>BJKM01000030.1:2272500-2872500 GCA_015082035.1 Chaenogobius annularis | reverse complement strand
AGGATCCTCATTGAGATTCTTCCTTACATCTTTATATGCTTTGACTACTGATGAGCATAATTCAGGACCAAATGGATTTTCAAAGCCATTTATTTGCTTTGTCACATATCCAAAGCAATTGACTAGAGCCTAGAATGGAGAAAAGGTTGGGTATGCCAGTACCCTTATTCCATGTTGATTACTCCTCTCAGAATTGATTCAAACCAAATTGAACAATCTAATTTCAATTAATGAATAAGTCCACACAGAGAAAGCAAATGAGAACCAGTTGACTGCAATGTTACCTGGCAAAGGCAAAAACGCAATGGGCTTTTGAATCCTCAAAAGACATGCAAGGAGTTATTTTAAATTGAATGTATTGCAGACAGACAGAAAAACAGTACAAGAACGTAAGGAATATGTTTTAACACACTTAAAACTTGCTCAATTGTGCTCACCACGTTTTGCTTTGGGGGCAAAATTTTGGTGTAATGGTGCTAAACCCAAATGAACTAAAGCCACAGAAAAACGTTAGGATGAAATAAACAAAAACAAAAAAAGGCTTTATGATTTAACACAAGGCAAAGTGACCTCTTGAGGAGTGCAAGTCACATTAGTATTCATAAGAGCTCTGTAAAATGTTTATAAGCCATGAGACGTGTGTTGCATTCAGGGCAGCCCCAAGCATCGGGCACAGCAGCACCATTCTTATGACAGTCAGGAAGTCTTTTCACTCCAGCGTGACTCCAAGGCTCATGCAGTTTCAACACTGGAGATTTTCACATCTCAGTTTTAGCAGCGCACTACTCTGGGAAGAAGTTCAATGTGGATGGTTTTGTCAATTGGGAGTCAGCTCAGTTTGTTTTGTAGGTTTTACTCCAAAGACGATTTCAGAAGTATTTAGACTAATAATAACAACAGTATTTCACACCATGCCAACTATAGTTAGGTGATTTACTCTGTTTGTTAGCATGCCCAGATGGACATCAGAACAGTATATAATCCAGTTCTTTCTCCAATATACATTGATCTATGAGTGTCACTTTCAAATCTGAGTCATGATTTTCAGTCTGATACCGCAAATACAATGTGTGATAGAAGTATGATTAAAATCCTTATATTCAATGGTTTATTGTTGTCTAGACCTAGAACTAAACCTGCAAGGTTGACAAAAAACCACAATCTGCGCCAAACCATGAAGCACTGCATTCACAAAGTCAAGCTTTGTATGAACGATCACCTTCTGTTAATATAAACCACTCTACCACACATATTAAAGGTGTATGTGGAAAAACACTACAAAATAGACCAACATGACTCCCCTGTCCTAATTTCTAAAGTCATGTGATCATGTGGAGGTGTGTGACTTACTGTGTAATGAGTCACTCAGGAGCAGATAAACAACATTCCACATGCACAGCCTCGGGGAGGGCTGACACACTTTGGACGTACTGTAACTGCAGCAACTGAAGTTCACATCGGGACGACCCTAATACTCCTGGGATCACATTTACACATCCACAAACTTTAACCACATAGTTGATATTTTTTTTGACATGTACAATGACATGCCCCAGTTTCCACACTCATTTATCAAACCAGAGCTGTTTAAATGCTGTGGGCTGTACTCCCACTGAGGGCACAGCAGCAGCCACTGCGACACAGCAGCCTCCCTGCATCAGTGGTCTGTGGGCAGGAGACTGAGCTGGTGGAGGTATGAGCTGCCTTCCATTCTAATTGCAGTGGGGGGTAGACGGGATGGAAATGAACATGGAAAAGTGCCCCATCACAGGGATATAATCGAACCTTTTACTGTCTGTCTGTAATATAATCTGTGAGCTCTTCTGGCCAATAGAGCTGAAGTGGACTATGTTACAAATAAATATATTTTGCACGGAACAGCAAAAGGTTTATTGATGTTATTCATCTCATAATAACCAAGATTTATGGATATATGAAATGCTTTAATCTAAAATGAGCTCCTAGCTCCAGTGTTTTCAATAGAAATGTGTTCGCTATATGCTGGATTGTGTATTATAAGGCATTTGTTCATCAAAGATATTTTGGAGAACAAGCCACTGTGAAACTTAATTTTCTCTTTAGAAATTGCTTATTGATTTTTAATTCTAACTGAATCAGTTGACTGTAGACTTTGCCAGTTCAGCAAGGAAGAGAAGTTTTCAATTTGGTGACAACTGATTTGCATCCAAATAAAAAACAACAAGCCAGTAGGAGTGGTGCACTAGAGTGTGAATGTTGCATACAACAATAAATGATATAGCCCGGGCTATAGCAGTAAGCAGCAAGACCTTTTCATTTTTAGTAGCATTTCTTCAATGTAATAGATCAATGTCCTCATAAATAACCTTGTGTGGTCTACTACATTGTGTGGGACACAGGCGTTTTGTTTGATGTTTCTGAGCCAAACAATCTTAGAACTGGCAAAAATGGTAAGTATATGTGCGCTTGGTGAATCTTCAGCAGTTCCTCAACCAGCTGCGACTTGTTGATGGCTCGCTGCCTGTAGCTGTGTTCCTTGGTGTGGACTGGTGTTCCACATCCACATGTCGCTCCGCACTGTCTATATTAAGAGCCATCAAACGGAGCTCTCATCAGCAGCTCCTTGGATCCACACACTTGAATAATACATTGCTCCACATTAAGTAAATCAAGTGATCGTTTGCCATTTCAGAGATGCAGGAACAGCACCCAATTTATCAAGGCTATGTAAACAAAAACTGTAAGGCTCCTAAAATCTATTTATTTAATCCGTCTGATTCAAAATAATTTTGATTTAATGAATGAAAGTTACATAATTTTTAGTAATTTTTTGTAACATTTAAAATATAAAAAATGGCAAGTTGACAATGTCACTATGGGTTGTATCAAATCGCAGATTGCATTGTAACTTTGCCCAGCAATATGAATTCCCGCAATATTTGTGAGTACATAAGCTCACAAGAATCAATCTTGCACAGCTCTGGCGTCCACATTTGGACTCAAACTCACCAGTGAGATGGAGACCAGTCAGGGCAGCATTTGGGTTGAAGCCAAAGTTGAAGCACCAGACAACCCAAAACCAACATGGTGATGCAGAGGAATGTAAATAGCCAATTTTAGCAGATATACAAAGTATTTATCTACAGACGCACTGTGCTTTTCACGTAACTGGATTTAACTAAATTTGATTACACAGCTTTCTCTGCTTTTGTGACACTTTGCCCAATCAGGTTGTAGCTTGTATTCTTCTGCATGTTTCGCTTTTCCCACCCCAGATTGATAGTGAATAGAACTCAAATCAAGAGTGTAACCCACACAGACCAATCTGGCTTTAATCCTGCAGCAATCTGTGATAAATAAGCAAGTGAACATGTGTGAATATCACCCACCAGTGCAGTACTGTCAATACTCCAAAAATGTAAAACAGAGAACTTGACTTATAAGATGCGAAGAAGCAAAAATCTATGTTCACAGTATTCTGAATGGATTGTCCTACCTGACAAAAAACAAACAAACTCATCAATCAATCAAAAACACTCCAACAGTGCATTTAAAAAAGTGCCTTTAGGCAGTGCGGGCAGTGCAGCTGGGGGAAGAATGTCTCAACTACACTCACCATCAGCTGGTGTCCTGTTGCAGTGGTAACCTGGAGCTCAACGCCCAGAAGACAGTGGCGGTGACCATGGACTTCAGGAAAGTCACAGCCTCCCAGCCCCACCCCCCTCGCCGAAGCGAGTTCCTAGTTTGTGAATTTTGTTCACTGACAATGGCAATAAAACTTTTGCTGAGTGAATTTGTCATTATTAGAGGCTTCCAGCTTTATCACCTTTTTTTTTTAAGTTTGGTAAATTGGCAAGGGACTGAAAAGGCTTCAAAGCTCATCTCTCTTAACGATCCAATCTTCAAATCGCAACAAATCACTCAAAGGTTAAAGTTTATGAAGACGCCAGTAATACATTCATATTTAATCAGAAGAGCATTATTTTTCCCTTAATGTAGATATCCCAGTAGCAGCATTCACTCTTCAGCTTTTTGTGTGAGCTGTATTAGTCTCGCTCCGACACTTTAACTCTGAAGCAATAGTGGACACAGCAGGTTAAAAGGCCAACATTAAGTCAGCAGACACAGACCAGAACAAACCTTCAGTCTTCCAGGCTTTTCCCCTCTCTAACTGTCAGGGCATGTCAGTGCTTCATGAAATGAGAGCAGTCGTGTGCTGACCCAGCTCTCCAGTAGGTAAATATACTTGTCTAGAGGGGAGTGAATGAACTGGACAGCATGACTCATCCAGGCTGCGCACTGCCTTGTATGCTCAGAACAGAACTGTGAGCTGGGGATCCTTGAGTATTTGATGTGCATTTATAGTTAAATAGAAATATAATCACCTGGGCAGAAGATCCATTCCCAAACCACACGACCGGTCAGACATTTCTCCAGGCAGTCTCTGGCAAAACGATGAAGGCAAATTGAAGGGCGACTACCCAGCATGAATAATGTAACCTCATGAAAGAATGAGACCCCTCAATCAGGTCTATATTCAAGCATAGATGGTTGAAATAACTGCTATGTCCTGAATTCTTATTTGTATTTAATTAAATTAAACAGATTTGCTGACCTGCAATGTTATACCATCATAAAACTGTTAATAGATTGAATAGTAGTAGATAGTAATTACATTTAAATAATACAGTTTGACTTTGTATACCAATTATAAATGAACAGTAAACTGGCATTGTTTTTTTTAAGTTGTAATAGTATTGACTGATACTGTACTCCCACGTGAAATGATATCATGTACAAATTATTAAATGCTTCTAACTAAACAAACATGTACACACTGAACTGTCATGAATGCAACAACATGAACTGTAAATATGTAAATATTATATGGATGGGTGTGTGATAGTGTTTTAGAGTGGGACTGGTTTTACTAAATGACAATGAGTGATTGTATTAATATTAATTGTATTTTATTGGCGTGAACGCCATTTTTTACATCAACTTGTCCAGGGACTGCAGCTGGAAATGAGCAACTTTGCTTTAACTTGGCACAAGAGTCTTTCCTGTAGATCACTGTTTTATGTGCATTGTCCACGATACATTAACTAATAAACTAAATTAGTAATGAACTAAACTAATACAAAATAATACAAAATACAGCTTTAAAGCATTTGGGTGTGAGTAACAATAAATTGGGCCAAATTCTCTAAAATGCACTAAAACCAAAAAACACTCCTGTTTTGGACAAAGTCCCAGCAGTTACATTTGAATTAATATACTCAAATATTAAGTTAGTAAGAGTGAGGGATTACACCAACATTAAGGGTTAGAAATATATATATATATATATTTTTTTTTTCTAAATTGCCGGAAAACCTGTGGTCACCTGTGGTCATCCAGACCAAAAAGTCCAGGGAGAATTTTTTCTCCCAGTCCAGCTCTGTCCGTGTGCCCACGTTGACACGCATGCCTGGTTTGCTGACACCTGCTATAGTGCATGTTTTGGGTTGAAAACATGTTATATAATGTATAATATATATAGCTAATGTTAAAGTGATAATGAGGTGGTGCTTAATTGAAGAAGAGCTGAACAGGACACTTAAAGCATTGGCCTTCAATGGATCCGGTTTCTTTTTCTGCTCTGATTTTTGTGAGCAGCCAGTCAATATCTAACAACCACCCAGTGTTACTTCAAACGCAGTAACCCATATGTTCAGGTTAAGGTCTCGCACTGTGCAAAGGCCTAAGGGTGAATGCAGTGAGCTGCCTTTAAACTGTTCTGAAATTCTGAAGATAAACTCTAGCAGGACTGATGGACCAAAACATAGTCCAATAGAAGAATACAATTCAAATCTATTAAGCTGTGAAGCCCATTGTGTTTGGACTTGCCAGAGGCTGAATGAGAAATGAGGCATTGTAATCTAAAAGTGTCTGCACATAAGTGTGGATGGAGAGAGCCGTAGAAAAATGTCAAACACAGCTATATTGTCTTCACTACTGTCTGGTCAGAGAGGGGGGGTCAAGTATCTCTCTGCTATGACCAGGAGTGGACGATATTAACAAAAATGAAAATCTGATTTTATGTCTTTGTTTATTGTACTTTATTAATATTAACTAATAATAACAATAATTCATTAATACAGAAATCCATCATCAGAAATGAGGCTGAAATGTCTTGATTATGGTTCAAGTTTCACACAAAACAATAATGGATTCCAACAATAAATTCTTCTTTCGAAAACTACACAGCGACTTTCTTTTACTTTGTATCATCTCGTTTTGCATGTCTTCTAATCAGACAATACACTTCATTGCCTAAGTTTGACAATACACTTCATTGCCTAATTCATGCCATTCTATGCGATCCGCGTTCTACTTCTCTCATTTAGCCATACAAACAGAAACATACATTTTAAATTGGAAGATAACAAGGTGTCTCACAAACCACATTTTGAGTCATGCCATCCCTGGAACCAGTTTGATCATAGTGAACGTGGTTATCTGGGCCGAAATGGCTGTATTACACGCGTTTGCATCATATTCATCCTCTCAGCGGTGTGCAATAACATACACTTAAAGGCCCGGACTTCCTTTACACCAAGCTTTTTATGTTGGAGAAGAAAGCGGAACGCAAGTGGAAGAGGAATTCAACTGGAAATGTAAAGGGAAATAACTAAGAAGTCCAACAAAAAGTGTTTTGTGACTCAATAACACACACACCCTTACTTCTTGTCTACTCTAATAATAAATCTAAATTAGATATAGTACTGCTCAAAAAGATTCATATTTTGAATTCAAGTTATTTTTGCAGTGTGCATGACATAAATAAATAAACAAAAAGGGCACATCACTAGGAATGTCAGAAAAATTCTTGTATAATGCAATAACAATACAACATACCATATTTAAATCCTCACTTGGAGTATTTCATAACAAGGTGTTGAAACATGCATAGTTCTACACCATAGTACAACTGCACTTTAGGGGGGGAGGGTATTTTGCTATTGTTCTGTGGATGTTTACTTATTTATTTTTGTGCACATGCAGTTATGAGGTTTACTAGTACTGCATACATTCTTGCTTTTTCAAGAACTCTCAAGGGGCTTGTGGTTTTGTGAGTGCAGTTTCTAAAGTTAGATAATTGAGATATTTTCAAACTTTAACCCTCTACAGAGGGCATGTGTTCAGTCAATCAAGAATTTATTGAACACCTTCAATGGGTTTGTACAATGTGGCCAGAGAATCCGTTCAGATGACGAGTAACATAATAAAATGTTGATGATGGCACACACTGACAGCCAGACCCATCCCTCCATCAATTCTCTTCAGCTATATCCAGGTCCGGGTCTCGGAGGCAGCAGTCTGAGCAGGGAGGCCCCTGACTTCCCTCATCCCAGACAATTCCTCCAGTTCCTCTAGAGCAGACATGTCCAAACTACGCCCGGGGGCCAAATGCGGCCCTTAGACCAATTTTTGTTGGCCCTCTGGCTTCCTGCTAAGTTGGTCCAAACAGCAAAAAGTGTTTTTACTGTAAAATTGGACAAATTCTAGCATTTTGATGTTATACCAACCTAATATTAATGTTCCAAGTCTTGCTTAAAAGGAAACTCTTCCAAACTATGTCAAATGCAACATTTTGAATGATTCACTTCATTGTCGAGTTGTCTGTGGCCCTCTGCTCCATACACATTTCAAAATGCGGCCCTCGGTGAAAAAAGTTTGGACACCCCTGCTCTAGAGGTACCCAAAGACGGTCCCAGGCCAACTTTTTTCATCTTGACTTGACTTTTTAATATCTAGTTTTTTATGGTTTAAGATGCAGAATAATATATCGGTTTTGTAGTGTTTGTTTTTAAGGGAAATGAAATAGACTGATAATAATGTTATTTGGGCATGAGCCATGAAATTAGACAGCCTCCAGTTTGGTGTTATCACGTTCAGGCACTAATTATAAATGACACAGCTATGGGCATTAGTTCAAATTCCATTGAAATTTAATATGTTGGTGTCATTTATTTAACTATTTTGGGGAACAATATGATGTACTCACACTTAAAATTGATATCATTTTAAGAATTTGATTTTGTTCATACTCAGTGCTGCTTGAAGGCACAAACCAAATATGTGCTGATTGGAAGCTGAGATTTCAAAAACAACTATGTTTAAAGTGCTGCAGTCTAGTGTTTAGTCTAGTCACAATATTAAAAACTGTATTTCGATACTAAAGAATAAAACTTGATACTCAGTAGCGATTCCGAAACCAAAATTATAGTTTTAGCCAATCGGGATAACATTATGGCAAGCGTATCTATCTCCATGAAAAAAGTATGTTATAAGTATATTTAAAATTTCTATTTCCATGGAATCATGCAAGTACTTTCCACCTCCAGTAAGTTACACGATGTCACTTTAAACTTTTAGAGACAACAATCTAAATGTATATAGATTAGATTGGTGTTGTCTAATATTTGAAAACAGCAAGGCTCAAAAATCTGTATTGCATATCAAAGGTTTTGGAGTGCTTAAAGACAAACAACATATAAAACAATAAAAGATTTAAAATGATACCTTCAGCTTTTGAACATATAACCCCTAATGGTAAAAAAAACATCTCAAATTACACTTTAGTGAAACAGTTTACAGACATTGCACATTTGTTTGACAATCAAACCTCAACTAAAGGTTTAAACATTACAATTGTTTTTACATATTTCTGTTAGCTTGACATAATGTCTGAATATCGTTGTTTTTTTGGTTTTTTTATTGCAATATTGCTCACAACCTAGTCTCTACACATTAACTACTCATCCAATGCTGTTAGGAATCTGTGTATTTTGTATTTGTGTTCATCAATCCCCCTCCATTTTTTGTTCTCCTTCTAGTGCTTGTGTGAGACAAGTGGCATGGTTGGGTCTTCCTGCTCCTATGAGACCCACACTTCTATCCTGGTCACCCATTATCACCCTGCCTATATAAGCCCGGCTCTCATTCAAGCTGCCAAATCATTCTGTGTCAAACGTTAGTGCTGAACTGCTGCTTGTAAACTGCCCTGTAAAGACAACTTACTCTAACCTGATTTTTTTTTTAACTGAACCAGCTCAGCCTCTCAGGGCCACTGCTAGCCACTGCATTTTGGGTGCCCTAAGCAGAAATACTCAGTGGTGCCCCCATGCCCCCAACCCATTTTGAAAGTGTAAAAAATATGTAGGGGTATGATGTCTGTAATACAACCTTAAGGTGACTATTTCTAAAGTAATTATTTTGAACACAACATCGTTTCTTTCTCTCTTTTTCATGGTTTTCAGTCTTCATAATCTAAAGACTTTGAGGTTTGTAGACGGTGGCCTGTTTAGCTGTCCTTGCACACCTCAAACTCACTATGGGGAGAGAGAGGCAACACTTGAGTCCTAGTTTGAATTCATAAAGAACTAAAGACAGACTATGCCTACTGAAGGCTCACTGTTTCATTGCAAATGAAACAGTGCAGCTGCTGCACAAATAGCCCATGTCATTCAATCCAAACTGCCTGGTTAGGTTGGTGCCCCTCAGAGCGCTTGATGCCCTACACAGGTTCACTGCTAGCCATTTGGGTTTCCTAAGCAGAAATACTTAGTGCTGCCCCCATTCCCCCAACCCTTTGAACTTTGAACATGTAAAAATACATAGTAGTTTGATATCTGTAATACAACCTAAAAGTGACTATTTCTGAAGTATATATTTTTTTCAAAGATTTATTTAAGTTTTGATTTATTGCATTTTAGATGTAATACTATTAACAACTCATCACGCTGCAGCATCACCTGAAGCCCTACTCCTGCTCTTCTGCAGACCAGATTGAGGCTCTTGAATACACTACAGGCTGCAAACTATTGATACTTTCTGTTGCATTTATGAAAACATGATTTAGACATTTGCAAGAAGTTGAACCACTTTGGCAGTTGTGAAGGGTCCACGGTTTGATGCACCAGCTGGATGCATCACACGTCTTGCTTCATTCTCTTTTTTTTCACCATTTCTAATTGAAGATGAGGCCAATTTTAATCATACCAAGACCGTTTCTCTCATTGTGGATCGTAGAATACGTATACGTACCAAAACTATTCACAGCTGTGCCACTGATCTGTCTTTAAACTGCTGCTTGTGTAACTACCCCTGCGCATCTCAAACTTGCTATGGAGAAAGAGAGAAAGAAAAAGAGACAGAGAGAGCTGCGACACTAAAGAGTTAGTTTTGTAATGATAAATAACTAAAGACAGAGTAGGCCTACTGTAACCATGTTTATTTGCAAATAGAACAGTGCAGTTGCTGCACAATAAGATTATTAAATTAAATTGCTCCTCGGAGCCCTTGATGCTCTCACTGGGCATTATGTGCATAATGGGAGCGGGGGCACTGCAACCTCGGCTTTGGGGTCTACAAAACTCTCCCTATCAAATTCACTGCACTGAGTCTCCTGAAAATGAATAATTCTAATTCAAAAATTATGAATTATAAAATATGACTTTTAACAAGCAATGAGTCAAAGGAGATATGATGAACATCAAAGTCCTTCACTCACATTTGCAACGCAATCACTGGCAAATAGTTGATACTGAAAAAACATTGTATGATGTGGTAGAGACTAGATAAAAAATACATTCATGTTAAATTGTAAATTTAGGCATCCTGAAGTAAACAGGAGATGCATGTTTTACAAAATGTGTGGAGGGATTCACCTCTAGAGAACCCACAGTAACACTGACTGATCATTGACATTGTCCTCATATGCCAACAAAATCAGCAAGAGGAAAACTGCTTTCATATTTACAACTGGTTTATAAGTGAGATTTCCTTGAGAAAATAGAATGTTAAAGACATATATTTACAAAATAAAAAAGCATACACAGAGTTACAAGATATTAGTGAAATTGAAATACTGTGTACATACAACACAAGTTTAGAAGCACTGTCATGCTTTTCTTAAACTTCAGAATTTTGTTTTCAATGCATAAAAAAGTCACGACTCTCCCTTTTATTTACCCACTACTTTCATCTTTTCTGTTGCTGATTGCTTGATACACCATTTGCATGTGACCGGTTCCTTATACATATGCAACAAGCAGCAGAAGAGAAAATGAATGCACTTTGCACTCAGCACAGAAAATCTCCTGCCTCAGAATATCTACAGTCCGCATTTCAAATTAACATAGCACATCAAAAATAGGTTTTAAAATAATTATTTATTTAAACTGTTACAGAAAATTCAGCACTTTGAATAACATATATTACCACATGGCTACAGTAACATATGATATATTCCAATATATTATACATCAGAAAATAGTGAATTAAGTGAAAATAATGTATGTACTAAACTAGAGCGTCAGATGCAGCTGTAAATATGAAAGCTGTCTGTAACAGATTGAATTTGCAAAGTGCAGTGTCATCCTGCTGAACCCAGCCATCTCAGTTGCCCTTTGTCGGAGTGTGCTGACCTCTGAGACAAATTGAGCTCAGGCAACACTGATTGCTCAATGAGCTACTGCTTTGCCAAATTCACCGCTAAATACCTCCCGTGCAAACGTGGCAGTGTGCATTCTTATTAGCAGGTCTAAGGCACTGTGGTGGAGTTGTGAGTGCTGAAGAGAGCAGTGCATGTGAACACACACCCCAATGAGTCACACAACAACAGTTAGATCATCTGGCAATATCTGAGGTTAAACAGGTATTGCAAGATTATAACCCTACAAAGAGCTGTTAATTCTAATATGGATGTAAAAAAGTCAAGGAATCCATCTTTAGACTAGGGTTAGGTACAACTGACTTAAGCTGCAGCCCAGTTTAGTGTTGTCACAACAGTAACATTTTCAAATACGCAAATATTTCTTTTTTTAAAGGATTTTTTGGCCCGTAGACTTTATTAGACAGGACATCTTAGCGTTAAATGGGGATGAGAGAGAAGGGAAGACATGTAGTAAACTGTCAGGAGTCAGTGTGCCTTAACCACTCGACCACCGAGCAGCACAAATACACACATATTTCAATAACAAGGATAAGGCTTGATACTCAAAACCAATTTAAACACAGTAATTATAATTCAAAAGTAAACAAACTTTCTAGTCACAAAAAGCAACAGTTTCTCTACCATGGTTTTACACAAATTGTGATTAGGCGTGGGCGATATGCCAAAAAATATATATTATGGTTTTTTAAAAGAAATTTCAATTTCATCACATTTCAAGTATGCTTATATTGCCCGTAAGAGCTAACACAAGTCATCTCCTGCTCCTGCTCACTCCACCTGTCACTTACTCAGTGCATAACAGAAGCAGACCAATAGGAGAAGTGGGAAAGAGTGTCTTATTTTTGAGCCTAGACTTGCATTAAAGAGAGAATTACAGAGTCTCATTCTTTAGACAATATCATCAAAATAGCACATTGTCAAAAGAATGAGATCACAGTTCACAGTTCTAACAGCCCTAGTAGTTCTGATACAGATAAACCATCCTAAAACGATTCACTAAACCGCCTCCTGCTGGTTCCAGAGTCAGACTAAACATGGACCGGCCTCCTGCTGGTTCCAGAGTCAGGACTAAACATGGACCGGCCTCCTGCTGGTTCCAGAGTCAGGACTAAACATGACGGCCCCTGCTGGTTCCAGAGTCAGGACTAAACATGGACCGGCCTCCTGCTGGTTCCAAGTCAGGACTAAACATGGACCGGCCTCCTGCTGGTTCCAGAGTCAGGACTAAACATGGACTGGCCTCCTGCTGGTTCAGAGTCAGGACTAAACATGGACCGGCCTCCTGCTGGTTCCAGAGTCAGGACTAACATGGACCGGCTCCTGCTGGTTCCAGAGTCAGGACTAAACATGGACGCGCCCTCTGCTGGTTCCAGAGTCAGGACTAACATGGACCGGCTCTGCTGTTCCATCGAGTCAGATAAACATGGACTGCCTCTGCTGGTTCCAGAGTCAGGACTAAACATGACCGGCTCCTGCTGGTTCCAGAGTCAGGACTAAACATGGACCGGCCTCCTGCTGGTTCCAGAGTCAGGACTAAACATGGACCGGCCTCCTGCTGGTCCAGAGTCAGGACTAAACATGGACCGCCCTCCTGCTGTTCCAGAGTCAGGGACTAAACATGGACGCCCTCTGTGCTGGTTCCAGAGTCAGGACTAACATGGACCGGCTTCCATGCTGGTTTCCAGAGTCAGGACTAAAATGGACCGGCTCCTGCTGGTTCCAGAGTCAGGACTAAACATGGACGCGGCCTCCTGCTGGTTCCAGAGTCAGGACTAAACATGGACCGGCCTCTCTGCTGGTCCAGAGTCAGGACTAAACATGGACCGCCTCCTGCTGGTTCCAGAGTCAGGACTAAACATGGACCGGCCTCCTGCTGGTTCCAGAGTCAGGACTAAACATGGACCGGCCTCCTGCTGGTTCCAGAGTCAGGATAAACATGGACCGGCCTCCTGCTAGTTCCAGATCAGGACTAAACATGGACGGCTCCTGCTGGTTCCAAGAGTCAGGACTAAACATGGACCGGCCTCCTGCCTTTCCAGAGTCAGGACTAAACATGGACGCCTCCTGCTGGTTCCAGAGTCAGGACTAAACATGGACCGGCCTCCTGCTGGTTCCAGAGTCAGGACTAAACATGGACCGGCTCCTGCTGCTTCAGAGTCAGGACTAAACATGGACCGGCTCCTGCTGGTTCCAGAGTCAGACTAAACATGGACCGGCCTCGCTGGTTCCAGAGTCAGGACTAAACATGGACCGCCCTCCTGCTGGTTCCAGAGTCAGGACTAAACATGGACCGCCTCCTGCTGGTTCCAGAGTCAGGACTAAACATGGACCGGCCTCTGCTGGTTCCAGAGTCAGGCACTAAACATGGACCGGCCTCCTGCTGGTTCCAGAGTTCAGGATACAAAACACTCGCCGCCTCGTAGAGATCTCAGATCAGACTAACTGGACCGGCCTCTGCTGGTTCCAGAGTCAGGACTAAACATGGACCCGCCTGCTGGTCCCAGAGTCAGGACTAAACATGGACCGGCCTCTGCTGGTGCCAGAGTCAGGATAACATCTGGACGCCTCCTGCTGGTTCCAGAGTCAGGACTACGGACCGGCCTTGTTGTTCCAGAGTCAGGACTAAACATGGACCAGCCTCCTGCTGGTGCCCACCAGAGTCAGATACTAAACATGGACCGGCCTCCTCGCTGGTTCCAGAGTCAGGACTAAACATGGACCAGCCTCCTGCTGGTGCCCAGAGTCAGGACTAAACATGGACCGGCCTCCTGCTGGTGCCCAGAGTCAGGACTAAACATGGACCGGCCTCCTCTGGTGCCAGAGTCAGGACTAAACTGACCGGCCTCCTGCTGGTGCCCAGAGTCAGGACTAAACATGGGGAATCTGCAATTCAGTTTTATGCAGCTAAAATCTGGAACAGTCTCTCTGAAGATGTGGGACGGACCTCTACTCTGGCAATGTTCAAATCTAGGCTCAAAAACCGTTCTGTTTAGCTGTGTATATGACTGAAAGGATTTTTATCTTATGATACACAGCACTTTGTTTGGACCTTTTCGGTAGGTTCCTACTTGGAACCGAATGAGGGTGCCCGAGCCCTATTTGTGAGTCTTTTGTGCAAGTGGACTTTCTTTCTTCACTCTTAACTTAATTTAGCTTGGTGTTATGTTCAGTTCACACCATGTCTATAATATTTATTTCTAATTAATCTTGGCACTGTGCTTTAAAAATCAATTGCGCCTGCTGCCAAGAAGTATACAAAAATATACAGTTTTAGCCATGCAGGGCCAGCTGATGTTCTCCTCCCACATCTCTCCTGCTGGAAAGTGCAGTCCTATTTTACACAGAAACTGCTTCCCACACTGTTTAGAAATACACAATAGAGTCGCAATAACTGGAAGAAATCTGGGTTTACATTATTCATAGACTATTTTTCGGACTCTTTCTTATTTAGTTCGGCAACAGAATAAGATTGGTCTTGTCTTATCACAGAACGGCTAACTCTGAGGAACTTTTTTTAATAACAAACAAAAGAAAGGCTATTAGCATATAACAACGACTTCGATTTCACTTCATCCTGAACAAAACAATGACAAATAATGGGTTAGGGAAAACCGCTACTTTTGTTTATTTTTCAAATATGGCAACTTTTCCAAAGTTGTGTTGACTGAACCTCTCAAGCACACAGAATCAGTCTGAGACAGTGGTAGCAAAATTTGAAAACTGAAAAGAAAACTGCTTTCCTTCACAAAGTAGATTTACATTCATCCAAATGGTTTAGCAAGAAAATCCGGGTACAGAAAAACATAACAACGTGGCTGAAACTTTGCTTTTCTATACAGACTGGGTCTTCTAAAAGAGGACTTTGACTTTCCTTCAGTAACTTCAATCAGAAAGTCATGCTGGGTGCTGTCCAGTGGTTGCGTGGTTAAGGCGGATGCACATATGCCAGGCTTTGTGCAGCCGGCCGCAGCGCGGGGTTCAAAACCTGTGACTCGGTGGTTCTGACAATTTGCTGCATGTCTTAACACTGTCCTGTCTAATAAAGCCTACGGGCCAAAAATAAGAAAGTCATGCTGCGCAACACAACTTTGAATTGGGTAAGAAAAGATCCACTAATGTGTTCTGATTTCTTCTACTCTAGAGATAGCTCTTCTCCTCCTCCTCTACCACTTAAACACGGGTTTTTCAGTGAAACCATAGCAACTGGTTGCATGTGACAAAGACCTGCTTAAAATATAGTGGTATAAATAATATCTGATGCAAAACAATAGAATATAATCCCAATGCCTCCTAAATATATGTGGGATGGTTAAATTTAACATAATCACAGTTTATTAGGGTCGAAATGTTAAACCTCCTGATATATTCAAGACGAATCCTGGAATAGCTTAAAATCACCAAAATGCCATTGTAGTGAATGAGGATGAAATCCAATTGACTATTGCCATCACCATGGCAATGCTTTAATAGATATAAATGATTACGTTTAAAATATTTAAATGTAAATAATAAATTAAAAAGTGCAAAAGTGGACAAACCACTTATTTTGAATACAAAAACACCAGCAATTGGCCAAAGGGAATCCTGTCTCCCTGGGAAGTTCAGCAGATGAAATGTGCTTATAAAGAGAACATTATGGCACTCACCAGAAAATAAGGCAATTAATATGCATTGTTGTTTGCATTGTACACTCACCAGTCTTTACACATTTTATCTCACTGCATCGTAATGAAGGTAGAAAATACAATCAACCTATCCACCCTACGTTAAAGACAAAATATGCCTGTGGTGTTTAACTAAGTAAAGCCGTTTTGGCTCAAAAGCCTTTCACCATAGCCACTTCTTTCAATACTTTTTTCCCCCTGAGCATACAAGTAATCCAGTATACTAATCAAGCAGTGCGTATTGGCCAAAGATTATAATAAAGTAGTAGTAGTTGATGCTCCATTTTGGCAGGTGCATGAAGAGTTGCCATAGCAAATAGTATACTTGTTGCACATTTTTACATCAAATGTTCTTATTCAAGCCACTATCCACATCGTGTAACTATACATTTAGGTGGGACTTAATCAGTGCCATAAATCAAACAATGTCTGGAAAGTGTGAACCCTGCTCCCAAAACCATGCTTAACCGGACAGAGGAATGGCTGTAGACCTCTAGATTAAAAAGACCCAAGCTGTTCATTAATGATTTGAAACGATTGGATCTCAATACAATTACATTTTATTAATTGCACAGCCCTTACAAACATAATGTAAATGTAATTTTGTGAACAAGTAATTAGTTAATTAGTAAATACAGTCTTCAGTGTCTGAGAGTGTAGACAGGAAACAAACAGAGCAGTGGGCACTTGTCCAGCTCATTCATGTTCTCATTAGGAAAGTGCGAGACCTGGAAGCGCGCTACAGGCTTCCTCTGTCCTTTAGTGTCAGTGTGGCAGTTTTTGGAAGATGCTGAACAAGAAACTATTGGTTTTTACTTCAGGGGGAATAACGTAAGGCACAAAAGAGGATGTAAAAACACTCTGTCAATAGCACTGAAGAACAAGTCTTTTGAGATGTGCAGGGTAGAATCAGATTTTGGATACGCTAAAGACAAAGTGTGCTCAACTAAATGGCAGTTGAAAGGAAACACCGAGCGTCCTAGCCTGTGGAGTGGCGTGCTTGGCAGGGCTGCGTGCACTTGGCTGTGCTCTAAGTGAGACTGCAGCAGGCAAACTGTTATCAATCATGGCATGAATTATAAAGGCCTCTCATTATCGCTGCCAACAGACAAAACACAAAGCGGAAATACATCGACGCATGACAGAAGAATTAGTGTACAGTGGCCGGCTTTCGGATGGGCAGCGGAAACCATCAGAATACGACAATGAAAATGGCACAGTCACCCAATACGGTGCCAGAAGAATGGGTGGTTTCCGAAGAGTTGGCTTCTAAGAGCTATTGGTGCCAACAAGCAGGCTGGAGTTGCATACAAAGAGATCCAGCCACACACTGCCCTGTCTAACCCGCTGCACACAAAGCTTCTGTGATTTGGTGAGGTTTTCACTATAACTGTTTGTAAACTGGAGTACAATGGATAAAAAGGAAATGACATATTGTAAGGCAATAGTAAAGAATACATGCAGTTTAAGAATGCAATTTAGCTGATTAGAGAAGTAAATATTATGTTTCAATCCTAAAGTAGTCTATTTCTATTTCACTCAGGACCTCAAGTGAGAGCCCACCATCAACTCCCTCAACAAGAAGGCCCATACATTCTGCCTCTTATCACAAATTTACAACAACGGTAAATATAAAATATAAAGCTGAGTGGCACTTACCTGAACAATGTCTTCCTATAATTCTAGACCTAGAAGTTGTAACACTTTTATTAGTGCTGTAATTATAGGATAACCACATTTTTGGAAATTCTTTAACAGAACACTTCTGACAATTTATGTGTTTTTCACAATATTAGGTCTAAAAATTGTAGGATTCCCCACAGTGCGGTGCAATTTTGTCTTAGGGGGGCAACCAAATGTATTAAAGTCTAACTAGTTCCTAGCTCCCACAAATCCCTTTCACATGGATTTATTTTAAGAAAGTGCAGCTTTGGAACAGCTTTTTTAAGATGCAAAGTTAAACTGGGGTGGTCCGCCCAAGCACAGCCAATCAGAATGTATCTTTCGTCCTTTACTTGTGGGGTGACAAGAAATAAAATGCAGTGTTAGCCGTAGTCAGCGTGCAGTGGTCTAATTTTGTCACATGCTGCTTTTACATAATACTCGTTGGGGGAAAACACAAAATATACTTAATAAAAAAAGTTGGGTACCCCAGCTTTAAGTCCAAAGCAATAATAGAGCATCAACGTGTCGAGCTCTAAAAATATTTTGAATTTGTGGACATTATTAGAGTCTCATTTGACATTAACACGCACCACCTCATATCCACAGCCGTGTCACACACAATGGATTTACAGTCGTGTTCTGAACTTGGCAGATGAATTTGTCCACAGCTTGCATGCATTAGTTACACAGTCCAGACTGGCTTTGTGTGTGCAGTTAAGAGGACGGTTAATTCTCCAAATGGCTGCTTTATAGGACCAGTGTGTACAAAGCCCACAGTACAAACACGGCTCATGTGCATTTAGAGATCAGAAGAAAGCAGAGTAAATGTGGAGCGGGGTTGTGCCTGGATCTGCCTCCCAACCTGTTGGACCAGTCCAGGAGCAAAGCGACGGAGTCAGCTGATTCTCCACGGACTGCAGATGTAAGTAAAAAAAAACACATACGGTATATCTACAGGTAGTAGTTGTACAGGAGGAGAAGTATTAGACAAATCAGTTGACAGTTAAGTCACCCAATGCTTTGAACCATGCGGAGGAAACAAAAACAGAAATACTATGAAAATTCCATGCCCTCAAATAGTTTTCAAATTAAGATTGTTTTCATTTGTATCTGTTGTGGAATTTTTTTTTTAGACTGCTGCTTATCTTGCATTGTCGAGTCCCTTTTCGGATGTGTTCCAGAGTATGTCTCACTCATTTATTTATCTATATATGGTACAAGGTTCTGTGCTTACTAGCACTGTGTCTCTGTAATGTCAGCTCCAAACTTATATACTAAATACCAAATTATTATGCATATCAATACAATATGATGATATGATACATAGTGATGAAATGTCTGTACTTCTCTCACCCAGAATATTTACATGTACAATTGCTGACACACATTAAGTCCCAAAATACCTTGCTCAAATTTATTTCAATGACCAACTTAATTTCAGTTTTAATCGTTTTTCGAAACCCAGCAACTTTTACGCATTTTGTCATGTCACGACCACAAACTTAAATAAATTGTAATGAAATAAATAGAAAGAGCAACAGAAAGTGGCACACAATAGTGATATTTTTAAAATAAATGTTTTTAATAAAAACCTGATAAGTGCAACGTGCAAATTATTCAGGCCCCCCGAGTCAATAATTTGTGGAAGTGCCTTTCAGTGCAGCTGAAAATCAGTTTCCTCACGTACAGACTGACATTTTTGCCCATTCTTCTTTGCAAAACAGCTCAAGTTCAGTCAGATTTGATGGAGAGTGCTTGTGAACAGCAGTTTTCAGATCTTGCCACAGATTTTCAATTAGATTTAAGACTTTGACTGGGCCATTCTAACACATGAATATGTTTTGTTTTAAACTATTCCATTGTAGCTCTGGCTTTATGTTTAGGGTCATTGTCTTGCTGAAGGTGAATCTCCGCCCCAGCCTCAAGTCTTGACACCAACAGGTTTTATTCTATAGATTGCCCTGTATTTGGCTCCCTCCAACTTCCCATCAATTCTGAGCAGCTTCCCTGTTCCTGCAAGGTTGCAAATGACATCCGCCTGAACACTGAGGCGGGCAAAGCCTCAGTCATTGAACTGTTAGATCGAGTGCTGCTTTTGACACTGTCGATCATGGGACCCTCTTACAGAGACTAGAGGACTGGATGGGCATCACTGGTACTGCCCTAAATTGGCTAAAGTCCTATCTGGAAGACATCAAGTACTTTTTTTCAAATTGGTAACTGTGTCTCAGACCAGATGCCCCTGACCTGTGGGGTGCCCCAAGGGTCAATCCTAGGACCCCTTCTGTTCAACCTCTACATGCTTCCGTTAGCTCAGTTGATACGCAGCAAAAATGTGTCCAATCACATTTATGCAGACGACACTCAGATCAATGTTTCACTGACGGCAGGTGAATATGGACCAGTGGATTCACTCTGTCACAAGACTGAAATCATCGTCTTTGGCCCACAGAAACAAAGAGAAAGTGTTAGCAGGGTATCGCTCTAAAACCTATAAATCAAGTTAGAAATCTGGGGTAATAATGGACTCAGACTTGAATTTTAACAGCCACGTCAGATCAATAACATCAGCATCTTTTTTCTATTTAAAAAACATTGCCAAAATCAAAAGTATAGTGTCTAATCCAGACTAGGAGAGATTTATGCATGCATTTATCTCCAATAGATTAGACTACTGTAACGGCCTGCTCCCTGGCCTCTCCAAACGAGATGCTGGGACATTACCAAGTCCCTCTAAATTTGAATTGAATTGATATTTGATATCATGTAGATACAAAAAGCAATCAAATTGCACAATAATCAAATCGCTAAGGCTATAATTAAAGATAAGTGATCAATTGTCAAAATGGCAAAATCAGTTTAGACCTGTACAGATGTGTGTGATTCTTGTTTTAGTTAGGCAGATCATATTTCAGTCTTCTGTCAAATGTTAATGCTCCACAAATTTCCTAAATGTTTGTGCAGCCCAAATTATCATCATTATAGCTTTTGGCACTATAATTGTGTAATTTACATTTTAATGTAATATTTAACTTTAAACTAAATTTTTTAAATCCCATTTTGAGAGAGGTTAATTCAGCAATGTCAATAATGTCACACTGGTGTCTGATGTGGGTGTGAACATACAATACAACCTGATCACCACAGCATTCACTGAGATGAATGTGAATCCTCCAAAGGCAGACTAAATCCAGCTGCAGCCCAGTGGCTGATTAGCGGTCAAGTACAATGCAAAGGTCAATGATTTTCTTTTGAGAAGGGGCAGGTCTTGTTCACCACACACAGGATGCAGCATTTTAATCAAAGGCCAGTTACCAGGAGACATGGGCTTTTAGTTGAACCTGAACTATTTGACCGTTACCACAACATGGGGCTCAATCATGTACAAGTCATTCACTGTATATCAAGTCAGCTTTGTGGCTCCTAATCAGTTAAAGTACTGAAAGTTCAATGTAAAAATAAGCACAGACTCCTCGGGTTTACGTTACTTAGTGAGAATTGAATGGGTGTGGAAAAAAGGAATAATCATTACTTGTGAAATAAACCACAGTAGGTTTTCTTCAATTATAAAACAAAGAAACAGAAAAGTGTTCAAACAATGCTCTAAAAGGCTTTATATTAAACCTGCTTTAAAAAGAATATGCAAACACTCAATTGGTTAGCTTACATAATTTTCTTACTTTTGTTATTAGTGTTTTACTTAAATTGAATATGTGATTAAACTTTTCTTTTTTTTTAAAGAGTCATTGCAAAGCAGCAATATCAAGCTATTCATTCATCTTTCATTTGTCTTCTGAGCATGACAAGACCTCTTTCTTTGAAACACAATGGTGCTCACTTAATTCGATGTAAGGGATCAAAATACATATATTCCTTGCACAGCGTGAATAAACAGCCGGAAAGACGTGAAAACTGTTCTTTCAAATGAACCAGTCGGGTTTGTGTGAAATGCAAAGAGCCTGACTGCGTTGCGTTCTGGTATCACTGCACTACATCAAAGACAGCAGCATGATGAGCCTCATCCTCGAGAGGCAGGGATTTGTTCACAGAGGGGAGCAGGCCAGTGGATGTTGATGTAGCATGCAAAAGATGGAGGAGGAAAAAATAAAATAAGACAAGATCTAAAAAAAGATGGAAAGAAGGAAAGAAGGAAACTTTGGTGTAAGAAAATCTGTTGTGGCCATTGGCAGTGATGGGCCCGTATGGATTTTTGGAGCCGACATCAGCCACAGCAGCAAGCCAACTATATCTAATATATTTATAACTGATATTGGCCGATACCAATAATTCAATTTTAAAATCCCTCAAAGTTATAACAGAATGTATTTATCTGGGATATTAAACATTTTGTGCAAACATATGGCGATAGTTCTTCTATGTACATTTTTACTCATGAGTCTGTTCAAAAAGACAAATCTGACGCACAATCTGGAAAGGAGGTTGCATTGTAAAACTAAAATATTATAATAGAGCAAAATATTGGTAACGGGATTTTACTGTCACGTATTGTCAAACGTATTGTATCACTTTACTATAATATAAAAATTCAATTCACTTTCTTTATAAATCCTATAGAAAATACAGTTGTGTGTTTTACAGTGCCTCTTGCCTCTTCAGAAGGACAAACTAAAGTGCCAAATCATGTGTGAAGTGCTGGCTGACTGAAGGTGGCAAACAGACCGGTGAAATAAATGTCTCATGCCATGTAATAGGCTCCTGTCCTCGCCCTCGCTCCCGCAGACTGATGCAATGTGACGAAGGCAGTAAATCGCCTCACAGCAGCCAGTATTGAGTAAAAAACAAAGCTAAAAATAAAGAAAAGAAAAAGCACAGTGTGGTCATAGTGTTCCTGGTTTGGCAACACAAAATGATCGAAAAACCATATAAATGTGATGACAAAACACAGCACAAACGGACTGTACTAAATCATTCATCCTAACCACTAACCATCAAGTATGTACGAATATCCATCATAAAACTATTTGAAACAATCAGTTCTGAGTTGACCAGTTGTTTTGTTTATTTTAAATGTACTGTATATGATGTATATGTATATGAAGTACTGCTGTCCCAATACTAAAATTTCAACTCAACTTTCAATGATAGTAAAGACAAACTCAACACAAGATAATTGTACTTTCTTTATTAAATCTTGGTCTTATACTAGTTCTGCTAATGTTCCAGATCATTCTAAAAATGTTCAGGATAGGTCACATTTTTTTCTGTTAATGTGATTTTTTTTTAATTATCGATACTTGTTCAAATGAGTATCCAGTTTCGATACTAGTTTTAGTTTTGATAAGTATCTGATTATTATGAGTATTTTGATACCTTTGAAATCAATTCAATTCTAGTAGATTAATTGTACATTTGTGCATTGTACTTTTACATGTATTTGAAAATCTTGTTTTGTTTTCACAGTCGGATGGCTTTTGACAGCATTTCTATGGACTACATCAAGATTGGGACTAAACTAGGAACAAATCTAGACTAGAGCAGGACTAAAACTGGTCTAAAAGAGAACTAAACCTGAATTTAGTTCTCTGAATGAAAACAGGACCAAGTAGGGCGGGGCAAAATAATAAAAATATATATATATATCGAATCGAATTTTCTTTCCAAAACAAAGTAAAAATGGCTTTTAGTAGTAATTCAATGACAAAAACTATACAGACTTACCACAAATAATATTCAAATCCTCATTCATCTAAAGTCTGACCTTGTTTGACCCATGTTATTACTGACAGAGGATCGACTGTGGGCCTCTCGATTAAAAAAACCTGTCGATTGCCCAGCCCTAGAACCAAGTCAAGACTTAATCAAAACTGAACTAGGCTCAAACCAGAACCAAACCAGAAGAAGTGCTTCCCATGCCATGATGATGTTCTAGGGTATAGTTGACCATGCTGTCGTGTACTGTGGTGGTACTACTGTATAGATACATGAGCTGCTAATCGATGAGGGCGCCACCACAGAGGTCTTAAGTATCAGGGAGCGACTGTGTAAACAAATTACACTGGAAAGTTGGCACAAATCTTTTGCTGAGTGCTCTTCAGTATGAAACACAAGCCTTCATTTGAAACAATGTTACATAGGCAACTTGTTTTTTTTTACTCATGATACAGCCACAAACACTCAAGTTCTTTGAAAAATATGAATGAAAGTTGAAAACAATAATTAATACTGAATTTGGCTCATGTTGTTCACCTTATTCTGCCTTGCCCACTTTTGCCTCTTTTTGCCACTTCTGTTGGCACTTCTGTTGTAATGACACTTCCGTTTGAACAGGAACTCTGATCACTAAGTGGAGAACGAGGGAAAAGTCTCGACGGTAAACGGATTTTACACAAATCAAAGTAGATTGATTTGTGTAAAATGTGACGAACAAGTCAACAATGCACAGATTCCCTGGGCGGCCTGAAAACAGCTTTTTAGTCTGTGTAGAACGTATTTCTCTCGAGGTCGGCAGCCCTATGTAACTAATAGAAATGTTAGGAGGACATCAGATAGCAGCGTCCGGACGAACTTCTGGAATAAGGTGAATAATTGTTACAATTGACCTTGGCATAAAAGTCTGCTTAGCCTGTTAAAGGCAGCACAAATTGATTGATTATAGAAGGCTGTAACTAAAAAGAGATTTCAGATCACGCTGGCCACTTTGGGAGATTTATGTATTTATTTGTGTCATTCAATAAGTTCTCCACAAAAGCAGAAATAGATAACCATTACTTATTGTCTCTTACTTAAGACATTGCCTGAAATAGAAATACCCTTCAAACAAACAACTAAATGCAGTTGATAATGAAGATGTCTCAGGTGATTCCTTCTCAAGCGAATTGTGTTTATGTCTGAGTTTGAGTGTGTTGTTTGTCTTGCACTTTGATTTTCCAAACATTACTGCATTTAGCTCAAAGCAGAGTTGCAGGCTTGATCGAGCGTAAATTAATTTCTCTCTCTTAAACTGAAAAGTGCACAATAGGCTAATCTTTCATCTGAGTACGGGTAATCCTGACCAAGAACCTTAGCTGTGGACAAACAGCATTTGAGTTCTTTCTTCCATTACGTATCCAATAGTGAATGAGCACACAGTCTGGACCTTGAGGAAATGGCATAATATACTATCAAAGACATCATCACTTATTAACAGTGAAATTAATTATATCAGAACGTCATCAAATATGTACATAGCTGGCTAAATGTTTTTAATTCTTTCATCCAAGCAATAGAAGTAATCGACTAAAGACGTTCTAGGTCGACTAAAGACATGCCTTGTGCTTCAATTAGTCCACTAAAAGGGACAAAAGCGCTCAGTCAACTGAACGTCTAAATGTCTACAGCCCTACCACGCAGTATTTGTCCCAACTATACAAAAATACCCTATTCAGACTTTCCCAAAAGTATATGAGTGGATTCATAGCATATAACAATCACAGCCAAGTGCACTGCACATAGCACATAACCTGTTGAGTGATCATCTATTCAGAGAGCACCGTGACCTCATCCTATTATGCAGCATTTTCACAATAAACAATGAATGGGGCGAGATGGCCACCAAATGTGTATTCTCCATCCAGTACTCACACTCAGATTTCCAGCAGGGAAGTTGATAGCAAAGTTAAGTGTGTGGAATGATTGGATCCAAAGGAACACAGAGGAGAGTGGCAAAGGCTTCAGACTCCTGTATAAACTGGTTTGAATTGCAAATGGCCGCAGGTTGCATGCTGGGCAGGGATATGGAGTCCCAGCAGCACCCTGAAGCGTCTGAACTTACACGCAAACACATGCAGCTGACTGCTTTTTAGTGATCATAAACAACAAAGTCGAGACATCTGATATGCCTGAGCAGGTGTCAGACATAGAGAAGTGGTTTATGTATTAAAAAAGGGGCTTACCTTTAGAAAATAAGCACCTAATTGAAAGTCAATGATGCTATACAAGAAGAGGTTACTTTATGTACAGCTGGGCAGTATGGGGATAAAATTTGAATCAGGATCTCATCTGCTATTTGGGTGATATAGTCAAATTGTGATTCACTATTTCTCTATTTAATGTTGTTGTTTGTTTGTTTGCTCAAACACACTCGTTTTCCCACCACAGTCACAGCGAAGTGTGAACGTTCAGAAGAAGCAGCATCATTTACCTCTTAAAGTCAACAGAAAAATTGCAAAATATAAAAAGCGTACATGAATCTAAACAAAATTTAAATCATGATCCAGCTCCAAGAAACTTTTTTGCCATATCGTCTTTAACTTTATGTATACTTTGATTTATTTCAATTGTCAACTTTATGTGATTTCAAACTTGAATGGTGACTAGGACTTCTCTGCTGCTTAGTTCCTACTTCAGACATAACAAACATATTGTGCAAATCAGAATGACGATCTGAGTGTGGGGGATTTGGAGCACCTAAATGAAATAACATTCCAAGTTATACTAACACTTATCATGAGGAGTAACCAACAGAAAAAGCAACTTCCTTTGTTTGTAATAGTGTTGTTACTGAACTTGTAACTCAACTGTGACTCAGGCTTCCAAAGGCAGTTCAACTTATCAGGAGCAAACAAGTGCCATGCCTTTCAACAATATTGAATGTCAGTGCACACCTTATTGATTATCAGTACAGCATAAATACAAGTACGAAATTACAATTGATATTACTTTGAAACAACAGATATACCAAAAAAATGAAATCACTTTTATATATTTTTTTGAACTGAGGTCACAGTTTTATCACAATCTGTGCTGTTAGTATCTTTTTATCCACCATGAGGAAGAAGTAACTCAAGGCATTTGTTCTGTTCACACTTCACTGGGATTGGGTAAATCCACCTGTCACTCCCTCAGAGTGGGTGGAAAGTGACTGTGTTTGAACATAGAACTGCATTAAACAGAAAAGCATGACACTCGATATGGCGATATCATAAAAATAGCAGATTGCCACAGGATGAGATCAGTTTTTTGATTGCCCAGCCCTAATTTCCAATTGATTTGTTCCCATTCATTGAAGGATAAAATCTGCATAATGGGTGTAATCCAGAGTTTACACCATCCAGAGACAGAAACTCTTACGGACCTCTTGAACCACAGACATGCTTGGGCTGCTATGTGCCACTTTTGATCTCATCTCTGAAAGTGTGCGGTGCTGACCAGACCCATACCACTCCAGTGCACACACGCCTTCTGTAACTCAACATGGCTCATGGTCCTACATTGAGAGATGATGATTCCAAAAGCTACATGTCTGAGCAAGTTCTCGGGCAGACATCTTCATGCTAAAACGTGAAGACTACACAGATGATGTATGACACAGGCCTATGCTACAATGCAAACTGTTTGCTTAGGCTAAGTGGATCACTATTGGCAATATGAGACGCTTTAGCGCACGTTCGGACCAGGCCTAGGTTGTGTGGCATAAGTAGAAATGGGTGTGCTAGGAATGAACTGTAGGCAATAGCAAATCCAGTTTTGACTTGACAGCTCAACTGAAATGGGCTAAAATGTGGGGGCGCCGCACAACTTCCATCACGCACACAACTGGAACGCACACGGGAACGCACAACTTGCTTTTACAATAGGCCCACAATCTACCAGTGCGTGAGGGCATATCAAACGATGTTGCAACGTGCCCTTGCGTCTGCCTATTCACATGACCATCTCTGTGCTGTCAGGAGAGCAGCTGCGCCTCCGGTAAATGCATTTTCACCGCAGTAGGCTTTACAGAAACAAAGGCAGCGCACCGACGACATCATCCAACGCGACAATTTGCCCGTCTCGCAACACATTCAACAAATCCTCAACACGCACAGCCAGCGACGCGGAGGAAGTGGATAGGGCAGAATGAGAAATACGAACATGAATATTTGAACGTACCCTCCTGCCAGAAGGACATCCAGGGGAGAACCATGAACGGAGCGCACTGGGAGGTCAGTCCTCCTACAGTCCCGCTTCGGTCGCTGGATACAGTATGAGGCGAAGGCGGTGCGTCGGTGTTTTGCCGGTGAAAAGCCTAAACGAGAAGAGCAAGGAGGAGGGAAAGAGCGAGAGGGAGGGGACGCTGTCAGATGCAGGGCAGCAAAAAGGGAGGAACACAAGTCGCCCGCCTGTCACCCAGTCTCTGTGAGCCCGGTGTGTTCAATGCGTAAAGAGTTTTTTTCTGTCAGCAAATCCACGCTCTGAATACGCGTGAGGGGGAAATGCCAACAGTGTGACATAATGCGCATTGTCTCTGTGCGGCGTGTATACAGTGTGAGGGAGCCACGTGATCCAAACGCAACAAGCTGATAGTTTCATCAAGATCAGCCATAATACAAGGCCGAGAGAACATCAGAGGGGTTATTGCTCACGGTGTCGTCAGGGCGCTGCAACTCTTTGATTTCGTCATGTCTGTGCGCTCTAAATGGGATAGAGCTGTTTGCAGTGGTGTTTCTACAGACTCCCGGGCCCCAGGTAAGTGGCTTCTAGGGGGGTAGAAGCACAGCACACACGAAACAATAAAGAGAAGTCTAACGAATGCATTAACGTGGTCAAACAAACAGCAAATGACTGTGATAAATGGTATTATCACTCTAATAAACCGGTAAAAACAATAAATAAAGCAAAATAAAGGAGTATCATACCTCACTCTCTTCTCGAAATGTAACTCTCCAAGTCTTGCACCTCAAGTTCGAGTCAAGTCCTAAATCACAGTCCCACACGTTCAGAAAAGTAAATTCATAAGTCATCAAAATACTTGCAAGTCCACACCTCTGATTTGGAGGTAGCATGGCGTTCAGCTTCCTGTTTGCTGGACATTGGAACAACTGGGAACAATGGAACAATTTTATATGTAACTAATTACAATTAGGCCTGCACTATTTGAATGATCATATAAGATTTAAAAATATAATTTAAAAAAGTACTATACCCCAAAAATGTACTCAACTACACTTTCCACCGCAGTTATACTGAATTTGATGAATGATGAATTAATTTACAGTTGGTTGACGTCATTATTTTGGAGTTGGTTGATAACAACCACATGTCCTGGACCCCGACCCACTCTCTCTGACCCAAAACGGGTTAAGTGGTGTTAAAGTTGTCCCCATCGTGCCTGATGAACTGGGTCTATCCAATGGAATTTCAGTGTGGTTTGTTGAAATTAACACGCCGTGGCTTCATGACTCGCTGTCTGCTGCAATGAGCACTTTCAAGTGATGTAAATATGACAGAATTATAGTATTATTTTGATCAGAGTGAATATTTGAAGATCACAAACTAATTCTGAAATGTTGCAGCTGTGTGCATAACTTTGTGTGTTCTAGCAAGGGGAATAGGTTATTTAAAAGAAAATCTATCTAATGTGGAGAGAACATTAACTAAAAAGCAAGAATATAATGTTAATAAGTGGTGAACTTAACCCCATAACAAAGATATATATATACAAGTGTTTTGACGATCCAATAGGGGCGATGGGGTCAATGCCAACCTAGTTTGTGGGCAGCTATCTCTCCTTTGAGGGTTGCTGGGTTTTAGATGAAATTTCTATAAGCAATACTATTTAATACAGCGGTTTAGCTGAAATGAATAGTTAAAATACAGATTTATGTTGTTATGTAGCAAGCTGATAATAGAAATGATCAGATTCAACATTTATGAATTTACCTTTTAGATATTTCTTATGAAAATACCAAGTAATCAATAGGACATTTGGTGATCCCAATCTCAGATGGGAGGGGGCCTAAGGGCCTAATCACTACAGTTACAGTACTGGACCTACAGTATTCAGTCAAATTAAATCAAATTAAATTATTTATAAAAATAAATCATATTTTTATCTGAACAAAGGACCGTTGCCATGCCATATCATTCCGATCATGTGGTAATCCTTATGAATGAAAACCCTTGGAAATTCACAGTTTTTAAAAGAACTATCCAAAATATCTTATGTTTATTTATTTGGGATTTGTACCACAAATTTGTCACCTTTGGAGTTGAATAATGACTCCACATTCTGACTCCACTTTCCGCTTTGGTTAAAAATGAATTTGTAAATTACAATTCAATTACAGAGAACATTTTGAATTTAGTGCTTTTTGTTTCATGTGAATAGGTCCAGTAATTACAGATTGTAATCTTACAGTTTAACAGCAAGTTGTATATATATCTTTCTATGTATATTCTGACGCGACCTCCAGCTCAGTTTTGAATAGGCAATCTTGTTATGATGTCACATTAACGCAACCTCTGCCCCCATCTGAGAGTATGACATTGTCACATTTTAAGAATCTAATGATGATCGATGAGTGATATAGTCTGAAACTGAAAAGGAATCAATATGCCCCATGCAAAACAGTGTACATAAAGGAAAATAAATGATCATTGCATTGCACCTGTTCCTCTGCCAAACTTCCCAGCTCAAACATATGCAAACCTATTCTGACCTGCGTTTTATTCATGACTGCTAAAAAAAATGCCGTAAATACTTAGAATACTTAGCATATTCATGTTCATCAGACAGAATGTAAATACGCTCATAACAATGCTGCTGTGTTCTGATCACACCGAGTTCTCTAGAGACACACCAGAAAGAGAGCTTGATCTTTCCATTATGTACTTGCTATGTGGGTGGTGTGTGTGTGTGTGTGTGTGTGTGTATTTGTCATATACATATTGTCAAAATCGTTGAAAGGATTTAATTTTATTTATATTTTTAGACAGTACCATTTTAGCGCAAAATGGGGACGAGAGAAGGGAGGACAAGCAGCAAATTGACAAAGCTGGGATTCAATTTACCAATTCTGCAGCCGGCTGCACATGGCACATGGCACATGGCAGCACACATGCCTGGCATATGTGCTAACCATTTGACCACCAAGTTTATGTTCACCTGTTGTTTTATGGAATCAGCTATCAGGATTTACACTTTAAATGTAAACAAAAAGATCTGAAGATTTGAATAGATTTGTATGTAACCGCATCAGCTGACATTTGCAAAGGCAGTTTAGGATAATAACCCTGACATTTTTTCGATAAACCTGTCAAAGTGTGGGATAATTGATTGAAGTCTTTATTCCTCGGTGATAGTCAAACTGTGAAACTGTGAACCAGAGCTCTTTATTGGCCTGAGACAAAGATCCACTTGGCAGAACGCTGGACGCAGTGCGGACAACAAAAAGGCTGAAACATCACTATTGCTGCATGTGTTGTACTCACGGGGAGTTTTAGTATTAATCAGTGTTGATTTATGCCTCTAGAAACTTCCTAAAGATCACTATCTTTCAGCCGTTTGGGAATCATCAATCACATTTTCTAGAGAGTGGCCACGGCACGGCACCTAATTGACAAAAGTTGCCGTTAACACAGCTTTCTGCCTTTTTTCTCCTGGCCTTGTATTGTTTATTTACTTAATTATTGGCCCATAGCGTTGCCGCTCACAGAACAAGTGAGGCAAACTATTTCCTATTCGTGTGGAGCAGTGAGAAATACAGATTTGAATGAAAAAGCACTTTTGGTAATATCTTGGTCTTTCTGTAGTAAAATACATGTGCTTTCTAACACTGTCTGTGCTGAGATGATAAAGGGATTTTGTGATTGTTTTGAAAGGACTCAGAGGAGAGTTGGGGCATCCTGTCTCTCTCCTGTCTGAATTTTCATACCAGTGTCCTGTTATCAGACGCCAGGACATTTCCTCAACGTCATGTGCTCCACCAGTACACGACCTTTTCTGCTGCACAGGAACATGCGAACCGCTGCCTCACATCCACAGACAACACAGCAGATAGTGTGGTTCACAGTGTTTTCATTGTCCAAATGTGTGTGACTCAAACTGACTTATCACAAACTGACTTCAAGGGAGGGATGTCCCTATTATTAGGTTAATCAATAATCGTGATTATTCAGGTCACGATATAATTGTAAGAACCAAAAAATAGACCTAAATGCAAATTACTTTTTTTATCTGGTTTTGTCAAATTTAACTTAAATATAAAATTTTGAAAAGCCGGGCATAAACTTGAGGAACAGTAACATGTCAGACAATGACAATGAAAGAAAATTAAATTAAAGATTTCACTGTTGTTTAATCACAGTCTCAATGATGATGAATAATCGTTATATCGTGATGTTTTTTCTCACAGTAAGCGCAACACAAAAATGTGATATCGTGACAGCCCTACTTCAACATTTTTCCCAGGAAACTGTGAGTATGCTGAGTATAATTCTATGCAACTACTGCAATTAGTTTGTTTTAATTTGTTATATTTGAACACATTACATTAACAGATTTAGAATAAACTAAGAAATTATGTTCATTACCGTTTTCTCTGATAGTTGTCCGTTTCCCTTTTTGTTGTTGGGCTGATGTGTTGGGCAACCTTTCAGATGTTGCCCTATTAATTAAAGGTTACAATATGTTTAAAGAGATGACGTTGGATAAACAATGCAGCAATGTTTTTTTGTGACCTAATAATTCTCATCTATATCTTGGATAAGCTTGTACAACTAGCACTGACAGCTTCAGGCCCCGATAGAGAGGGATTTGGGGGCCCGTCCTACATAAAGTTTGAACAGTTGTGCTTTGGCAATTTATATATAAGATTAAACATTGCTTATCACAACTGCTACTAAGATTAGTTCAGTCAAACATATACATAGCCCAATACTTGCCTGGTTGGTCACTTTACCTCACTCCGGCTGCACTTGGAATCACACGTCAGAATCCCTTAAATTGCATGTTTCACTCACAATAAAATATGACCCTGTATTGCATCCCGCATGTTGTCTGTGGAGTTGGAAGGGCCCGTACTGATGGGACACAGTGCAGAGGACATGGCAGTCTGCCCGCACCTTACAGCTGCTCAGCTCCAGCACACACTCTCCTCTCTCTGGGACACATCGCTCCTTTTACATCCACCTTTGAATTATTCATATGGGGTTTGGTCAAAGCAACAGCCAGGGTCACACCACAATATTGGACAACAATAGAATTTCCCCAGTAATTTCACTAATGGAACTGTCAACACTCGGCGTAGGCCATAAACAGGAAGAGGTGGATAATGGAGGAGCTGAAACATGAAAAGCAGAGGTTTGTGTTGCCAAATAAAAACACATCTAAAGAGGTAACGTTTGCATTTCCTTTATTACAAAAAAGCACCCCTTCAACGAGACATCTCTCTCTCATAAAAGTATTTGAGCCACTTGAACCTTTTCACATTTTTTCACAGTAAATTGCATTGGAATTTGTTGTAAAAAAAAAAAAAAAACGATGTTTGACAGTCAGGATGGTGTGTTCAGAGTCATGTGCCGTGTTAGTTTTACACCACTCATAGTGTTTCGCTTTTAGGCCAAAAAGTTTTTGGTCTGATCAGACCAGAGCGCCTTCTTCCACATGTTTGCTGTGTCCCCCACACTTCTGGCAAACTGCAAACTTGACTTCTAACGGCTGTTTTTCAACAATGGTTTCTTCTTGCTGCTCTACCATAAAGGCCAGATGTGTGTGGTGCACGACTAATAATCGTCCTGCGGACAGATCCCTGTCCACCTGAGATGTGGATCTCTGCAGCTCCTCCAGAGAGTTAACATGGGGCTCTCGGCTGCATCTCTGATGAGTGCTCGCTTGTTCAGCCTGTGAGTTTTGGTGAACGGCCATGTCTTGGTTGGTTTATAGTTGTGTCTCACTCTTTCCAATTCAGGATGAAGGGTTTAAGCTGTCCTCAGTGAGATGTTCAGCGTTTGGGGGAATCTTTTTATCACCTAACCCTGCTTGAAACTTCTCCACAACTTTATCCCTGACCTGTCTGGTGTGTTCCTTGGACTTCATGAGGCTTGCTTTTGCTCCTCAAAATTCACTCAACAAACTTCTGTGGCCTTCACAGAACAGCTGCATTTATACTGAGATTAGATCACACACAGGAGGACTCTATTGAATCATGAGGGCAACATTGAGGGCCATATTTCGCCCCAGGAAGTAGTGTTAACATGGGCACAGCAGAGCTCATTTCATCACACCGTCGGCGCAATTGATGACAGCAGAGGGTGGAATACTAAATAAAAGGCGTGACTATGCCAAGAAGGTGGAGTAAAGCAACTTGAGGGCGTGGTCTGGTGCATTCTGTGAATAGCCAGAATTGTAACTAATAAACTTCAAAACCAGCGTTAATATATTGGGGATGTTTATGAGTGTTTTTTTTTATATTTTCCTTAAGCATAAATGACCAGTATTACCCTGTGTGTGTTCTATAATCGAGGAGCGAGCGGCGAGAGAGCGCAGCGCTGCGGACTCTAGTGACGCGCGGTTGTGTTTTGACGCACAGGTTGGGTTGGGCCCGGACAAGAAATTCTCATTTCATTGCGGGGCAGGTTTGGAAGGTTATAAAAAGCTGACCGCGTCTCGTACGTCCGCGCTCCACCTGTATCATTTGCGTTTTGCTGCGTCTAAATTAACTTTACCCGAAAATAGGTAAAAAATTGCCACTATATCCAAGTCCCTTGACGACAGCGCTAAGGTCGGCAAAGTAGCCCCGGCCCCGCCCGCTGAAAAAAAGCTCACGTTACCGCTATCTCCGGGGGCAAAAGATGGCCCTTAATCATCATCAGTCATCGCAGGTAACTCCTCACAGCAATAGGCTGTGGCAGAATAGGCACTCAGGTAAAAGGAGTTGAAGTTTTTTGTACACTGCATTTTTCTGTTCATTTTTTAATCTGGAAATCCCGCGTAATTTTCCTTTCACTTCACAAGTGACGGTTTGTGTTGCTCTTTAAATGACAATACAATTTATGCAAGCTTGCAGTCATTACCTGGCAAAAATGTGGAAAAGGGGAACAAATACTTTTTCAAGCCAGCCTGTATGTATATATGATAATGGTGGTGATGAAATATATGTGGTGGCACAGGGTTAAAGACGGCACTGATTTGACGTTTTAAACAATTACACATTTTAGGCTGCTGAATCTTGACCTGCATGCAGTATTTGGGTTTCTGTGTAGTTTTTTTATTCTGCAAGGACTTATAATCCTGTTGATTCTGATTTTCTGAAATGTTCTGATTTCTTCGGATCTAGCTGATCAATTTCAGTACTAATACCAATTTGGGCTGATTTACAACACTAGTAGTTACCCGTCATTACATTTAGTAAGCTTCAGCACAAACATTGAAGCACACTTCCTAAATTATCAACAATATCGGCCTATATCAATTTCTTGTTTTGGCGCTGGTGAGACATCACTTAAATAAGCACAAAGAGGCAGCTTTTATCCTCTAAGAATGACATGACAAAAGACTTAGGCGCTTGTATTTCTGCCAGGTCAGCAGTGCATGTAAGTAAATGCCGAACGGACGTCCTTGTGTCCAATCCATGGCCATGATGCTATAGGCCATCTGTGTCACGCATTACTGGAGTGTCAAGGCACCCACACCCCTGGTCTGTCTTATAAAACACATATTAGTGTAGACAGACGCCGAATATGCAAATTGTGTTGTCAAGGCTCGTGACCTAACTCAGAAAATGGACAATATTGATTATGAGTATATGTATCCTGCATTCATTGTCCATGTTTCCAATTCTAACTAAATATGCATGCACATAGGCACAGTCTTTGACGTTCAGATTCATTTTGTAGGAAAAGCATGTAGTCTTGACTTGCCAGTTGTGTTTAAACACTAAATAAAACAAACACCTCTCTGGGTTTGACAGCGGCAGTGTGTTTTATCTTCAAATTTTCCATTGATGTGTAATTAAGTAATTGTAAGACCTGCAAAATTAAATCTCAAAAGTGTGCAACATATTGCAGTCCTCTAGGTCGAAGTAGTCTTGTGTAAAATTCAATTTGCTTGCTTCACCAGGGCACATTCTGTTCAATCCAAATCGCTCACTTTGCAGTTGTGCCGAACAAATAAAACATCCTGGCATTAGACCATTCATTGAGATTTGGAGGGTTTATTCTTGGGAAAATTAACATTTACCATAGTTCTTTTACTTCGCAAATAAATAGGGTGTTGTCATGACAATATTTATCAATGTGTGTGCATGTTTGATGAAAGGCAGTTGTGCGGTCAACACTCAGGGAGCTGTGGATGTGGCCTCGACCTCTCAGAGTCTGGGAAGTGGCTGATTGGATCTACAACATAGAGACCAAGAAATATTAAAGTCCTATAGTGTAAAATGGTATGTTTTGTAATATGTAACATATACAATTTAGGTTAACACAACTTGAAATACTGCAATTAAACTAAATTAAATGTCACAAGTTTCAAAAGTCTCATTACATAATAAACCCACCTTGACAAGCAGATAGTCTCCGGCTTTGATGGTTACACTGTTGGATCCTGTAGCAGGAACGTCGTCTTTAGGGAAAATCACCTTCATATTGCCATCCGTTCTCCCACACAGATCTGCAGCAGATCTTTTACTTTCCTGCAAAATGGCAGCTTGCTTGGTAACTGCTTTAGTTTTAAACCTGTTGTGATTAGTTTTGGGAGAGTCTCCTCCACTTAGCCTAACAATGACTTTGAAGTGCACATGACAGGAGACGTTCACTTTCAAAATTCAGGAGGAATACTACAAGTTTACTTCAGCACAGATCAGATAACAGTCAGTTGCTTATTTAACAAATTTACACAATTTGAGAACCTCCAGTCATTTAAACAGCTCCTGATGTTGGACTCATGGCCGCATTATACCACCAGTCACTAAAAAAGATATATCCTTAACAATACTTTATTTGCTATTATTATTTTTAATATTCACAATTGCACTCAAATCATTACTGTTCATATCAAGTTTAGTCATAAATAAATAATTTTTGTTTTCTTTGACTGTGCAAATTATAATTATAATATATTATATAAATACACTTTGTCACAGGTTTGCATCCAATTTCCAAAGCAACACAAATAAGTTTAAATCTTGTTGTCAAGGCAATAAAGCGTCTTCAATTCTGTTATCCAGTTCTCTGCTGGATTGGAACGGAAGCCGGCTGTGATTTGTGTATTACTAACACATTAGTAACACATTTCCTTCCTTGCGACACTTTAAATAAATTCTGACCATTGCATTCAGATAACATGTTATTTTCTTGTTTCTTGTAATATGTTATATTCTCCATCTACTTGTGCACAGCGGTAGTGCAGCAAGTAATGGTCCAAGAAATTACACAAGAGTAAATGTCTGGACGTAACATCTGATTAATAATTAAAATTTTATGTCAGTGGAAGGACAAAACGTTAAAAAATAATGCACAAAATCTGGTATTTTCAAAGGATGGACACATATTGTCAACACACAGCTTTTGTCACTTGTAGATTCACTCAGTGGGAAGAGGAACCAAAACGTTTTGTAGCAAATATTGTAACTTCAATAAAAAATACTTAGTAGAACTAAAAGTATAGTGTAAAAAAAGTTACTCCAGTAAATGTAACGGAGTACTACACACTTCTGCTTGTGTGTCTGCTTGCCTGTAGCAGATAAATCTTCTACTTGCACCAAATTGTTCATAAATCAAAGCTAGTTTTCCATTCCATAAAATACCTCCTTAAAACTCACCCCCTCCACCAGGACAAGCTGGGTGGACCCGATGAGAGACGTATTGATCCGAGCAGCCTCTTCTCTAAACACATCAATGCACTCTGCCAATCGACGCTGCTTCACCTCAGGCGGGACATCGTCTTCTAGGCGGTGGTAGGCATGGGTTTTCTAAAAATCATCATATATATTTCATTACAAACTAATGAAAAAGTAAGTCACTTTCAGGCTCTCAACGCACACATCACCTTTCTCATACAGTAAGCGAAAAGAAACCCGACATTGTAGCCCACAGCTCTGATCAGGGACAGGGTCTGCAGGTGGTCCTCCTCAGTCTCACCACAGAAGCCCGAGATGAAGTCACTGCTTAGACTCACTCCTGGAACACAACAGGGCAAGTCAAATACTGCACACGTAGTCTAGCGGTTTTTAATGTTAAGAGAAGTATGATTTACCAACCGGGAATGACCCTCTTAATGTTCGCCACAAGCTCAAGGTAGGCCTCTCGTGTGTAACTGTAATGTCATGAGATGTGTACTGGATTACAATAAAATCATCATCAAGCCAACGTGTGTGTTAAGTGTGTAAAGTTCAAAAAATTCAATACCCTTTACTTAATTCTAACAATAGTAAAACAAAAACCAGGGTGTGGGCTCATCATTATTTGTCTCACCCACGACGCATTGCTTTGAGGATGTGGTTACTCCCACTCTGGGCTGGAAGATGGATCTGCTTACAGATGTTTCCTCTTTCTGCAATCAGTTGTAAAACCTGACACAAAATAAGCAAGAAAATTAACCAATTATCAATGTTTTACTTGCCATTCTCTTATAAATGTCATAATGAATATTCCCCTTTTATATCAGAACGATATTAAAATATTCCCAGTCTGTTGAAAGCCAGAGGGATTTGGGAATAGTTTTCTGCTGCCAACAGACACAAGCAATCAGCAAAGAATCAATCAAAATTACCTCATCAGGGAAATCTTTAGGATGGGGAGAAGTGAATCGGATTCGCATTTCAGGGTCGATGCGCGACACTCGGTCCAGCAGGTCAGAGAAGCGCAGGCCTCCCTTTTTGGCTTTGTAAACTGTGCTGAAGCCGCGACTAAGCCTGGTCACATCTGACCCACAGAACTGTTCTTCTGATGTATCCCTGTAGCTATTGACATTCTGACCAAGCAGTGTGACTTCTTTCACACCCTGCACACACAGCCGTAATTTCATTAAATATATATATATATATATATATATATAAACGATTGAAAAATGAATCTGTTTCCTCCAATGTAATTGCTATGTCCATACCAAAAAAGAAAAGTAAGGCTTTGTACCAGAGACATAAGCATTTGTAAGTGGTCATTTAATGTAAATTTAGTGTAAAAGGCATGAGAACCCTACATTTTGATGATTTGAGTATTAGCAGGTGAAGAACTTGCCTGATCGGATAGCAAGCGGACCTCTTCCAGAATCGAGCTGACGGGCCGACTCCTCTCTCTACCTCTAGTGAAGGGCACAATGCAGTAGCTACACATGTTGTCACAGCCTCGCATTATAGAACTGCAGCCAAAAAAACATCAGTGTCTAATATAAACAAACATTTGAAGGCAAAAAGTTATTCTTGGTTACAACATCACTCACACAAATGCGCTGTAACCCTGAGGTGCATGTTGGACAGGCATAATATCTGCATACGTCTCCTCCAATGACAGTAGCACATTACTGGCCTGCTGACCCCCATCAGCCACAGTAAGGAGTCGAGGGAGGTCCCGGTAAGCATCTGGACCAGCCAGAATGTCTACCAACTTTTCTCGTTCCAAGAGCTCTGTCTTTAGTCTCTCAGCCATACAACCTTCAACGTATTTTAGTTCAAATAAGAGGGGGTTCATTTGAAATTGTATTATCTTCTAACTTACCTAAAATCCCTATTTTCAAGGGTACATGGCTCCTTAAGCGTTTCTTCTTTATGGCTTTGAGCTGCTGAAGTCTATTCCATATGGTTAGCTCAGCCTTTTCCCTGTATGGATGCAATGACACTGCTACTGTTATATTTCTATTTGATTGTTTATCGTTTTTAAATGCTGGTCTTAGAATGCTTTTGTGATCACCTGATAGAGCAGGTAACCAGTAAAACCACATCTGCCTGCAAGAGGGGTCAGGAGTAAGTGTGCTGCGTTCACATGGGCAAACAGAGACGGACAGGGACTTACTTGTTTGAGGTACTTAGTTTGTTGATATCCATTCTTCTGTAATATAGACATTGCGATGTCTCTGTCGTTCACATTCATTTGACAGCCATACGTTTCAAAATACACTTTAAGGGCAAACAGTTTGTTAGATTTCTAAACATAACAATTTAGTAAAATGTCGACAGCATCCCAAGTTACACAAACCAACCTTTCCTTGAGTTTCCCTGGTTCATATCAGACAGGTAACTGGGGTCCTGGGTGTCTTGTTCATAAGCAGGACTGGGTTGGGTAGGTGAACTTCCTTGAACGAAATCAGCAAATCTTGGCCCTTTTGACAATTCATCTCTGAGTTTATCTAAAGTCATTCTTCTCTGTGAACTTGAGGCGGCAGCAGCAGCAGCAGCAGCAGAGGAGCACAGTCTGGTCTGTGCCTGTTGTATAAATGCCCGAAATTGTGCCATTTTAAAAGAGGTTCTGACTACTCTTAATCCTTCCATTGCACGTTTGATTAACTATCAGACTGAACACAACTGTCAATCCGGATTACATGTTAATTCACACTTGAGTATTCCTCGGTGTGTTTTGAAAGTCACTCACGTCAAGCCATCCATGCCTCAAGCGCACGTTTCGGGACATCGCGGACGTGACGTAACAAGAACAGTCGGTCCTAGATATAAACTTTTGCAATAACAATAATAGTAATATCTATTTTCATTGTTTAAGTGTATTATATAGCTTGAAAACAATGTACATACACGTTTACTTTGTGCATTTAAACGTGCACAATACGTACTCGAAGAACACAAAACACACAAACGAATGCGGAAAAGACAAATTTACTCACTCCAATATGTCTTAACTCTTTGATGCGGACTGACGGGTGCTTTACCGCCGCCTTCTGGTTTGGCGTTGGTGCTAAAAAGCATAGGTTATGCCTAACACCCTACACCCCCACAACGCTCCACAGTGAAAATCAATTCCAACTCTGTTTGTAAGAAATCCATGTATGGTTCGCTCTTTGGTTTGTATGACTCCAAATAAAAAACAAACTGTTTTTTCAGATGATTTGTTTAAACAAAAATGTTGTTATCTGTTTTATTTATCTAATATTTTGATTTTGATTTCAGACATTAGCAATGCCTCTTCTGGCTGATAGACGAACGTAGATTGTTCAATGCATATATATGGTCCAATGAGGGTGCAGAAAAAAGCAGCCTAGTGCTGACCGGCGTTCAATCGGAAAGTCAAATTTTGAGCGACACCACTCGGATCTGTGCAGGTCTTGCTTATCTCAATCTGATTGACTCAAATAAACAAAAACAAAAAAACAAAAATCCCAAATATTTTGACTTGTGACTTTAAGTCAAAATGTGAACAAGTGATGACAATCGTGGAACTATGGGAAGTAGTCAACTATTCAAAAGAACAAGAAAAAACTCCTGGGTGTGATGCCGCCAGTGGATTTTTCTATGAAGTTCTGGGACATGATTCATCCATTGTTTAATACACTTAATCAATGTGTCACAATTGGGAGAAATGTCCAATGAAACAAGGCATCTATCCCTTGACTCTAGGCTCATTTGAGATAAGCAAAAGCGGCGCAGATCGGTGTAGATGGACAGTGAAGTTTCCGGTTTAACCCTATTGGTCTGTGCGACGCTGCTGGGCATTTTGGCTCTCATTGGATGCTTCAACTGGCGTGGATCATTAAGATATAGGCATGTTTGTGTTTAGATGCACCTAGACTGGATGATCGACGACGTGACGGCTGCAACAGAGCTGGAGCTAAAAGTTTGCTGTAAAGACAAACAACAAGTTCAAAGTGATTGAAATTGTGTTTTCTACGCACTCACAACAACAAGTCAACTGGCCACTTAATGAAGATAATCATGGGCCTTGAAGGTCAGGTATTTGAGACACAGAAAAAGGTAGGAGGAAAAACAAACATTTGAAAAACAATTTCAGACTGTTCATTTCTAAGTGAAAAAGGATCAAACCATTGCCTAATTAATAAATTAATTAGCTTATAATTATACTAACGCAAGGAAGTTGCGGCGGCTGCTCCCGCTGTGGTTGATTTGGATTTCATAAGCTTTTAACACATGATGTCAGAGCAAGTCGGGGTAAAGTCGCAAGCCTGAACCGCGTTCAGATCAACGTTATTTTGTAATAATTAATTTTTGACTGAAAATGTTTTAACTATCACGAAATAACGTGATACTATCACGCTATTTCATGATAGTTTAAAAAAAAGTTTAGAAAGTAAAAAAAAAAAAGGTTAGGATAACTTTCACCTTTTATTTTTTTATTTAATTTGATTTTTTCATGTTCCATCCGTCCATTCATCTTCTGAAGCAGCAATCCAAGCAGGGATTCCCATGCTCCCTTCAGCCCAGAAAATTCCTCCAGCACCTCAGGGGATCCCGTAGTTCCCAGGCCAGCCAAGACATAGTCCCTCCAGCCTGTCCTGGGTCTTTCCGAAACACCTCCCCAGGGAGGCGCCCAGGAGGCATCCAGAACAGCTGCTTCACACTCGGCTGCAAACCGCCCCAGTGCATGTTGCAGGTCCAGGATTGATGGAGCCATCAGGACAACATCAGAGATGAGATCCTGTGGTCCCCAAACCGGACACCCTCTGACCCCTGACTGCACCTAGAAATTCTGTCCATGTTTTCATGTTTATTTATTTATTTATTTATTTTCCATGTTAAAACATGATACTAAATTACCAGGAAATGATGTGCTAAATTATAAGACATCCACCCATTGGCGACCAGATCATGGACGATCATGACCCACAGAGAATGGCAGATAATCGTCTCTGTGCATTCCTTAAATACTGCGGTATTCCAGGTGAATGCTTAACCTGGATTTGAGAAGAAAAAATAAACAAAAATGTGGCAGTATCACATTATTTCGTGATAACTTTTTTCAACTATTACTAAATAACGTATCTTGATAAATAATACCATGAACTAACGTGATAGTATAATGTTAAAACGTGAAAGACAAAAATATATAATATCATAAAAGGGAAAAAGTATTGGCAGCTTTACGCTTCCGTACAGATCCGACCCGACCGAAGGTGAAGTTTCCAGTTTAACCCTATTGGTCTGCACGAGGCTACTGGGCGTTTATGCTACACTCTCATTGGACACTTCAACTTGTGTTCCTACAGACGAGGCGAAGCTAAACACGAACGCGCCTACTCCATGGCCTACTCCATGGCCTACTCTCAGATGGGGGCCAGAGTCAGAATCCCCTATTAATCACATTGTGCGTTGCCATGAAATATCTAAAAGGTAAATTCACAAATACTTTTAGTGACTAGACTCACTTACATCCTGTTTTATACCAAAAAACTGCATTTTAACAATATTAATTGTATCTGCCTCATCTGTATCAAATATCGTCGGCCTATGGAATATTGTGAGGACACTGGAGGGGTTTGCGGGCTCTGGGGCTCGTACCCGGGGAACATGTGTGAATCTGCGGCCACACAGGGAGTCAGGCCTCGGTAACCTCAATCTGATGCCCAAGTCGTCTCTCGGCCTTATCTGGCGTTCACCTGGCACTGCTGGCTGACCGATGATTGTCAGGCACAGTGCCACTATCGAACCATACACAAGACGACAACATGTGGCTGTGAGCAGTCAGACCACTACTGGGTCTGAAGAAGTGCGGCCCACAACCATCACAAGAGTGTGGGTCACGGGCTTATCCTTATTTGAGCCTAATGGCCAATAACAAAACGCGTGTATCGTTCGTGTATCGTTCGTGTATCGTTCGTGTATCGTTCGTGTATCGTTCGTGTATCGTTCGTGTATCGTTCGTGTATCGTTCGTGTATCGTTCGTGTATCGTTCGACATTTAAACCCTTTTCCTGGTTCAGAGTTCGCGAGCGGTTTTGCTGCTGTTTTCTGTAGATCAAACATGTACCAGGCGATGGCGACAATGAGACACTCAGACAGCAGATTGTAGGATGTCGCTGTTGCAGAGGAAGAGGAGGCTGGAGGCTCGGAGCGTCTTGTCTTGATTCAGATATTTATCTGAGCAGGAAAGTGCTTCTAATGAAAGCTAGTGTCTGTTCAGTTTGGGGGGAGCGGTCATCCGAAAGCATCGGGCTCTGTCTGTGTGACGTAGGTAATGAACGACGAGACAGCGCCGGACAGCTGGAAGAGAAACTCCGGGTGCTCCAGGTAGGCTAAGCTAAAGCTAAACGACTGAAGAGCTTTGGACTGTGTGCACAGATCAGGTCCATCTGTGTGTGCACCATTAACACTGCAGTGCAGCCCTTTTCTGTCCCTTGTATTAATATTATAGACCTGTCTAAGCTGCTTTTCAAAAGGTCAAACAGGCATTCTTCTGTATGACCTCCGACCCCAAACACTGCTCTATTGATGCTGATTAACTCATTCATTCATAATCTCCCAAATGTTGTTGCATTCCTGTCAAATTGGCTTTTTCCAACATTACAATGTGTGGTGACACTATCCACAAATTGGCAAACACGTACAGTAAAGTTCAAATGGATTGAAAACTTGTATTATTATAAATTAATAATTTAGCTGTGGTAGTTTCAACTAAATCTGCTCATTAATCAGATTGTGTTGGAGACTTATTATGCAAATTCAACTTTAATGAGCTTTTAATCTTGTTACAACAGTGTTTCCTCAACCATCATGATTAGTTTACTCAATGTTATATTTTGAATTATGCATGTTTAAGTAACTATTAATCCTGTATTGTCCCATAACTGAGGCTCGAGTGTTTTTGAGTTCGGTTTTCACTTGCCCCCTATCACCGCCCACATCCCTGTCAAGTTACTTTGTTATGATCATTTGAAAAATTAAAATTCATAGAGGGTTTTAAAATGTCTTGTATAACAGATGTTACGAGAGACGAGCGCGGGCACTGGATTGTTATGGTTTTGAACAATGAAAACCCCTTAATTATTGTAAACATGTATGGGTACAATATTCCTTCTCAAAATGAAGAATTGCTTTTTAAATTGCTTGGAACAGAAACATTTAAAAGTTTAATTTATATGGAATTGGTTTTAAAGAACAAACTAGACAATCTGTTAAAATAATCTTCATATTGGCAAAGCATTACATGTATAAATCAAAGTATTTTAAGTGAAGTAAAATTGAGCCGCAAACACAAATGTACAATAATGTATTTATTTCCTTCTATCCTTTTTGACAAATGTAAAATGTACTATGTACAATTTATCACATTTTATTTTCATAATTGTTATTTACGCTATTGCATTGTATGAGCAAACACAAAAAGTTTCAAAAATAGAGCCCATCACCCATCATTAGAATTTTGATTTACCCTAATGTCAAACTAATGGAGATTTTAATTACTAAACGTGACATTCATTACGTGACACTATAGAGTGATAAATGTATTTCAGGTGGTTCTAAATCTCTTTTGTTTACTTTATTACATTGTACATGTTTTGGCTAATGTCTATGAACGTTTAGCACAGCAGTAACAAAAATTTCAGATTTCCATGGTAACTAATGTTTTTTAAGCCCCATTCTCACATTATTCCCAGTAAATTGCCATGTGCCAGACCAGTCAGCTCTGATCCCTGTTCACACATGCGTCAGTCCCAGAACATTGCCAGGTCATGTCTGTTCACACTCAACCCACTATATCAATGTACTGCATTCATAAAATTAAATGAAAATGGAACTTAACTGCACAGTGTAACCGGGGAAACCACGCTCATAACCAATCTCATAAGAAACAAGCGGTTGTGCTGGCAATTTTCTTGCTTTATTCACACATACACCTTCCCTGCATTAGTCCGGGCAATTTACCAGGGAAATTTGCTGATTAAAAAAATGCAGGAAATTCTGTTTCTGCTTATATTCAATCCGGAACTGTATGAAAAACGTAACTTCTCTCCTTCTTTATCAAGTATTGAGCAAATGCTGGCAGTGAATCCGGGGAAGACGCCCATCAGTCTGCTGCAGGAGTATGGAACGCGGATAGGCAAGACCCCAGTGTACGACCTGCTGAAGGCAGAGGGACAGGCCCACCAGCCCAACTTCACATTCCGAGTGTCTGTGGGAGAAATCAGCTGCACTGGTCAAGGGCCCAGCAAGAAGGCAGCCAAGCATAAAGCAGCTGAGGCTGCTCTGAAGATGCTCAAGGGAGGTCTCTGTGGTCCCATCGGAGTTAGCACTGAAGTAGACGGATTCATCAGCGTTGATGTGGCAGTGGATGGAGACAGGTCAGCTCAATGCATTGTGTGTGTGTGCATAGTACACCATATAATACCAGAAATCACACAAACACATGGTTATTAGTAATTAAGATATTAATGCCTACTCATGCCATTTAAGGTTGTTGTCTTTTACAGAATTTTGGAAATACATATTTAGTAATGAGACACATTTCACAAACAAAGTTGCTTTTGCCTGTTTATTTGTCACAGCTTGCCCTCTGACATGAAGACATCAAGTCATTCTCAGCAGTCTGAATGTAATCCAGTAGGAGCACTGCAGGTCTGCGCTCCACTACTCTTTAACTATTGTCCAAAAGTGCTTTGTATTAAACCTAAATGTGTTGATGTGTATATTTCTCTGACAGGAGCTGGTTGTACAGAAAGGATGGCGTTTGCCAGAGTATACAGTCACCCAGGAGTCTGGCCCTGCACACCGCAAAGAGTTCACTATGACATGCAGAGTTGAGAGATTCATGGAAATAGGTATTTATTTTTTTTAAAAAGTACATGTTTGTGTGTGGTGTTTTTCTAGAGCAATAAGCTACTGTCATTACAGAAACATGACCATTTCAATTTGACTTTGTTTTGAGAGAGTGTGTTTTGTCCAGCAGTCTGTCCTGGAAAGGAAAAATCTGTTCAGGGTTATTGTGAATGCAATCTATACCCTGCTGCACATGTACAAAAACAAAGCGCTTTATAAAGTCACCTTAAAATATTGTATCAAAAATGTTCTAGTGAGAGACACATGATCGGCCTGGCTTTTTGCTGGCCCATTAACTTCTCTTTACACATTCTGTATTTTAAATGATAATGTATTTACTTGCTTTTGACCAATTATGTTGTTTGCACCATCACCAGGCAGTGGTACATCCAAAAAGCTAGCCAAGAGAAATGCTGCAGCTAAGATGTTGTCAAGAATTCATGATGTCCCAGTTGACCTGAGAAGCAGCAATGAAGCAGACGCAGAAGAGGACACATTCACATTAGTAAGAAAACTGTACATTCAAATTTTGTCAAGCACAGTGAATGTAGAGAAAAACAAAACGAGTCACATTTTAGCTGGTGTTTAAAACGATGTTGGCTACTGTGATCAGAAGTTTAACGTACTTTCTTTTTCTCCTTCTGTTAAGCACATGGGAAGTAAAGCGGAGTCTGGTAAGAGTAAGAGCTTCAGCTGCACTTGGGACTCGCTACGTAACTCGGCTGGAGAGAAGATTCTGCAGCTGCGCAGCCATCCTCTGAGCATTCCCTCAGACTCAAACTTCTGCTCCCTGCTCACAGACTTGTCTATGGAGCAACGCTTTGATGTTAGTTACCTTGATCTAGGTACGATTTTCCACTAAACTGTCCATTTAATCTCCATAAATGCGCCAGCAAATAGTGGTACAGTCTAATGTACCTTTGTTGACCCACGTCCATTCTGAAACTCAGGACATCTCACTACAATCAGTAAATGTAAAGCAATGGAACTACATCACACTTCGAGTCACCAGTTTGGGGACAAATTTGCATGGGAAAATATTATTCCTCTGCTTCTCAGTTTACATTTGATTCTGATTAGTCATTGTAGTCAAATAAATTACCCCTCTTTTTCCATTTTCACTTTCCAGAAGAGCGAAGTCTGAGTGGTCTCTGTCAGTGTCTGGTGGAGCTGTCTACTCAGCCAATCACAGTCTGCCATGGCTTTGCACCAAGTGTGGACGATGCTCGCGCTAATGCTGCCTACAATGCTCTTCAGTATCTCAAAATTATGGCTGGAGGAAAATGAGTGCTGTCATGAGACCAGAATAAAGTACAATTCCATTGAATTCTTCGTTTATGGACCAGTGTGCCTCAAAGGGTTTGCACGATTTGGTTCTGAAATACCTCAGTCTTGTATTTGGATGGAGTATGTAACTGTTGAAAAATTAAGTCTTGGGACATTCTTATCATGGATTGTTGCCAAAAAATAAACTTTGCTTTTAGTATGGTTTATTTTAAGTGACCAGCAAATTATTCACAATGCAAGTTTCAAAAAACACATGCTTTTCCGAATGGTTCATCATTCTATGCAGAAACATGGCCAGTAGACTCAAGAAACTCTTCAGGACTCTCCAGAAGTGATGTTGGATCTTGAAAACATTTTAAGGACATCCCACATGAGCCACAAGAGGAATATACGTTGTTTTGGATTTCATGGACACTGTCCAATGTAAAATCATTTCAATGGTAAAATATATTATGATCTGTAATTTTTAGTGTTAAACAATTAAAGGACTTTTTTTTACTGTACCAGAAGCTTTTATCAAATGTTTTGCATGAATGTAGATGTTTGATTCATTTGGTGCTAGCTATTTAAGCATTATTTCTTCTAATGTAGACTATAGATGAGTTTTATTTCTGAAATAGTTCAAACATTTATAACTTGGTACAATGCATCTATATGACACAGCTGCTGTGTTAATCCAAAACACATTTTGTATCAAGGTTCTGGCAATAAAGTACTAGATGATCTAAACTAATCGCTCCTGTTAAGCTTAATGAGGCATATAACACTGTCCCATTAGTGAAATAAACTGATTTGAACATCAGAGTCAGACAGTAGAGGGCAGCATTGAGCTGAGCGCTCTAACTGAGGCCGTTTGTCCTCGTTTCTTTCCGGAGTTATTTTGATGGAACACAGCCATGAACAATGGCCATGAACACGGATTCCCAGCGTTTGTTGGAGTATTTAACTCAAGTTGAGGAGGCTGCTGAAGATGTTATCGCCACCAAACAACAGGTTACCAATCTGCTCAGGAAAATATTTGGAAATCACAAGTTTGTCATCTTATGTCATCACAGGAAAATGGCTAACGCTAACTTTAGCAGACTTTAGATTTGACCGACTCGTGAAAATAAATTAAACGCATGCATTGACATACTTTGATGTGGCTATGTTGAATCATTGTGGCGTTTTTGACAGATTGTGGACCTGGACCTTAAAAGAAACCGCAACAGAGAGGCACTAAGTGCTCTGCGACATGATCTGCCCAACAGTGGTAGGTCGAAATCTAAAAATCGAACAATTCAACTATTTTGTCAATTTGTTTATCATTATTTGTTTCTTCAGAGATGGTAAAAGTTTGCTTTGGCAATATTTTTATCAAATTCCCTGCAAAGAAAACCACAGAGATGATACAGAGAGGTACAGCAATTTCTATATCCTACACTTCTCCCTGCTTTAATATATTGACTAAGGTTGTATTCTTTGCAGATCAGGAGCAGCTTGACAAAGAAATCAATGATCTGCGTAAGGAACTCAAAGTAAAAGTCAACCAGCTGAATAATATTCAAGGTAAAAGTGTGTGCAATACCTGAACCTGCTGTAATCCTGGATTCAAGCTAGCTAATGCTCATCTCACAGTTCTCATGGCTCCTCCAATACAAAAGATTGTCTTTGTATGAACTGCAGAGCTAATGTGTGTGATGCATGAGTGAGTTTTTTTTGTGTTTTGAGATTTTAAAACCAAGAATCTGCTTTATGTAGGCTTACCTTTCCAAACTGTGACAAATAATCAAGTTCCTAATAAGATCTCAATTCATCTGCATAATAGAAAGTATCATCAATCCAAGTGGATTAGTATAGTATATAAATGGCTGTAATAAGTGTAATGGTGTGGATGGGAATGGTCATCGCTCAAGTCCTCTGGTGCAGGCGGGAGAAAAGTCTTGTTTTTGGAAAACAAGTGCAGAAGACCCACTATAACTCTATGTCCAGTACAACCTGTTTTTCGTAGTCTGAACCTTATAGATATGCGTCTATTACACCACGTTTAACAACATGAGAGCGCTCAGTAGTCTAATAACAAAGCCTCATATTACGGTGACATAATCACTCACAGCAAGAGAGTTGGATCTGTGGAATTTGTGGGGCTTTGCAAACATACAAAAATACAGGTTTGTTAAAATAATGGACATTTAGGAATATGCTTGTGCTGTAACAATAAGAAAGAGTATATTATTTTGTGGCAAGTTACTACTTCAGTTTCATCTATATAACTTTGTGCAACTTTGTTTCTCCACTGTATTTGCAGGAAAGCCTGAGCTGAGAGGCTACAGCCTTACATCCCTGTCCCCTGATGAACTCAAAGCTGTTGACAACCTTTTGAGGAGATGACTCAAAACTGAATTTTGTATTATTTCATAATGATATGCATTGATGTAAATATTATATAGGCGGCTAACGCACCTCCTTCCTTCTCTGTCAAATTTAAATGGAGCTGATAAAAATCACCAAGACATTATTTTAAAATAAAAATCCTGCGTGTTCACCATTGTCTAGCGCTGTGACTTTGATATGAAGATGAAAATCTTAAAAGCAGTTTTTTGCTGTTGTGCTAAAAGTGCTCAGAGTTTGATTTATGATAGCCCATTTCACCTGTAGAGTCACAAGGAAGTGACACAGTGCACAAAGGAGCAGATACTTTATGCTCCTGACATCACTGTCAAGTCACCTGCTTCAGACAAATGTGAGATTTCTTCTTTTCACTTTATACTTGCTCTTCATCTGCGTTGGGAAGTAACTGAATGCATGTACAGGAAAATACATATTCAGAATACGCATTTAGAGTCACTGTATTCTGGTACACTTACTCTTTCAGTTAATTTTCTAAAATCATAGGGATACATTATAATATTTGAGCACACAATTTAGGCTTTGAACTGCACTGAATTAGAGAGGAAAACAGAAAACGGCTCTTATGGTGAACGCATCTGCAATTTTTCCTTCTCAAATTTGTGATAAGGTTCTCTTATAAATACATGCATAACAGTGAAACAAAAATAGAAAGCGGTTTTAGTCCTATGTCATGTTTTCAGACAATTTTAGTCATAAATTAACTAATTCAAAATGAAAATATTCGACGTATTCAGACTAGGCTACGGTACTCTGATAACATAATACATTACAAAATAAATGTTAATGCAAGTATTCAGTATTCTGTAGCTAGATACGTTTTCAAAGTATTTCTCCCATCACTGCCCTTTACAGAGATGGTAGGCCTATACTTTTTATACCCAGGTTTCACTTGATCTGTTTCACTGTTGATTCAGACATACCAACTTCCTTTGTCATGTCTTAACAGATAAACAACAAGTGTTCCTGCCAGAGGCATTCTGACACTGTAACTGGATGTAATTATGTGTGCGTGAGCAGACATGAAGGGCCTGAGGCGGAGAGAACAGCATCTTGGTGACAGTCATTGCAACTACAACCTACAGTTTGTGTGTGGGTGTGTTAGCACTCCGGAACTTGATTGCGTGCCACCGCTAAGGATCTGGAACTTATTCTTAATGATGAGCCAATGAGTCAAGGCTGAAACCTGCTGATGGTCAAATAATCTCCAATTAACTGCAAGTTAGACAATCAAACAGAGTGACACATAAACTTTCAGCGTTTATTCATATCCAGGTTAAGGATGATGCACCTCAATCCAGACCACTGTAGTCTAGTTTGTCTCAAGGACACATTAAAAGCAGAGTTATGAAACCTGTTTTCGACTGACTGTATTTCGAAGCCATGGGACACTGAAACTGATTATAATGTCCAACCTGGGTGCATCAAGGGGGCTAAATTGGAAATAAGACCCTCAGTTCATTTGCCATGGACATTTCAATGTTGAAGATGGAGGATGAAATTAGTGCATGGGGTGCATAGATGCACCAAACAACCATTCAAATCCAACTTCATAACGTTAAGCCTGAAGTGTAAGTAATTATTTAACAAAGAGTGTTCCTGGTACTGAGTGGTGGGCCGGTGCTGAGCGGTGATGGGCATGGCACTGTAGTAAAACAAATCCATCTGGACACTAAACAGAGTGTTAAATGTGATGAATCACATCTTTAAATTCCACTTCAAAGAAATTAGAACATTACTGGAAAGCTTATCCATTCAGATATTTTCACTCAGCATAGACATATCCATTAGGAATAATAAGGAGCCAGGCTTAAATCTGGGCCTCTTTGTACATCCCATAAAGCTCAACTCTGCGCTCAGCAGGAGAACAACATTTTCTGCACAAAGAGGTTTGAGTCACAAAACATTTAGACTGAGATGGAGCGCAGCCAGCAGTAATGATTAGTCAGACGCACCTGAGTGTTTGTGTCAACAGTCAGCTGGGACACTCTGCTCACAACAGCACTTATGTTATACAAGTACACTATTTAACAAAAAGAAAATATAGATTTGTATTGATAATAGGGCGTTTATAGGCTCAGAGGCTTCTGCAGACTGCACCATGGCAATAGAGGGGTAACAACATGAATAGGCTCACGTTGTAGCCCAGGTACTGTGCGTATTGTATGGTCATAGTTGATGGTGCTGACAGAGAAGGCGCAAAACATTGTGAATTTGTCATTGTCAATTTCATTTAAGCTTACTGAGCCGGTGGTAGTATGTTGTTAATTGAGCAGCATTCTCTTACAGAACTGTGTTCTCAGGCTATATTAATACATAATATCCCCTTAATGATTTGACCTGTTCTTCCACTAGTGCTCAAAGGTCTTCGCCACATCTTCAAACTTGGCCCTCAGTCTGGAGGATTTTCTTCTTGTACATTTTGTAGGAGAGGAACTTCACAGAGGGGGAAATTGTTGACAAGAATGATAACTATTAATTTTTCTATTTTTTAAGGAGTTTTAGCACAGCGAGAAATGAGGTTGAGACTGGAAGTGGCACAGTAAGTATTCATTTTTCATACAGTGTCAACAATTTCTTTGTCCACGTGTGATTTCCAGGCTTGACCGGCGCTTCCATTCAGGTGGAGAAGAGAGCCAGGCCTCTGCTCCTCATCCCATTATGCAAGAACTCTGCATGATCTGCAGTCACTAAACTCCAGGAAAAAAGAGCCACGTTTCCCTATTGATTACATGGTATTCTCATAAAAATATCTTGAAGGTATCTTAAACCTATTTGTCCCTAGACCCTAGAAAATCACAAATATACACTTTAACCCCTTTAAGTTCCAGTATTAATTTTATTTACCAGTGCCTCCCATTACAAATTGGAGATCATGCGATGTCATCTGACACTCAGCAATTGAATAAAAATTTGGAGCTCAATTAATGTCCGCGTGCTCTCTCTGTACTGTGATACATTGTGTGAATTTCATTTACTATGGTTCTATTATCCGGGAGTTGCTTCATGACAGTCAAGTTAATATTTGTATTAACTTGACTGTCTCTTACCGCTGATTTGTTGGCATAGGCATAAACCCAATGGAAAACCAATTTACTGTAAATTATGGGGAACTAGACCGAAGAACTTCCAAGAACTAAAGAATTTGGAAAGATGCACTATTATGTGATGTGTGAACGATTTAGGAGACTTTAACAGGAAAAGTTAACTTGACCTGGACATCAGACGAATAATCCCCTATAGGCCTTGAGGTTTTGATCCCAGTAAATCCAGTGAGAAGCATTTTTTTTTAAACAGAGACATGCTAAATATTGTTGGAAAACTTCACAAAACGTTAATTGCATTCATTTCAAGCCACATTGCAACCCAAAAGAGCAATACAGAGTAATGCATTTTTAAAAATAAGCACAAAAGTAAACAAATATTTTTTTTTGTGCCTTTATTCAGGCCATGGGTGTATAATCATGGGTTGATTGGTTTAGTTTGGTCCCCCCAAAAAAAATCCAGATTTCAAGAATATACTGTATAAACATATTCTCATTCAAGTACAGTACTCCCTATTTCCCAAAAACTCCTAAACAAGCAGTGTATGAAAAAATTAGCAAAAAATAAAAACATTTCAACAATATAAGACAAAATTCCTTGGTATCTCTGTGTTTTAGCTCATTTTCATCCATTTCTGACCATGCATTGTCTTTCTAAGTTTCACAAAGATGTGTTACACTACCAGGTAAAGCCTCCATACAAGTGCATAATGAGACAGCTAATTCATATCCTAATTAGCCCAGTTTACATTTTAGCGCCTGGAGGGGAAATGGAGAGATAACGTGGTAATTTCAAGTCCCATTTCATGATTTTTTTGGCATAATTAGTTGAAACATTTACACTTCATTTGACATGTTTGTCTTTATTGCAGTTGACACTTTTGGGTACATGTGTGCACTATCACAATTACAATTATAAGCACAATTTTGTTTTAAATATGTACCATTTCAATATGGACCCAGTGCTCTTGTTGACCAATAGGGCAATAATTGTGGTCAATTTGGACTGTTTACTATGAGGGTCTTTGATAGGGTCATTTGAAATCAATCATTAATATTTATATTAAATAAAACTATTCATTTATTCATTCATTTTCTACTGCTTGTACCCGTTCTTGGTCGTAGGTGACTGAAGCCTATCCCAGTGATTTTGTGCCTTAGGCGGGTTACTCCCTGGACAGAGGCCAGCTCGTTGCAGGGTTCACTACAGCCTTTATAGTTTTCTTTTTTTAACCAAACACATGCATGTGTTTGGACGGTGGGAGGAAGCTGGAGAGAACCCATGGTAACACGGGGAGGACATGCGGACTCCACCCAGAGATCATTTGATGTTGGTCCTGGAATCGAACCCATGATCTCCTGGGAGGCGAGAGCTCTAAAAATGTTGCCACTGTGAACCCCAAAAAACAAGATTTTATATATTTTAGACACAGTACATTAGCTTTGCCAATGCAATATATATATATATTTTTATTTTATTTTTTTTGTATAGATATATTTGTTGTATATTTATATTTATATATATACCTGAGGGTGAGAGGGGATTTTTTCGTTCCCTTTTCCAAGCTTGGGTCCTCTACCAGAGGCCTGAGGGCTTGAGGGTTCTGCACAGTATCTTTGCTGTTCCTAGCACTGCACATTTCTGACTGAGATGTCAGATTTTTTTCCAGGGATCTGCTGTACCCACTCTACCAGTTTGGGGGTCACTGCCCCGAGTGCTCCGATGACCACGGGCACCACTTTCGCCTTCACCTTCCACACCTTCTCCAGCTCCTCTCTGAGTTCTTGGTTCTTGGTATTTCACCAGTTTCTCGTGTTCCTTTTTCCTGATGTTGCCATCATTTGGTATTGCTTGGGCTCTTCCCTCGATAACTTGCTATCAATTAAGCAGTTAAAAGGTCTGGAGTTGATTCCAGGTGTGTTTCCAGGTGGTTTGCATTTGGAAGCTGTTGCTGTGAACACCCCATGCGGTCAAAGGAGCTCTCAATTGAGGTGAAACAGTCCATCCAGAGGCTGATAAAGAAGAAGAAATCCATCAGAGGGATAGCAGAAATGTTAGGAGTGGCCTAATCAACAGTTTGGTACATTCTGAGAAAAAAAGAGTGCACTTGACAGCTTGGAAACTCAAAAAGGCCTGGATGTCCACGGAAGACAACAGTGGTGGATGATCGCAGAATCCTTTCAATGGTGAAGAAAAACCCCTTCACAACATCGACTCAAGTGAAGAACACTCTCCAGGAAGAAGGTGTATCAGAATCTAAGTCTACCATCAAGAGAAGACTTCATGAGATTAAATACAAAGGATTCATCACAAGGTGCAAACCATTAATCAGCCTCCAAAATTGAAAGGCCAGAATTTACTTCTCCGAAAAGCACCTTAAGAAGCCAGCCCAGTTCTGGAACAGTCCATTCTTTGGACAGATGAGACAATCAATCAACCTGTACCAGAATGATGGGAAGAAGAAAGTTTGGAGAAGAATTGGAACAGCTCATGATCCAAAGCACACCACGTCTTCTGTAAAACATGGTGGAGGCAGTGTGATGGGATGTACATACATGGCTTCCAAATTCACTGGGTCACTTGTGTTTATTGATGATGTGACAAAAGACAGAAGCAGCCGGATGAATTCTGAAGTGTATAGGGACATACTTTCTGCTCAGATTCAGCCAAATGCGGCAAAGTTGATTGGGCAGCGCTTCACATTACAGAAGAACAATGATCCAAAACATACCAAACCCAGGAGTTTTTTAAAGCAAAGAAGTGGAATATTGTGCAATGGCCGGAGTTAATCACCAGATCTCAACCCAATCGAGCATGCATTTCACTTGCTCAAGACAAAACTTAAAGCAGAAAGACCCTCAAACAAGCAACAACTGAAGACAACTGCGGTAAAGGCCTGGCAAAGCATCACAAAGGAAGAAACCCAGCATCTGGTGATGTCCATGGGTTCCAGACTTCAGGCAGTCATTGCCTGCAAAGGATTATCAACAAAATATTGAAGGAACATTTTACTTAGGCTTATGTTTATTTGTCAAATTACTTCTGAGCCTCTGAAATGAGGAACGTTTGTATAAAAATAGCTACAATTCCTACATGTGTAATCATATATTTGTTCAACCCCTTGAATTAAACCTTAAAGTCTGCACTTCAATTCCATTGTAGTTGTTTCATTTCAAATCCAATGTGGTGGCATGCAGAGCCCAAATCATGAAGATTGTGTCACTGGCCAAATATTTCTGGACCTAACTTAAATAAATAAATAAATATAAAAATAAATACAACTATATATATATATATATATATATATATATATATATATATATATATATATATATATGCGCTGCTCAAGCTATATAGAAATATATATATATATATATATATATATATATATATATATATATATATATATATATATATATTTATAGGGATCCAGAAAGAGCATGCAATGTAAACTAATATGCTCAGTTTGTGTTGGGTAATGGATGATTTATCTGACTGTATATCACACAACCATGACCTTTAAATCTCTTCCACAAGCAGCACACTATATTTCACCAATGTCAACACTCTGCAGGTGTGTTACTCAGGAAATGCACTGGAAGATCCTTTTTACTTTATTCTGTGCTTTTTTTTGTCAGCATCCAAATCTAAATCCGTTGCATATAGGGAAAAAAATGTATATGTAAACTTAGATTATAATTCTATCATTTGTCATAATAACCAAAGCTGTATCTATTCATGATATATTCTGTGGAGAAAATTAAAAGACTATTCTTTTAGTGTAAATAATATTTATTTTGTGAAATGTATGTGTAAATCATTCAGTTCTGGTGTTATCAGTAATGAAAGAAATAAATAAAACATGGATTAAACATGGGGAATCTGCGTTTCAGTTTTATGCAGCTAAAATCTGGAACAGTCTTCCTGAAGATATGAGACAGGCCTCTACTCTGACAATGTGCAAATCTAAGCTAAAAACAGTTTAGTTTGGCTGTGCATATGACTGAAATGCTTTTCTTTGCACTCTTCTCTTTTATGTCTTAAACTGTTTTGTGATTTCTTTTTTCCTGTTGTGTGAAACACTTTGAATTGCCTCGTGTACGAATTGTGCTCTACAGATAAACTTGCCTTGCCTGACCATGGCCAGTTGTCACTTCTAAAATCTCTCTTCTTCATTTCTGTTGCCGGTGCATGCTTTTCGTTGGGAATTCCTGTTCACACTTTCCTTTAATGCTATTCTCATGTTAAAGTTTGTGGGTTTATTGCACATTTAAAATCATATATTGTGCCTGAATAAAAACATATTTTTTTTAAATGTCTATTAGGCATACACATAACATAGCATGACCATCTCCTTTTGTCACACGCAGCAGGCCTTATTACACACAACAGCTTTATATTTAGAACATTAAAAATATATTCGGTCTAAAATATTTAGATAATATAAGTAAGGCTGGTTGTTCTTTGTAAATGTCCATAAAGTCCTTCTCAATAAAGAATGCTTTCACTCAAAAGTTCCTTTTAAAAATAGAATACGGCTTGTTTTCAAATCCATGTGGTGTATCAGGATACTGTCGCAGCACTGGAAGCACTGTTTTAACACTCTTCTAAGTTTTCAAATATGTGTTGATGAAAGGAGCTGAGAGCTTTTTCTCCAGAGGTATTAAGTCACGCAGGCAGGTCATGTGATCTTAGGTCCATTTTCTGTCCACTCCCTCATCAGTGCTGCAGAAAAAACACACTTGTCCACATCTCCAGCGCTCACAGCCCTATCGTCCTCCTGCAGGTCTGTCCAGGCACACGGTGCCTTCAACTCACAGAGGCTCTCCACTGCTGGCCTGCGATCCAGAAGGGTTCTCTCTGTGTCGTTGTAAAGTATAGGAAACACCTGCAGTCTTGGCTGTTGTCTCACCCGACAGGCCACTCTGTCTAAAGAAAAATAATATCCTGTGTCAGTCAAATACACAACTATATCAATAAAACCGTCATTTACACAGGCATTTTAATGGATGATGAGTGTTAGACCTCACCTGGGCATACAGAAGCTGCTGCAGTGTGTGTCAGAGGACAGCGAGCAGACGCAACGCTGTGCTCGAGCTCCTGTCCTGTTCCTAACCCCTGCAGATCGCCGCAGCCTCTGGGAGGCCTGGTCATTGGACATGCCATATGGAACAGTATGCCTGCAAAGACATGCAAGACAGTTAAGCCTATTATACACAGTTTATTTGAGCTGTGTACGTTTGACTGTGACTCCATCACAGTCAAACGTGTATAAAATAAATATAATAAAATAAAATCATTCCCTTCTCACCCTCCGTGGGTGGTCTCATCCCTTTTTCTAAGCTCGGGTCCTCTACCAGAGGCCTGAGGGCTTGAGGGTTCTGCACAGTATCTTTGCTGTTCCTAGTACTACACTTTTCTGGACTGAGATGTCAGATGTTTTTCCAGGGATCTGTAGTAGCCACTCCTCCAGTTTGGGGGTCACTGCCCCGAGTGCTCCGATGACCACGGGCACCACTTTCGGCTTCACCTTCCACACCTTCTCCAGCTCTTCTCTGAACCCTTGGTATTTTTCCAGTTTCTCGTGTTCCTTTTTCCTGATGTTGCCATCATTTGGTATCGCCACGTCAACCACAACAGTTTTCCTCTGCTGTTTATCCACCAACACAATGTCTGGTTGGTTTGCTATTACCATTCTATCAGTCTGTATCTGGAAGTCCCACAGAATCTTGGCTCAGTCATTCTCTACCACCTTTGGGGGGTGTTTCCCACTTTGACCTTGGGGTTTCCAATCCATACTCTGCACAGATGTTCCTGTACACTATGCCAGCCCCTTGGTTATGATGCTCCATGTATGCTTTCCCTGCCAGCATCTTACACCCTGCAGTTATGTGAAGTAATGCGTGTCTCCATGGCCTCTTTGCACAACCTACACCTTGGGTTCTTGTCTGGTGTGGTAGATCTGGGCCTCTATTGCTCTGGTGTTCAGGGCCTGTTCCTGCCATGATGAGTGCCTCTGTGCTGTCCTTCAGACCGGCCCGCTCTAGCCATTGGTAGGATTTCTTGATATCAGCCACTTCGGTTATGTTCCGGTGGCACATTCCATGTAGGGGCTTGTCCTCCCATGATGGTCCCTCCTCTGCATTTCATCCTCTGTTTTCATCCTCCATTGGCTGAGACATTCACTGAGCACGTAATTTGTTGGGGCCTTGTCCTTGATGTACTTGTGCATCTTGGATGTTTCATCCTGGATAGTGGCTCTCACACTCACTAGTCCACAGCCTCCTTCCTTACGGCTCGTGTACAGTCTCAGGGTGCTGGATGTTGTGTGGAACCCTCCATGCATGGTGAGCAGCTTCCACATCTTAACATCTGTGATCTGTATCTCTTCCTTTGGCCACCTTATTTCCTTATTATTCCTGCAGGGTATCTGATCACTGGCAGGGCATAGCTGTTTGTTGCCCGGGACTTGTTCTTGCCAATGAGCTGGCTTCTTAGGACTCGCCTTACTTGTTGTAGGTATTTGGCTGTTGCCACTTTCCTTGTTACCTCTTCAAGCCTGTGGTAGTCCAAGGTACTTGTAGCCATCCTCAATGTCTGCTATTGTTCCTTCTGGAAGTGAGGCCCCTTCCGTGTGGATTGCAAACTTCCCTCTCTTTGTCACCATCTTTGTACACTTCTCAAGCCCGAATGACATCCCAATGTGAGCGCTGTAGATCCTGGTTGTGTGGATGAGTCGATGTCTCACTCGCTCTTAGCGTACAGTTTGATGTCATCCATGTAGACGAGGTGACTGATTGTGGCCCCATTCCTCAGTCGGTATCCATAGCCAGTCTTGTTGATTATCTGGCTGAGATGGTTCAGACCTATGCAGAACAGCAGTGAGGACAGAGCGTCTCCTTGGTATATGCCCACATTTGATGGACACTATTATATATATATATAATATATATATATATATATATATATATATATATATCTAATTCTTATAGACTGCTAGGTGGTCTATATACCCTGCATTGTATCAGGAAATCAGGGATCTCGACAAACCTGCCAACTAGTAGCAGCAGGATGTTTGGACTGACCCTGCTAGGTCTGGTGCGATCCATGTCTCCACTAAATCTCACAATTAAGTTCTGATTGGCACACAAGCATAGATTTTTTTTTTTTTTTTTTTAAGTCCAGGTCTTTATGTTCTCATATACAATTTGAAGCAGACCTGGGTTTGAAACTTGATTTTAGTTCTCATAGTAAAATGTTATAAAAGTGGTGTTGACTAGAGAGTGATCATGTTGGATGTTAATAATATCCTCTCTGGGAGGTGTACAAAAACAATACAGAGAGGGTTTCTGATAGCTACACCTCCAAGTCCTTGTTTTGCAAGTCAAAACTTAGTCTCAACTCTTAGGCCAGAAATCTGAGTCAAGTCTCAATTTAATGACCCAAAAGTTGAAGTAGTCATTTTTGTCACTTCAAACTTCAAATCCATTCACATAATTTAATACTAAAACATACTTTAAAATCAGCAATCGACAGAGAAGTAGTCAACTGAGCTTTTGAAGGTGTGGCACCCTGGACATAATTGCTATGAAAAGACACCCCCCCAACAACTTGTAACAGGGTAACATTTTTTATATGTTGGTTGCTTTTTGGTGTGTGGCACTCACGTTTGTTTACCTGTGATAATTGTTTCATTCCTGATGTAATGCTACATTACGCAGTAGGTGTCCAGTAACGCACAGCCAACGGAGGACTGACTGCCCTGCTTTACGCAGAATAAGTAGCGAGTCGTAGAAGCTGTGTACAGCAAGTAAGTTGAAAATTATTCACCGAAAGGTTTTATCTGTGTTCAAAGGTGAGCTAGTGCACAAGCGTCTATATAAGTTTAAGAGGTATAAAAATTCCGGTTTAAGGAAGTGTTTGGTTCGGCAGGACTAGATTTGATGATTGTTTTGTTTACTAAAATGTTAGCTAGCTTAAGTTGCTATCTACAGTTAAGTCTTCTCCACGCACAGATGGCGTAGGGTAAAGGTACTATAAGCAATACTGCTATTAATGAATGTGACACTACTTGTAATGTCAAAACCTAGTTCAATGGTACCAAAATAAGTAGAATAATATGTGTGTTCCAAGTTAAAGGTTATTTTCATGAAACTGTTTTCTTTTGTAAGATAAATGTAAACAGTTGTTTTTTTTTATATTTGTGACAGCACACGGAGACTGACTGCCCTGCTTTACGCAGAAGTAGCGCAGTTCCGTCAGAAGCTGTGTACAGCAAGTAAAGTTGAACAAATTATTCACCGAAACGGTTTTATCTGTGTTCACAGAAAAAAAGGTGAACCTGTTGCACACGAGTATGTTGCCTCTCTCATCACGTGTGTTACATAATCTTGGCGAGCCAGCCAGGAGGCTAAAACAAGCATCTTGAGGCAGCCTCCGTACCAGACGAACCTAGACGTAATTCCAGAATCAAGATGGATAAACTTCCTGGACGAGATCATCACAGCACTGTGGTGCCTCGGAACATCAGAGCTCATCCAAGTGTGTCATCATCTAAAGTGCAGTGAACCAGGAGTGAAGGGGTTCAAAGGACAGACCCGCCGGGCCTGATGAAGGTGGTTGAGAGTACACTGGGTGAAGTTGAAGAGGGTGAAGATTCCCAGGTGTTTCCAGCAGTTTATCAGTGATCTCCAGATCTTTGTTCAGTCACATAGAAGAACATGAGCCACCTAAAACAGAAAATGCTGCCATAGATGAGACTCAAACAAGAATAATGCACAACTTCAGCAAGTACAGGCAGATGAACGTCGCATTCTGGAGGAAAAGATAGGAGCTTTGGGGGCCAAACTGAGCAACATCACCGTAAGCAGTGAAAAAGAAATGATTCCACATGTGACACTCAGAGCACCTGAAGTCACATTAAAGAGAGACTTTAAAAATATGGGTCAAATAGGGGAAAGCAGGCAGAAAAAAAACTCTCTTTCACCAGTTTAACTAATCAGATTGAGTCAGGCCTCAAGAAGGGTTACTCTGAGAGTGAAATCATTGAGGCTGTCATAAAAGCTGTCTGCCTGGCTGCACCTCAGAGATCTGCTGGAAGTGAAGCGTGACCTCACACTCCACCACACTCAAAATCATACTTAGAGGCCACTACAAAGTTGACTCCTCATTCTGATCTGTTTGCACAGGCTCATGAACATTTCCCAAGACCCCAAAGAGTCGGCTCAAGCATTCCTCTTTAGGGCAATAGAGTTGAGAGAGAGAAACTGCTCTGCAAGTCTGGGGAAAGAAGATGAGGGGGAGCAGTTCAGTCCAAACCTGATCCAGCGCAAGTTCCTGCGGTCACTCGAGACAGGTTTGTTGAGTGAAGCAGTAAAGTTCCAATTAAAACCAATACCTGAGCCATACAAGCGTTCCCGATGAGGTTTTAATTGAGAGGATAAATGAGGCAGCTAGTCTTGAAACTGAGCACAAAAACAAACTTAAGAGACACATACCAGTCAAACCAGCCAGAGTCAGTGAAATACAAGCACGAGGTGCAATCCAGCACCAACCACATAGACACTGACAATGAACATGGACACACAAGAAGTGAGACAGGAGAAAGGGGGTGATAAAGGGAATAAAAAGAAAGAGTCACAAAACAGGGGGCCAGATCCAGAGACTGTTAAGCTTATTGAAGGCCTCAAAGCAGATGTGCAGGAGATCAAGAGACTATATACCTGAGGCAGGGGCAGCAACATCAAGCCGCCCTCCCCCCAGAGCTAAAGGCTGCCAAGGCTGTAAAGAGGCTGGGACTGGTGACACGTGCCGACATTGCTTCCGGTGTGGACAAGAAGGCCATCTCTCCCGCGGTTGTAGACAAGCAGACAGGTCACAGGGAAAACGGGAGGAGGGTTGCTGCACAGGGACCAGCAGTAGCCCAGTCACCTTTCGGGTCCCATATCACAATTGCACCCCTACAGGCCCACCCTGTATGTCCCCCACGGTCTGACAGCTATATTCCCTCACAGCGCCAAACCAAGCTCATCAGTCTCATCGGACGAAGATGTGTTGTCCAATGTCACCTCGACAACGTGCCAGTGGAAGCATTATGGGACACTGGGGCTCAGGCAAGTCTAATAAATGATGGATGGAAAAGAAATATCTACCTCACAGCACGCTGAGACCTCTGGCCGAGCTTCTGTCTGAACCACTGGTGGCAGTAGCAGCATAATGGTAGTGAAATACCATATATAGGCTGGATTAGAGACTGAATTTTACCTGGACTGTGATACTCACCCCACAAAGACATTATATGTTCCTGTTTTAGTGACTAATGATCTTCAATGTTGCAGAACAGCCCATTGTCGGGTTTCAATGTAATAGAAGAAGTAGTTGGCAAGTGGGCAAAGGACATTTGAAAACAAGTGTATACAGAAGATCAGTCAGACATTCTCAGTGTCAGTAAAAACAGCTAAGTCGATGGTTAAGTTGATCAGCCTACCTGTGACAACCATAGTATGGACTGTTCACACAGGGAAGAAGAGATACGCCTGCCTGCAGCCCAAATAAGCACCACCTATGTCCGAGCACATGTGGGAGCCAGTCATGCAGGCCTAGTCTTCTGTTTGTTCCAGATGAACTGTCACAGCTACTGACTGCGATGGTGATACAAGAAGGACTGGTTACTGTCACAGAGGGAAGGTCATATATACATTCCCATCTCCATTGCTATGCCAACAAGCAAGACTTACTTTGTCTTTCTCGTACATCCTGGGTCACTTAGAAGAAATAAAAGCAGCGTATCCAGTCATGGTCCAAAATCCTGAAAATGAGCCTGATAAACCCGGGGATGATCCAGGTGTCCAAGTTCAGGTTAATGAGGTCAACAGTAACACCCAGTCCCACAACAAGCACTTCAGTGGGATCTCCAGTAAAATTGACCATCTGAGTGGTGACCAGCAGAATGATAGTGAGGCAGCTACTACGAGATGAGTGTCATGCTTTGCATTTGATGACCAAGATGTGGATGTATCCCATCTACAACATGCACATCACACTCCATGACACTAACCCGCTGTGAAAAAGACGTATATTTCCGTACCAAAGCCCCTGCACCAAGAGGTGAGAAGATTATCTCCAAGACCTGCTAAACGAGGGTGGATTTCTGAGTCGAGGTCATCATACTCATCGCCTATCGTCTCTGTAAGAAAAAGTCAGGTGAACTGAGACTTGTGCTGTGACATACAGAGAACTGCAACAGGAACCGCGTACAGACAGGCACCCATTCCAAGAATTCAGGAACTGTTGGACTCTTTGCATGGCAGCTCCTGGTTTCTCGGTGCCGATCAGGGCAAAGCCTATCATCAGGGGTTCTTGGACAGGAGAGCCCCTGACAGCTTTCATTACTCCCTGGGCCTGTATCAGTGGGAACCGCATACGTTTGGCTCAGTTCAGCTCCAGCAGAGTCTCCAAAGGAGCATGGAGGACTGTTTAAAGGGACTGCGTGATGTCATCTTCAGCCTATTTAGACGACAATCTAGTGCACTCTTCATCATTTGAGACTCACGTACAAATCTTCGAGATGTGCTGCAGAGGTACAAAAAACATGGCGTTAAACTCACTCCGTACAAGTGTGATGTTTTAAGAGGCAGTCCGGTTCTGGGTCGTACTGTGTCGGAGCAGGCTACACAATGGATACGGCTGAAATTGCCCAGTTCCATGCGCTCAAAGACGAAACCCCAACTACATGTAGGAAGCTAAGCCAGAGTCTTGGTGCTTTCATATTACCGCGTTCTTGAATCCCAAAGGATTAATCCATTCTTTTCATCCCCCAAGATCGCTAAAAAAGGGGGCACGTACCAACTTCCTCACGCCTACAGGAACCAGCCACACCACGTCACCGCCCCCTGCCATACCAAGACAAAGACTAAAAGCTTAGTGCAAAAACAAAGGGCGACCACGCCCCTGGCACTACCCATAACATGGACAGAAAGCACCAAGAGACTTTCAACAGGCTATAGACTGTTTATCAGAGCCGCCCATTTTAGGGTACCAGATTTTTGCACAGCCCTTTCATACTTCACTCGACGCCTCACAAGAAGGCTTAGACCCAGTATTGTACCAACATCAAGCAGGCAAACTGAGAGTATAGGGTCCTATGGTATAGCGTACACTAACCCCCCAGAAAAGAATTACATATGCATTCTGGAAAGCTTAATTTCTAGCTTTAAAGTGGGCAATATGTTGAACGCCTTCCGTGCACTACCTCTTTATGTCCTCATTTTGTTGTTTACACGGACCATAACCCCTAACATACATTCTCACAAACAGCAAACTAAATGCCACTGTCATCGTGGGTAGGGGAACTAGCTGACTTCAACTTCACAATAAGATACAGACCTGCAGAGGAAGGCGATGCAGATGGCCTGTCCAGATTACCGCTTGACATTAAGCAGTACATGTCCCAGTGCACAGCTGAAGTGAAACAAGATGTAATAAAAAGCAGCCAGCTGACAATGTGTGTTTGCAGAAAAAATTCTGGCCCAGAGAGAGTTATGTCATCAGTAAATCGCCATTGATTGGTCCAAGACATGCCCCACACCAACACGTCCCTCTCGCCCTCAGAATTAGGGCAAGTCAAGAACAAGACTCCGTAATTTGCCCAGTCCTGCAGTAAAAACAGTAAAGTACTTGCCAAGGGCAAGCACGTTAAAAAAGAGTCACCTGATGTGAAATTTCTCCTAAGACAAGTGGACAAACTACATGTGAATAAGGATGGGGTCCTCTACAGGCAAGTCAACAATGGTAGAAATTCAGCTTCTCCTCCCAAAGGAAACATCATGACCTATCTTTGGAGAGCTGCACACAAAGACAGGGACACTTGGGGGTAGAAAGACTTTAGGGTTAATCGAGACAGATTCTACTGGCCAAGGATGCGAAAAAGATGTTGAACACTTTGTTGGATGCCGCTTGGTGAATGTTTGAAAAAAACGTCCCAATAGAACCTAAAGGGCACCACTCACATCAATTATCACAACTTACCCTTTGAACTGTGTTCATTGACTTTTTGCACTTAGAGACATGCAAGCATGGGTACGAAACATCCTTGTGCTAATGGATCATTTTACGCGTTTTGCACAAGCGTACGCCACAAAAAACAAATCAGCTAAGACAGTGGTGGCAATAGATCTTTAACCATTTTGCTCTAAAGTTTGGCTTTCCAGTGACATCCATCAACGACATGGGTCGAGAATTTGAAAATCAACTTTCTCCCAGTCCAAACAGTTTGTGGTGTTCGTAACTCTCATACCACACCGTACCATCCACAGGGAACGGGCAGGTAGAGCGTTTCAACAGGAACTTGCTCTCCATGCTGAGACCCTCACAGATGAGGAAAAAGCTGACTGGAAAGAGTCACTGCAAAGGTAGTGCACGCCTATAATTTGCTACTAAAAGCGAAGCCACAGGGTTCTTCCATATTTCCTGCTTTTTTGGCCGCACCCCAGGCTCCCTGTCGACATCCTGTTCAACCTACACACACCAAGCACAACAAGTCAGGCTACGAGAGTACGTGCAAAAGTGGCAGTTGCAAATAGAGAAGCCTATCAGATTGCAATCGAAAACAGCACAGAAGAAGCGTCCAGGAGTAAACATTACCGATGACCACAAAGACGCATGGTGTGCAGCTGTATCCGGCAACAGGGTCTCCTGCGCAACCCTTAAGAGAGAGAGGGGGTCCTGGTAAGCTCCGTTCATATGGGAAGATGCTGTGTATGTGATAGTTTCTCCAGTAAAGCCTGACATGCCCGCTTACGAGATAACACCAGAACAGGGAGGTAAAAGTCGCACAGTACACAAGAACCTGCTCCTCCATGTGACGTTTACCACTAGAAAACTGTCAACAAAGAGCTGAACAAAACAAAAAAGAAGACACAGCGAGAAGAAGAAGACAACAAGAGACATTGCAAGAACAACAGAATCAGACAGTGCATGAAGTTGCTCTTGTGTGGAGATCTCCCGCCTGCAGAGCCGTAAGGACAGCAGAGCTCAGGTGACGTTCCTGAGCTGAGCTGGAGCAGCAGCCTGAGTCCGGCAAAGGAGACTCTCATCACCCTGATGGACCACCGCAGCTACACCAGTAGATAGACGGTTCTGGAGGCAGCAATGCTGAGACACATCAGGAGCAGCTCATCGACATCTTCTGGTGAGAGGTGGGGACAGAGACTCTGATGCCGAGCCGGGTCGACATGCCCCCACCAGCGGCTATCCACACGAGGAGACGGGCAATCCCAGGGTTCTCCTAATGACCCAGCTTGGACAGCAACTACAAGACCGTGGGGTATGGACCACATCGAGGGTGATGTGTCCCTCACATGTTTCTCAGAGACTATGGAGAGCCATGGGCGTTTGACTTCCTTCAAGCTGCTTATTAAGATTGCGTTTTAATGACATAAAGGACTGGTGACTTGCATAGGTTAAAGAAATAAGTGCAATCAGAGACTAAGTTGAGATACTGTACATGTCTCATAGTGTCTACATTGAACTGAGATGGATATTGGTACAAGACCAAAAGAAGCAGTTGGCCGGTTTGTGTCTGAGTTACAAAGTAGACGGAAATGTTTACTTTTGTGTGAAATTTATTCATTTAACTTGGGAAGAAATAGTGTGTTTACTCTGTACATACTTAGTATTCAAACGTCAATAAAGCTGAATATTACTACGAATAGTGGTGCTATGTATGAGTACCGTTACTCAAGACACTGTTTTGGATATGTGTGTATTAGAATAGGAAAAAAAAAGGAAAAAAAAGGGTTGACTATTTTTTTTTTTCTTTAGTAAGCAGGGAGGGTGTGGCACCCGGACATATTGCTATGAAAAGGACAACCCCCCAACAATTGTAAAGGGTCATTTTTATATGTTGGTGCTTTGGTTGGCACTCACGTTTGTTTACCTTGTGATTGTTCACTCTCTGATGTAATGCTACATACGCCAGTAGTAGTCAGTAACGCACAGCACGGAGAACTGCTGCTGCTTACGCAGAAGTAGCCAGGCAGTTCCGTCAGAGCTGTGATACAGCAAGTAAAGTTGAACAATTATTCACCGAAACGGTTTTTATCTGTGTTCACAGGTGAGTTAGTGCAACAAAGCGATCATATAGTTCATTAAGTTAAGGAGAAATTCGTGTGTAAGGAAGTGTCTTGCGTCTCGGCCAGGACTAGATTTTGATGATTTTTTGTTTACTAATGTTAGCTAGCTTAAGGTGTATTATCAGTTAGCTTCTCCCGCACAGATGGCGTAGGGTAAACGTATTAGCACTCTGTATTAATGAAGTGTGACACTACTTGTAATGTCAAAAACTAGTTCCATGGTACAAATAAGTAGAATAATATGTGTGTTCCAAGTAAGGTATTTTCATGAAAACTGTTTTTCTTTTTTAAGATAACAATGTAAAAGTTGGTTGTTTTTTATATTGTTGCAGCCACCGAGACTACTGCCCTGCTTTACGCAAGAAGTAAGCGCAGTCTCGAAGCTGTGTAAGCAAGTAAAGTTGAACAATATATTCACCGAAACGTTATCGTGTTCAAGAAATTAAAAGGTGACCTGTTGCAACGATTGGTGTTGCTCTTCATGCACGTGTGTTACAAACGATCAACAAGCAACAACATTCAAGTCCTCTCTCTATCTCTGGTAGATTATACATGCTTAATTGATCCCAAGGATAGTTGAGGTCAGAGTTAAATTCTGAGACTTTTGGAGTGCGTTCTTGTATTTCATCCACTTGACACAGTGAGCAATGACTACACCCATTGTACTCCATAGACTCTTTCAAATGATCTCCAGTGGTCAGTGTAAGTCCCCTAGGAATGTGCGCTACAATACATCAATGTCCAAACCGCCAGATGCTACATATGAGGCAAAACACAAATAAATAATAAAATAACAATAATTGATTCATACTGTTAGTGTATAGGGAGTAGGACCAGAGCGCATGTATCATACACTAGGCAGGGATATCAAATTGTATTCTGGACACTGTACTGTACAGTCAGTACACCGCTACACTTAGATGACAGATAGAATACAACAACTGTTCCACTATTTTTACAATAGCCCAACACACTCAACTATAACTAAGAAGAACTTGCAGACAGGAGAAATAACTTTTCTTTTTTTTATTTTTGACTAAAACCATGTTACACTTGACTCACTCTGGTGTGTTGATCCAGATGATGTCCAGATGGCAGTAGTACACACACTCCTTGTCCTTGTAGGTGTAGCAGGTGCACCTCTTGGCGCGCCTGTGGATTGATCCTGGGTGTTCAGAGGTTTGTGTGTCCTGCCTCAGCGAGTCCAAATCTCTCCTCTCTGTTACATCTCTGCTCATCAAGAAACCTGCCACCACATAAAAAAAGATTTACTAAAAGAACTAAAGCCACAAAGTAAAGAACAAAAGTTAATTAGAGCAATATCAAAATATTTTAAGTTGAATTATTATCTGAAATATTATTGAAAAACTGGTCCAATCAATGACTTGGACAGCCAATCTACTAAATATATTAAAATTAAACGGGAAAAGGAAGTTAATTTTGTTTTGACGGATAAGGAGTGGGAAGAAATATGCACATCACAATGGAGGACCACAAAATCCCATGTTTGGGGGGAATTTTCACACCTTGTCAAACTGCATATTATTTACAGGGAGGGGCTGAATGTTGGAGAAACTGGTTGCCAGGTGGCAGATCAGTACCATGTGTTTTGGGACTGTCCTGTTGCACAGAAATATTGGACACAAAGGCAATACAGACTATTTTGATACCAATATTCCTCTCAATTTTGAAACAATGTATTTAGGTCTCAAAACTCCTGCCATGGACATAATGGGTGGATAGCTCTGTAACATACTATTCGCCGCCGGGAAGAAGGCAATTAAAAAAAAAAAATAGATGACACAAACTGCTCCAATGATTAAGGACTTGATGGACATCATAACTGACAAAAGCACAATGGAAAGTATTACCACCGGACTCAAGTTTAAAATAGACAAATTCAACAAACAATGGACAAAATGGGACTCATACTTTTTGCCATAATTTGCGTTAGTCCCTCTTTTCTTTGGATGCTACCAACTTGTTTTACTTGCCAAGTTTTTTTTTCTTGTTTTAATTATCATTATTATTATTATTATTATTATTATTATTATTATTATTATTATTATTACATATTTGTCTTTACATAGGTCAAAAAAGGTATTTTTAAAAACTTTTTTTAATTACAGTACACCTTTTGTATCAGAAGAAAAAGACCTCTCAGATAAAAATCTTCTTAGCTGCACGGAAAAGTTGGAGACATAAACAGAAACATATCTCATCACAATATTGGGAGGCTCAAATATAACAATAGTTATGAAGTAATTAAGTGATTTATTAAGTTAAAAACAAACGCAAACATAAAAACAATTTAATAAAATTGTTACAAAACATGCTTTGAAAAAATCTGATTAGATCAATAAAACATTACTTAAATACCCCCCCCCCCAAAAAAAACATGTATATTTTCAAACACTACAGTATAAAGCACACACTAGCTGTTCTTTATAGGAATAAAATATTGATGCCTACTTACCATTTGCGAGTGTTGTTGTCACCACAATAACAAACAAAACTCCAACATCAAACAGAGTAGCCATCACACATGGAAATGATGAAAATGAAAAATGTAATAAAACAGATTCTGGAACAAAATAAGCAGTCCAGCAGTGGTTATGTGAAGGCGAGTGACGTGCGTTCCAGCTGACAGTCCTGATGTCCTCACGTGTGACTGGAGTCTTACACACACACTTTCCTTATGAGACACAGGTTTGTGTCAAGTCCGCTCACACGCTTTAACTTCCTGATGGGATTTGAAAATAAGAGCAGGCAAATCAGGTGGTGCCCGTGCCAAACCTGCTCTTACTTTGACAATAACATAGTACTCAACAATCAGATTGAACACAGGTGTATATCCTGTTGTGACACCAGTCTAACTAACTTCTTCATTTATACTTTTGCTTATTATTGTACTCATAGCATATTTCTTGATCTGCTTGTTGTGGTTTCTGTTGTCAAAGCCATCTCTATGATCCATTTGAGTTTTGAAATATTTCTTCAAAGCAACACACTTTTATTTTGAAGTTTTCTTGGTAGAGACTTAAAAGAAGGTATTTTGTTGAGACATTACATGAGTCAATAGTACTTTGCAGACATTGTTTGATGATTAGAAGCTTCACAAAAACAATAAGGCAGAAAAAAGACAGAAACTCATGTGTAAGTAATTATGTGAACTGATCACCTGTTACCGTGTATCATATCATGTATCATCTGTTTATATAGGTCCAGGTCCATTATCTGTAAACCATGGAGTGGACAAAATGTCCATCAAAACAAAGTTTTTGTCCCTTTAGGTTTTGTTGCATCATGCGGACCAAGCATAACTTAAATAGCAGTTAACTGCTGGAGAGTGTAATACAAATGTGATACACCAAGGGTAAGTGGGGGCTTAAGGACACACAGATGAGTTTCTGATGAAAGGACAGAGATGTAATTTCAGACATTTTAATAATTGCATTGAAAATGTACAAGATAAAATTTAAGAGCTCAGGAAAAAAATCAAACACAACGTATACATTTAAGATAATTTTAACTTACTAAAACTAAGACGCTGAAAAACAAAAAAAAAAAGAACATCCAATGAGATGTGGCACAAACTCACATCAGTGGACACACAATGCCAGGGCACTAAATCACATGAATAGCCCCAAAAACTTTGAGGCACCCAGCGTTACTTTACTGGCTGTAACCTGCTAATATGATTCAATTTAACACTAACATTCCCAACTGTAAAGCAGAAACAAAACATCCGCAGGTTGTAGAAATAGAAAGTGTTAAAATGGATCACCTTCATATTTTCTAAGGGGCTTACTTAGCAGTTAACGCCCCTTGACAGTAAACAAGAACGTAAACCAGACAGCATTGTACAAAGAGATGCATTTCAGGGTTAGGCAAAATGGACCTGTGCCTTCCAGAACTACAGAACTAACTAATGACACCAACATTACTGCAACTGCCACTGGAGCTCTGAAGGAAACAAGTTCTTTCAAACTAACCAGTGCGAGGCTGACCCAAAGGGCTTGCAAAGGGAGCAAGCCAACTTTGACCATTACTTATGTGCTGTTTCCTGTGGGTATTTCAGAATGTAGAAGAAACATATACTGCACAATTTACTTTACTGTTGGATGTTTCTGAAGTTAAAACTTAATTTTTTTCCAAGAAAATCTGGTACAAGTGTTTCATGTGCCGCTGAAGTGCTCAAAGCTGGATCTGTCAGAGCTGACATAGACATTTACAGGTTTTGGCCTTTGTCATTAGCAAACAAATAACGTGAGTAATGAAATTTGATCAGTTTCAATATCAGAATCAGAATCAGAATCAGAATCAGAATCAGAATCAGAAGGGGTTTATTGCCATTGTCAATGAACAGAATTCACAAACATAGGAACTTGTCTCGGCCTTAAGGTGCAACATAAAACACTGAGCAATAATAAAAACAACAAACTGAGCAATAATAAAAACAACATATATTCAATCAAAAGGGCATGCATTAAGAAACAATTTAAAATTACTATAGTATGAAATAAAATAATAATAATAGAATGATAATAATAATAGATTAATAATACAATAAAATACATAAACATTTATTGATACATTTGAGTTTTTGTTGGATTAGATTGTCTCAATTTGTACACCAAAAACGTATAGAATAATGCAAATCTTTCTAAATACATTAGCAGCACTTCAAGCATTCACATTGTAATTTTTGTAATGTATTTATTTTTCTATTTTTCCAGGTGAGAAAACTGTGTCCTTGCTGTGCTGCAGGGTTGTGAGACGCTCCCCCCTCGTGTTTGTCTTCACCTCGGCACATCTGGATGAGGATGTACAAAGTGGTCACACGTTAAGACTGAAGTGGGAGGCAGTTGATTCATCATTGTTTGTTTTGGTAAAATTTTTATGAGTTCAGGTCAAGTGGAAACAGTGGGGCCGATGAGAGACAACTGGATGGAGTAGTCAGGTTAACCTTTAGGTCAACTGTCAAAGAATGTGTTCAAGGGCCAAGAATGCTGTAATATTTCAGATTCATAAGATTTTCCCCCAATTCAAAGCCACGTAGAGCCATCACGTGAAGTAATCTTAATATGAGCACCTAATGAAAACACGCTGGTTTATTGCACAGCTCCAATTCTAATAACAGAAAGTGACCGGGTGACAAATGAGGGTGATCATAATTTTACAATTTAGTTTAATACAAATATTCCAACAATGCAACTACACACTTGGAGAGTAAATGAAGAATTTGTTAAGGTGCACAGATTTGTTTGGTGAGACAGATGGGTGAGGTTCCAGATTGAGTTAAATTTTTTTCATGAATTTCGTTAGAAAGTCAGAACTGAACAGCAGTGAATGGGTTTAGAGCGTCACGTAATCTAAAAAAAAAGACAAAAATCAAACAAAAAACAAAACAAAAAAACGTTTAAGTCTTTCACATGAATTTTAATCCAAGACAAAGCAGTAGTGGTGTCTTGCTCATTTAAAATGTGCATGCAAAAAGTCACAATCAAAAGGCTTGAATAAATAATGTAACTCAAAATCAAAAATGTTCCGTGATCATGTACACAATAATGCGTAGCAGTAAGCGAGGGAACCGGTCATCAATACGCATTTTATTCATATTAACTGTGTTTTTAATTGTTTTTAATCTGAAAATCACAGTACTCAGACTGAGACTAGTGAAGGTCACAAATGACCTGTTAATGCAATCTGACAGAGGTGAATCTTCCAATTCAATATGGCTTGATCTTAATAAGATAAGACCACCTTTATTTGTCCCACAATGGGGAAATTCAAATGTTGCAACAAAGATTAGGTACAGAAACAGACGTATAATAATGGAAACAGATCATTTAGAAAGAAGAAAACTTTTATAATCTTAATAATAATCACACTCTTATTTACAGTTGTCTTATGGACAGAAAATATTGCACCAGAATGATTGACATTATGTCACAGTATTGCACATGATTATAACAGTGTTGCACATGATTATGAAAGTTTAATGTGGCATTTGACACAATCAACCACTACATCCTCCCAGATTGCCTTGAGAATTGTATTGTAATAAATGGCACACCTCTTACCTACAATGTCCGTGCTCCTTCATCTTAAACAGGTCGTCTTCAGTGTGATTCAAACCTGACCCTCTGAATTTAAATATGGTTTACGGTGGGGATTCTGTGTTAGGTCTGCTTCTATTTTCTCTTCATGTTATCCCTCTTGGCTTGCATTTAGTCTCACACAATGTATAATTTCTTTGCAGATGATATGCAAATCTACTAAATGCCAATAAAACCTTCCAGTATGCATAGATGTGAAGCTATTCATTCTTGTCTTGTCTTATTGATGTCAATATATTGCTTTCACAAATGGACAAATATTTGTCATTCACTCACCACATGATATCTTTGTGTTTTATTTTATTTCGATTTGTCAGATAGATAGTGGGGTGCAATACTACTACTACTACTCAGTTGTTGTTGTTGTTGTTGTTGTTGTTGTTGTTGTTGTTGTTGTTGTTGCTGTACTACTACTACTACTACCACTACTAAAGTATGACAATATAATGAGTAGCATTTCTAACTTGTTGTGTGTCCGTCCAAGTGAGCAAAACTCTTTTTACGCATCATAATAATTTCTTATTATTTAATTTTAACATGAAAACTACCATGCAAATTTTATTACGCTATTGAAGAATTTGCACACTTCAGAGGAGCTGCTGGTCCTGCGTAGAGAGGACCCAGTTGTGACTGAAGGCCAGGGATCTGTTTTGGGTGCTTCCTGGGCGCCTCTTTGTGGTCTGGGCATACCCCTATGGAAGATACTCTCTATGAAGGGTTAGTAAATTAATTGTGTGTTTTTTATACATTTGAAAGAGCATTAATCGTCACAGCTTTTCATAATAAAATACTTTTAGACATGTTTTTGATCTTCTTGTCACGTTTCCTTGTGTTTGCTTAAATAACTTGTAAAATGTTGTTATTTCACATATTTTTTAGATATATTGGTTAGAAAGGCCTTTCCAGCTATCAGCCAGGCGTAAGATATACACTAATGGATTTATCTCCTTATTTGGTCTGTACAAGGGTCTTGGTCTGATGGCCTGGGGTGTTTGGACAGAAAACTGCTGGAATGCTGAGCAGTGTGGCTGGATGGCTAGAATAATCTTTCTTCACACGTTATACCTCCAGAACCTAGGATTATATATTTTATAATTAGACTACTAATTTCATTCGGACCCATAGTTTAACTGGCTTAACAGACTCTGCCAATCACGTACTTCAGATTTATTCATCCAGTCAACCACACATGAAATGCTTCAATCCATCAACATATTATATAGTGTGTATTGGGCTCTGACAATGCTCATAACAAGGGTAAGATTAAGGTACCCTATTATCTGGAGCACAGTACAGGCCACCAACATAGTCCCTAGTAAGTGCAAGTGTGTGTGTGCCATTGTTACCCAATGCTTTCTTTTTTTTTCTCCAGTTATGTACTGCTTGTAATTTACAATCTAATTCATCCCAAAGGCTTGTGTCCAAAGTTTACCATGCCAGACCTAATTTAGTGAGGGTGATTCAGGTAGTTTGTTTTCCATGATAGATATGTGGTATTACTAAATTGCCAAAGCCAAAATCCTTTTTCAGTGGAATGTTGCACATGAATGCTGTGATGTTGGTTGCGTGTCCATTTATTTTAGTACGTATGTGCTTCAGTCCAAAGAGGCCTGAGCATTAACTCACCAGCTGCACAGATCATGTTAAAGCCTCTGAGAGCCCATGGTGCAGCAGGGAGGAAGTACTTATGTTTTATCTTTAGGGAGAAAGAAAGAAGGTAGGAACATATATAAATATACTATAATATTATAAATAACACATGTTCCAGTAGAGTAGTAATGTGGTGCTCTTGCTTTCTTGTTCAAATTACATTTCTCACACAAACATCTAGTCTCCAAATGTTTATTTTCACAGAAATGGAACAGACCAGAGTATGTATATGTAGTGTCTGGTTGAGTCCACGTGAAATACATTACTTTGAAAACGGACCATCTGAATGACCATGACCATGAAAGAAGCATTTGCTTCCTCAGTAATGGCTGTTCAATGTTTTTGATCCGTTAATGTGCAGCAGCAGTGGAATTTACAACTCAATCTTGTCATAGTCTCAGGCAGGTTTAGAGTCTTGTATCAATTTTCCCATTTATCAATTTCATATGAGAAGTCTGGTGCAGAACAAACAGTCTTCTCTTTTTAAAAGGCTTTTCTTTCCAACTTAATCACTGAAGTATTGATACAGCACATTTGTAACATGCATGATTTCAGATGCTGTTTCTGGAGGCAGCCACACTGTCTGTGTAATTAGCTGTAGGCCTGAACTACACCAGTATTAACTGATTGTGGATATGACATTGTAAATGAATATAACATTTAAAAAGATTGCAATCAATGTTAGTCTTTTACTACGCAACTTCACTTCCTAAATGTAATAAGTGTAAACAACGACGAAGATGTAAAATAATTTTTACCAATTTGGTAAGAATGGAATTGTCATTGACTGTTGAGGTGATTATGTATAGTTTCAATTAGATTTCAAGCCGAATACCCCAGCTAAAGTAACTCATTACCTCCCACTTGTAGTCATTATGCCTGAGGTGTTGTGTTGGAGTGATTAGACAGACAGCTTCATCTGACTCAGACTCACAGGTGTGTCCCCAAGAGCTTGTACTCTTTTTCAATACTATTTATGGATATTTATGAGGTAAGTGGGCAGGAGTACATTATTATTATACAAATGACGTCTGACAGTATAGGTATGTGCTGACAGATTTGTGTATACAGTGTTACGTCACTGAAATGGCTAACCTCACAGAATGGAACTAAAATAAGAAAAACTAGTGGCCCAAATACATTAGTTAGTAACTTTGTCCACATAAGTTTAAAGAAAATTTGACATGAGTTTGAACTTGAATTTGAATCAAATCATCAAGTGCTGGGGAGAAACATTTACCATCTGAATGCTCACTGTTTTTCATCAGGTGTCTCTCGTTTTGCGCACATAGACAAGACAGTGAGTTGGTGAGTGGGTATTTACTTGACCCACTGCACAACCGGATGTACATATTCTGAAATTGTAACACAAAGAAGTTCTCATGGTTGATTGGCACACAAAAAAGATAATTTATGATGTTATTTATATAATTGAAATAAACAAACATCTCATGAAGTTTTTTTTAATTAACCACATACAGAAAACACAAAGGTGGAATTGATATTGACAAAAATAGCAATGGTGCAAAACAGTCTTATAGCTTTTTATAGTAAAATTACTTTTGCCATTTGAGCGAATGTGTTTGCCCTGTACAAAAGAAATTGCCTGAAAAGAGCCGAGAACACTGATCAAAAGCTAAATGTTATAGGACAATACTGATTATTACCATCAAAACCAAAGTATGTTTTTAGAGTACTTCTCCAAAGAACAGACTCAAATCTAATATTCTGAACAAAATGGTGAAATACCGTACTTCTTTGTGCATCAAACATTTACTGTAAAGGAAACATTTTGGCATATTTGCAGTGCTCAAGCCCCGGATGTAGATGTACAGAATGCAAACCGGTCGCCTCATTGGCCTATAAATAAATAAATATGAACTTTTTGATTGTCACATCCTATAGCTCAATGATAAGCTTCCCTTCATCATCACTGCTGCTGTCCTCCGCGTCCACACTACTCTGCACCACCCTCACTGCCCCACTTAGAGGGTCAGTCGAGGGGTAACCAAACAAAAGAGGGAACTTATCACATGTCAATGGTGGCTTGTACTGGCATATGTGCTCTGAAAATACTGCACTTGTCTGCTTTGACGTACTAACATATACAGAACTATGGGACTGGTAGGTTTCCCTTGGTTCATTTGGATGGCTTTGAGACATGTAGGCTGTAATCATGTTAGTTGTATCAGAGTTTACCATGGTATTCTCAGCTCTACAATCTTGTCTTTGGTCTTGCTGTTGAAACTGTACAGCTTCCTCACATCCTTTATTTGGATTTGCTTGACTTAAAACTGAGACAGTTCCCATATGTTGCGGCAAATAGGAGTCAGTCTTTACCAGCGACGTTGGTGGTAGATTGCAGAAGTTATTATTTGCTGGTATGTCGCTGGACTGTAGATTTGGGTAAATGCCAGGACTCTGTGGAGGGCACCCACACATTCCTGATTGTGTCTGGGAAAGATGCTCAAGTTGAGGCTGCCCTGAGAACCAGCCATTTGAAAAGGAATCCACCCTGGCACTGGTCTCTTCTACCTGATAATTAAAAAAAAACATATTACTGAAAGACTGACACAATCAGACATTGTGTCTTGCTCCAAAATATGTCTTCAGTAAGATTTAACTTATGATAACCCCATCAGATTGATGGTGTACGGAGCAATTTGCACCACAAAATAAAAGCAGCAGGCTTCATGACAAAGAGCCTACTGTAAACTTTATTTGAACGTTGCAAAAGGCCACTATAGTCAAATTCATTTATGACCCAATGTGTAGTACCACCCACCGCACCAATGTGTGTGTATATAAAATGTGTAATTTTATATTTTGAGAGGGGCGGCTTGTATAGGCTACAGAATGAGAGCCACATGCTCCGAGTTTAACCCAGGGCACCTATGGTTGGGTGAACTGAACTGACAATGATTGTGTGAGCAAACTATTTACAAAACATCAGTGATTTGCAACATACAAATTTATGCTGTGTACAAGATCACAGTGCAAAGATCACCTGAGTGTCCAGCTGATTGTAAGTGAAGCCCTCTCCGTCTGTGCCTGGTGGCTCATAGCTCTGCTCAGGCTGCTCCTCTTGTTGATGCTCAGGGGCCCCAGTGTGTGACTGCAAGTCCACACCTCCAACAGGAAAGCCTCTCTTATTGCTCCCTGAGTACAACAACAGATCTGAATCAGTTTATCCAATGCAAAGGTCACATGCCATTATTTCACTGCTATGTAACTTTACAAAGTAATTAACTTATAATGACTCCAAATGTGGTTGGTCGAGGTTGATCAACACTGCCCTTATTCATAATAACAAACCTGTGAACACACATTTTGTGCAGTGCCCCCTGCTGAATTAAGATAGTAAAATGGGCAGGGCACAGAGCAAAATATCCTGTATAAAAGAGAGTAACCTGAAATATATAGTTTTTAGCCAAGTTAGGAGGTCTCAGATAATAGACATTGACAGTGAATGGCATGGATTGCAGCATTTACAAAAGAATCAACATAATGTAAAATAAGTATTGTTTCTCATATTTCAAGTCAAAGCAAAAGCAGTTACACACTTGTTCTGGATGAACTTGCGGGCATGAGGAGAGTTCAATGTTCATTTTAAAAGGGAAAGTGCTAGGGTCTAGTGTCAGCTCTAAGCGCTTTACTGTACTATTTCATCAATTGCTCACCTGTGATCTAGGGTTGCATGACCCATGTATCCCACATTATAACCTCCTGGTTACCTCCTTCCTTCAGACATCAGATCACCACAGGTCTTAGATCTAACCACATGTTATTGTATGTTCTAATCCAAACAGAGTGCAGGACCAATAGTATTATCAGAAAAACTGGCTAATTCTATGTAGCCTATAGTATTAATACATTTACTTCCTGATTTACACCAGATTGTATTGTTAGCCCGCAAGTAGAAAGACATTATGATCATTAAGACAGTGTTAAACATTTGGAGACAGAAATATAAAAAATATTTATTAATTACTATTCTAGTAATCAAAATATCCAATACACATGGGTTGAATGTATATTTGATATTTTGCTGTCACCTAATTCCTTATCAATTTCTAATGCCATCTTCATCTTACCACCGTCTAAAAGTGTGCTGTATAAACACAGTTACTTGCTGCCACCTTGTGTTTAACATTGTGTAATACAGAAAGATGTCTGAACAAGTCTCGCTGCTGGAGCCTGCATACAGATCTGGGTATAACTGTTACTAGAAACTAACTGTTAAAGAAAGAAGAGGACCAATTGGGTAACCCTGCCTTGTTTGAAAGATGTGGTTGATCCTCATTAATCATGTCCCCATATCCTCACAAATTATGTTTCTATTATATTAAATAGAAAAGCTAATGCTTGAATATGTTCCAACATAAAATGTGTATATATCATTTTTTATCTGTACGGACATAAAAATGAGTTCATAGTCATATTTACCTGTAGAGAAGTCTGGAACATTTGTAGCAGCTGCTGATTTGTCTCCTTCTGTGGACACTGAAGATACAGAGGCATTCTGTTTCAGGCCAGCTTCATGTGCCACGGCTGTCCCATAAGACAATGTCACCTTTTCAGAAATTGAGTTTGTTTGAGATAGACTGAGGGAGACTATGGATGGTTGAACATTGTCGCTGGCCACTGTTTTGTTTGAATTTCTAATACACAGATCTTCATTACTAAGCTCTGCATGATTCTCCAGCTCACCCCTGCTTTTCTCCGCTTCTGGCAAGGGATGATTCTGAGCAGCAACATTGCAAAACAGATATTTTTGTGTAATTTTGCTTACTTCTGAGACGGTGTCTTTGAGTGAGACGACTGCTGACACCTCACCTGCATCAGAAGTCCCATGCTTTTCAACCTTGTTTACTTGGTCGCAAATGTGTGGGTGTGTGGACAAGGCTGGAGGCTGACCAATAGTTTGACTCATGTGGACTGTTGGCCGTTCCTTTTCAGATGTATCACATATTGAAGGCTTAGCACTGTCCTTGTTTAGTGTGTCCACTTCCTTGTTTGATGCATGAGGTCTATGGCTGGTTTGTTTATCAGTACTTTCCTCTGTTGTGCTGATTTTGTCACCTTCTGTTGGACCTGTTTGCTTCTCAATCTGTGGTTCAATGAGGGCCAACTGTTCGTCAGATATGATTTGAAAGCATATTTGAAGATCTGGTGTTTGAACATGAAACACTTTTGGAACTGTTTGCTGGCCAGGCACAAGTTGGCAAGGTATTACGGGAGTGTTTGTGTCAGGGTTGATTGCAGTTTGGTTTTGCAGAGGTGACGGGGAACTTTTCAGTGACGTCTCACACTGCTGTGCTGGTGCAAAAGCAGTAAAAGCAGCAGGAGATGATTGCGTCCTGTGAATGGGGGTGAAAGATACACAATTATTTTTCATAGTTGTTGGAACTGCAGCTCCAAATGGGGAGGACTGTATTGTTGTACTGAATTGCCCTGCGTGGGAATCACGCAAACTGGCAGTGGTTTTTGTGTCTGCCACAGGACACTGGTGGAGCAATGGAGAAATAACATTGATATGATTGGCAGTACAAGGCATTGACTGGTTCAATAAGGAACTGCAATTACTGGATGTACTATTTTGGTGAGTCCACAATGTAGAGTCTGACAAGCTCGTAGTTGTGAGAGTCGTTGCAGATATAGGCCTGGATACAGAGATATTTTCTGTCGGACTAGATCCGACCTTTATTGATGAACAAGTATTGGAATCTTGAGACTTAGGCAACTTAAGCTGGTACTTGGGCATAAAACTGTTCAGAAAAGCAGTGGAAACAGATGTAGCTGGTGAGTTGATAACAGGTAGCGCATTTACACTAATTGCACTTGTTGGAAAAAGGGATACTTGAGTAGAATTTGGTTGAATATTTATTCTGTTGAGTTGTGGCTGAGGAAACTTTGGGTCGGTCTCCTGCCCCTGAGAACATAGTTTCTCGTCCGTTCTTTGTTTCTTTCTATCGGAAGGAACGTTGACTTGGCTTTGAGAAACAGAGCAGGGACTTTTTGACTTGTTTGCCTCATTCCTTTTAATGATATCCAAATTTAGGTTTGGTGTCAAAGAAAGAAAAGATAAGGGAAGTACTGACAAAGACAGATTTCTACGAAGAGGCATTCTCTGGGTGGTGGGTGATGCTAAAATATGACTATTTTGTGCATTAAAACTTAAACTTGGCATTAGTTGAAGTTTGGCAGGATTTGTTTCCATATCATGAACTGTGGCACTTCTAACTAAGCTAGGGCTTGATACAGTTGTTTCACAGTGTCCCGCTGATAGACGTTTTTGCAGACTTTGAATGACTTCTGGATTAGGTAAAGATTTAGCTCCCTTGGCAGCTTTGTTCTCACTGCCTCCCTCCATCTCGTACAACTTCTTAAACGTTCCACCTCCATACATGTACCACTTGTTGTAAGCAAACTTCTGTGCCTTCTTCCTCCGTAACTTTCTGTTGCCCGTATCTTCGCAAATATCAGCCTCACCTTGGCACGAGAGACTGCCAGTGCACGCCTCTTCTACAGATGAGTTTTTGCAGAGAGCGTCTGTAGCATGGTTGCAGTCTACAGCTGCTTGGCGCACAAGGGGCCGGTGGGTGGACGATTGCAGGTTCACAGACTTGACAGAGAAACTTGTTGGGTTTATCTGGCCTGAGCTTCCTCTTCTGAAAAGTGTTGTGCAATCTTTGTGATTGGAGGAGGAGGTAGGACTTCCCTGGTCAGGCTGCAGGAGGTTCACGCTGAAGGGCAGGGAGTTGCTTCGAGTTAGTGGTGCATGCTCTACTGATGAAGACTGCTGGGTTGGGACAGAGTTGTTAAAACCTGGTCTCCTATTTCTTTGAGCATTTGACATCTTACTAATCCTCATGTCAAAATGGAAAGAGTCCTTGTAAGTGTACGGCATAGGTAGGTCAATGCTGCCTTGCTTGGAGAGTGCTGTCTTCCGAGGCCTGACATTTTCCAGATGTTTATCCTCCACAACGGCACTATTCTGTGAGATCAGTTTGCTTATGCGCTCCTCAAGTCTCTTATTCTCCTGTTGTTTGATGGCATTTTTTTCTTCCTGGTTCTCTTTTTGGCTTGCAGACTCCTCACCTTGCTCTGCTGTGGTCTCAGTCAGAGATTCCATGCTGTGGTCAGGTAGCAGACTTCCTGGGCTGGGGTAGTGCTCACTGCTCTCACTGAAGCCGGAGTCAGTGCTTTCGTGGCTTTGGGATTTGCTACTAGACACAGAGCTTTCCCACTGTTTGGAAAATAGAGTTGCCTCTTGTCTCTGAAGCACAACATGGCGGTTTAATGGTGGAGGGCGCTCTGTGATTAGCTTGTCGTCTGGTTGTGAGACCATGGCTTGTTCTTGTGTCTTTGGTCTTGCGTTTGTATCATGTACCTCCAATGTTTGGGTGTCAACAGGTGTTTTTTCAGTAGTTTGTAAAGGTAAATTGGCATCCGTCTCTACTCCGATGAACTCATCATTCCGCTCGTCCATAAATAAACTGGTAGTCTCTGTTGAGCGAGACAAGCTGTCCATGCTGCTCTGCTCTGATTCAGATGACAGTCGTGCATGAGCCTGTGTGCGCTTGTGCTTGTAGAGGTTGCTCTGAGTTTTGAAAGACACTCCACAGACTGTGCATGGGTACGGCCTCTCTCCAGTGTGGCAGCGGAGGTGCTTCTCCAGCACACTGGGCTTCATACAGTCCCGTCCACAATGAGGACACAAGTGTTTTCCCGCTGATTTGGGTTTAGCTGCAGGAGGTGAAGCTGTCACACTCAGTCCTGGCTGGAGCCCGCTAGCGATGTGCAGCGTTAGGAAAGGCAGCGTCTCCTTGGAGTAAAGCGGTGGCATGGTCAGATGCAGAGCGCTGGGGTCCGCTACAGCGAGAGGAGGCTGGGCGAGCGGGTGTGAGGAAAGAGCAGGCACTGTGTGGATGTACACAGCCGTCAGAGGGGCCTGTAGCTCCATCCTCCGCTCCATCTGCGCTGCCACTGAGCTCATGTGAGCAGCAGCCCTCGCCAACTCAGGCTTACCAGTCTCCATGGCAACAGGGCTGCTGTCGTGATGTACCAGAGCCTGCTCTCCAATTACCTAGAGGAGAAGAACAGTTTGTGTCAGACCTGGACTTTTTCAGTATTTACAAGTGTCCAGTTTAGGTATTTCTGTAGAATGTTTTGTTTCCAAGACAGAAGACAGCACACAATAGAATTATAATAGAATTACTTTGTTTTTTACTTATGCATGTTCTCAAATTACATTATGGGAACAAATTGTAAAAGATCTTGAGCATGGAGATTAAAAGCCCATCCAGTGAAAAGCCAATATAGGAATTAGATCAAATAAATTGTAATCAATCACTCTTCCCCTTGCTGCACAGGTTTAGGGTTAAGTTAGGGTTAGTTTTAAAGCAAACACAATCAAAGTTATGATCATTTTTGTTAAACAGTACAACGGCAAACATCCACAGTATTACAGCAACTAAAAGCATGCATTCAAGGATGCAGTGGTCGTCTACAAAGTTGCAAGTAATGTTGAATGATAGCTTAATAGTTTGCTCTAAAGTTACTATGAATTTGCATTCAACAAATAAGGTCATCTCTACTTTAGTTAACAAAGTGGCCTAGGGAAGATGTTATAATAATGCCTCCGAGCAGTGGATTGTATTCCATCATTAGTTATTTGCTTAGTTGTGTAAAAATACAATGTGATTTTGCGTTTCCTGTTGCTGAACTAGACATGAATGTGTGGTTATTGTGTGTTCCCTTTGTGCACCACCTGTAGAATTACAATCAAACTGATGGTTGCACGAAACTTATTAGGCTGTTACCTTTAAGCCATTGTTGCCTCTCAGTGTAAGCTTTTTTCACTTCCTCTTGGCTATGTAAATATGCCACTGTTCTTCGTGCAATGCAAAAGTTGTGGACCATTAAAGGCAGCATGTCCACTACTCTATACTGTATATTAGATAGGTTTGAAGGGTTTTAAATTATAATTGTAGCCTATTTCATAACAAGTTTCTTTTTAAAATACTGTCAGATGGTGTTACCGGTGTTTGGCTTTGGGGGAAAGTTTGACATCATATATCACAGTACTGACAATACAGCAACTAAAATAATGCGTTTAGATTGTTCCTTACCTTTCAACCATTCCCAAGCACACAGTCCGGTAACAGCGCCATCTGTTTTGTATCCTTAACAGGCTTTCTCATTCCCTTGGTCAGATCGTAGCTGTCTGAAACGACATGAGGAAGGAGAACAAATGCAAATGTGAGGGAAGATGCACAGAGAATGTTGCAACAGAGAGGAGGAGGCAGAGAGACAGGCTGTGCGCTCGGCTGCCTGGTGGGTGGTTAGTTATCAAACAAAGACTTCCGGAGAACAAGTTGAACACAGTGATGAGCAGCAATGAAAGAAAGCACAGGAAGGCCCTGAAATGTGTGTGTATAACTGTCTGTGGAGTCAAATTATTGCATGAGTTGAATGAAAAATAAACACAATGCCTAAATGTCAACAAAAAAAAAATTTGAAGTATAAAAAGGATTTTGGAAGTGTTACAGGAATGAAGAGGGATCAATTTATGTGTATTATTCTAAGCAAGTTAACTATTCAATTGAGGAAACTGAAAGGTGTTCATGAATTGGATTGTGTTAGGGTCTGAGGAAAGGATTAAACATATAATCTATGCTCTGTTTGCTAATTTACCTTTTATTTACTATATTTAGTTTTGTTTTTTTTCTTTCTTTCTTTCTTTCTTACTTACTTGGCTTTCTTCTCTGTTCTCCATGCACTCTGTGAGCTCTTGACACTGGGTCAACAGGTCAATGTAGGTTCTGATTTCCTCTCCCTATTTCTTTCTGTGCCCATATGAGGGTTCCCATTTAGAAAATGTCATGACTCATGCTTTGTTTTATAATCAAATGCTAAATCATTTTATTGTATTTCACAAACATATTCTCTTTCTCCGAATAAAAGACACTGTTTTATGCTGTGGATATAGTTGTATGTGGCCCATAACTGTTCTGTTCTACAGTGTGTAAATCACCTCTGTGATCCAGGCTACAGTTACATACACACACACCTTCCTCCACCCACAGTGTTCATACACCCACATGTGTAGAGAGTGCTATTACTGAAGTGGCTTTGGGCTTTCACTCTATCAAACAACAAATGCACCCTACTTCCCCTTAGACCACATTTATCACTGCACACTGGGACCAGCTCACACGTTTCAGTTTTTGCTTTTGCTTCATGTTATACAGCCTCACCGAGTGTGAACAGAACATGAGAAATAGGATTCTATTATTTGGTTTGGACTGGGTCATAAATTATATAATACATATAAACTGAGAAGCCATGCGGAAAAAAAGACAGGAGTTTTCACTCCTGAAAAACTCCTGTCTCACTTTTTATATAATATCAACCAGTCAGAAGTCAGAGAATGTCTGAAGAGCAAGGTGAAAGGCAGTCATTGAAAAAAGAGTAATAAATTGTCAAAGAGTATACTTAATTTATTGCTACTAATATAAGGTTATTTTCATATCTAATAGTATTAGGCAACTTCAGGTTCCAAGATGTGGTGTAAAAGGGTCTCCACAGTAAACCTGTTAAATAAATCGGAATGATTTATTGTATCTCTGAAAATGGCGAGTCCACTACATGGCTTTAGATATTTTTCAATATGCCATTGATGAAAAAAGATTTTGAATGCTCTTCACAAATTATAGAAAAAAATATCAATAAAACAGGCATTTTCATTACTGAAGTCAATGCATCATTCCTTTGGTCTAACTCCGCTCATCTCCACAGCAACGGCAAACGGCTTTGTCTGTGTGCGTTGTCATGACAACTGGACACCTCCTACCACACACATTTCCAATTGCAGTACACTGACTCGCAGGATAGAAGTAATTGTTTTGTTGTGCTGAATGACAAAAGCATGTTCACAAGATTATCCCTGAAAAAATGTAATGGCGTTCATTGCATCTACTATTGCATAAATGTAGGCATTGAGAAGTAAAATGGACACTAGTCATTTCTGTAAATATTTTTGCCATCGTCACAACACAATTTTTTTTTTTACAAGGACGTGTGACCCACTTGAGAAGAGAAATAGCCTACAGTCTTTGTTATGCTGTTTTAGTGCTTGTTGGCTGCACTTGAAGAGAATGCAAGAATAGCACATGATTTAGGCAGATTAATGGTTGTCTCTGTGATCTGAAGGTTGGCCTTGTTTGAACTGATGACACACATTTCAGGAAGTGGTGGCTGTGAGACTGTGCGTGGGTGGGCGCTAAAACATTAGAGTCTCATACCATCTTCACATGTTCCTTTATGTACAAGATTAGGCTTTGTTCTGATTACAGAAGTTTGGAATGATTGCCCGTGCTTTAAAGATGCACTATTATGTAACTTTTGTGGAGAGGCTCACCACCTTTGTGTCTCCATGAGATGTCCTTATGTCGGTAAACACATCCTGTGTGTTCATACTGCTAAAATGCCTTCCAAAATATGAATTTGTAATATGAGGGGGTACGCCTTGGAGAGAACTTATTCCCATCATAAATGTTACATAATGCACCTTTAATTTCATGCTGTAGATCTAACATAACAGTTTATTGCAGTGAATCAGCCAAATGGGTCCACCAGAGCAATAGAGGCCCAGATCTACCACACCAGACAAGACCCAAGGTGTAGGTTGTGCAAAGAGGCCCCGGAGACACCCAACACATAACTGCAGGGTGTAAGATGCTGGCAGGGAAAGCATGCATGGAGCGCCATAACCAAGTGGCTGGCATAGTGTACAGGAACATCTGTGCGGAGTATGGACAGGAAAACCTAAGGTCAAAGTGGGAAACACCGCCAAAAGTGATCTTAAGATCCTGTGGGACTTCCTGTGGGACTTCCAGACAACAAAGATACTGCCCAACCCACCCCACACTCACCTGGTTCAAATCACTAGACTCCATTATCACTCACTTCTATTGGAAAAATAAAACACCAAGGATAAAACTCAGAACATTACAAAAGAACAAAGCTCAAGTAGGACTAGAAGCACCAAATTTTCAATATTACTCATTGGCTAACCAACTACAATACATTCACAAATGGACCCACCCCACCCAATCTGATAACATATGGCTAGAAATCGAACAATCATTATGCAAAGAACTAAATATAGCTGACATCCAATTTCTCACCAAATCAATAAAACAACATACATGCTTTAATGCTATAACCATAGCCTCTACTCTGACAGCCTGGTTTTTAAATACGTACAAATCAAATCATCAGTTATGGAGAAAATAAACGTCAGACCCACAAATTTAGAACTCCCGCCTGCAATATCAGACTTGATTAACATCTCTTCTCCAAAGAAACTTCTCTCTAAAATATACAAAATAATTTCAAAGCCATCTCAGACCATATGCCTACCTTTCAATAACTCCTGATGCCAACTTCTGGACCCAAATCTGTAAATCTGTGTGTGCTGTATAATCGTGTGTGTGTGTGTGTGTGTGTGTGTGTGTGTGTGTGTGTGTATTATATATAGATTGATGCAATGACAATGGGTAGTGGTATATAATGATTGCTATTTTAAAAAGATGATTATATTTACATGTACGACAATATATGTGATGATGGTAATGATAATGTCCACGCACACGCCCACACACGTACAAACACGCGCACACACAATCACCCTGCTCTGAAGTTTTTAAACTGTTGTCCCTCTACTTGTATAATGTCTGTATTGTTGTCTGTCTTTTGTTGTTTTTGTTCTTATTATCCTCATTATTGTTACTGTTTTGTATTTGTAAATAAATAAATAAATGAATGAATGAATGAATGAATAAATAAATAAATGATACTGTGCAGAACCCTCAAGCTCCCTGGCGGACCCAAGCTTAGAAGAAAATTGATGAGACCACCTGCGGAGGGTGAGAAGGGACACTGGACACCAATTTTGTCTAACTGAAAATGCATTTGAAATATTTACACATTGTAAAAAGCAAAGTATGGTCTATTGGCTGTTCAATTTCCTGTTTTTCTTTTTTTTTTTCAGACCATTTTGTGACGTAAAACGTAAAATTGCGTCTGACGTCACGCGGTGCGTGGACGCCTACGATCATTACTAAAACTTTGGGCTTCATCGTTTGCAAGAATAATTTATTTTGCTATACTGTAAATCATATTCTTTAAAGGTTTGTTTGCGGGGTTTTTTCAGCCGATACTTTAGACGGCAAACTTTGTTAAATTGCACTGTTCTTTGCTATTGTAACCTTAAAGCTAACTTGGTTAGCATGAGTTTCATTCATTTTCCATCGTAATCCTTTTATGTTTTCGCTAATTTTACTACGGGGCCTTCTCTAGCTATAAGTATATCGGAATATTTCCTTCATGTGAATGTATAACTTTGTTTTTACATGTTATTATTGTTTGTGCAGTCTTGAATCGCGGGTGCTAACGTGCTGTTGTTTTTTGCAGACAATTTGGCCTTAGTCTTGGTGATTCTTCTGTATCCCAAGCATGTTTCGTCCCAAACCCACCCTGAAAGACCGACAGCACCTGTACAGACTGATAATAAGCCAGCTGCTCTATGATGGCTACACCAACATCGCCAACAGTCTCATCACTGAGGTCAAACCCCAGATCGTGGTGTCTCCGTCTGAGCAGCTCATGCAGCTGGCCAAAATGGGTAAGATGTTCATTGAAAAAAACGTAGCTTATTGTGTATTCTGCGTAATGCTGTCTAAAACTCAACATATTGATAAGCAGAATCCCTTCAATGTACTATACCATGCATACACTAAAGGACACATTTGAATTTTTCATAACAACCGAACTAGTGGATGCCTTCAGAAGAATCAGAAAAGCTTTATATGTCTTCTGGTTTGTCTCAGGGCTGGAGAATGACGACAGTGCTGTTCAGTATGCCATTGGCCGATCAGACACAGTGGCCCCGGGAGTTGGCATTGACCTGGAGTTTGATGCAGATGTGCAGACCATGTCTCCTGAGGCGTCCGAGTATGAGACTTGTTATGTCACATCACACAAAGGGCCATGTCGAGTGGCCACGTACAGCCGGGATGGACAGCTGATTGCCACAGGCTCCGCAGATGCCTCAATCAAGATCCTGGACACAGAACGCATGCTGGCCAAAAGTGCCATGCCCATAGAGGTGAGAAATTTTAATGATAACGCTATTCACGGTTGCTAAAAGTAGATTATGTCATGTTAGAAAACATCGTAGGATTGTCGTGCACATTTTGTAGTGTTTAATTTTGTGTTGAGCCCCCACACCTTCATGACCAACATCGATGTTAGATTTTTGCTATTAAATAAATGGTAAGTACTAGAATGCACTGCTGCTGGATAAGATTGTCACATGCATCTGTGGAGCTCTTTGCATTAAGTTTTTTCTCACACACCTTGATAATCAAGTGATGATGATAGATTTATTCGTAAATATAATTTAGCATCACCTGATTGATTTCTATTTTGACTGAAACTTGCACATCTAGACCATGAACATCTGATTGATTCAATATGCATTGGCCTTTCTAACAGTATTATTAGAATTATGAAACATATATTCTACTGGTTAATTTTTGGTTAACAATTCAATTCAGAAATGTTAACCTGCGTGATGTGATATCAATTTAAAACATTATTTTGTTTTCCTCATGTCAGATAATGATGAATGAAACAGCCCAGCAGAACATGGAGAACCACCCTGTAATTCGGACACTGTACGATCACGTGGATGAAGTTACATGCCTCGCCTTCCATCCCACAGAGCAGATCCTAGCTTCTGGATCAAGAGACTACACCCTGAAACTGTTTGACTATTCAAAGCCCTCGGCTAAAAGAGCCTTCAAATATGTACAGGTACTCTCTTCTTTGATTATTTGTTTTTGGTATTGCAAGTACAGTCCCCCAAAATGATAAGCGTTACAGTGAATAAACCAATATGTTCATTAGCTGTTGTCCTTTTCTCTTAATGGTATAGGAAGCTGAAATGCTGCGTGCGATCTCATTTCATCCTTCTGGAGACTTCTTGCTGGTGGGGACACAGCACCCCACGCTGCGCCTGTACGATTCCAACACATTCCAGTGCTTTGTGTCCTGTAACCCTCTGGACCAGCACACCGACACCATCAGCGGCGTCAGCTACAACCCCACGGCCAACAGCTATGTGTCCTGCAGCAAAGATGGCAGCATCAAACTCTGGGACGGTGTCTCCAACCGCTGCGTCACCACCTTTGACAAGGCCCACGATGGAGCTGAAGTCTGCTCTGCCATCTTCTCCAAGAACTCCAAGTACATCCTGTCCAGTGGCAAGGACTCTGTGGTCAAGCTTTGGGAGATCTCCACAGGTCGGACATTGGTCAAGTATACAGGTAGGAATAATATTGTTTTTCATTTTGTAATGACCACATGTTGTTAGAAGATGGCTTTAGTGTTTTTCATGAATAATGCAAAGTAAACCCCATTAATGTGAATTTAAACATTTCCTATTAGTTACTGTCAGCAGATGGTGCTGTTTATCTTCAATATTTGAATATCTAGCTCATATGCATTTTTTCCTTTTCCTTTGTATAGGTGAGGGGGAAAGTTGTGTTAACAAAATGGTTTCTGTTGTTATCTTGCAGGTGCGGGGTTGAGTGGCCGGCAGATGCACCGTACTCAGGGGGTGTTCAACCACACAGAAGACTATGTGCTGCTGCCTGACGAGCGCACCATCAGCTTGTGCTGCTGGGACTCCCGTACTGCTGAGAGGAAGAACTTGCTGTCTCTGGGACACAACAACATAGTGCGCTGCATTGTGCACTCTCCCACCAACCCTGGCTTCATGACCTGCAGTGACGACTTCAGAGCGCGCTTCTGGTACCGCCGCACTACTACAGACTGACCCCCAGTCACCATTGACTTTAGCAACACATATATTCTTTTGAGTTATCTCTTTTTATTTTTTTTTGAAGCCAACTCCCCAAACGAAGAAAAACTGAACCAAATTTGTGATTTCAGCTGACTGTAAATGTTTCACTTTTATATTTTGTCCTTGTCTTTTTGATGGAATTTTTAATAAACATCTAGAGGGGAATTTTCAATGGTTTCACTTCAATTCATTGGCTGTGTGCTCATTACTACACTACAAGTCATAACTGTTGTTCCTCCCTAAAGTGTATTATTAGTCTATTAGTATTATTTAATTATTAGCTATATAAATGGCTATATTTTTGCTTTAGTTAAGTTGCACTTTATTGACCTGTAGGGACATTTGTCTTCTGCATTTGACCCATTCTTCAATGCCACTGGGGCATAATCAATTAAAATCAACATGTTTACTTCATCTTGGAACACAGGTAATGAATGGACTCTTGTGTTTTTCTAAAGAGCCTATCCAAACTCATCTCTGAGTAATGACAAAAACACAAGTAAATGGTGTAATTACAACACAAACATGGCTGCAGAGTGAACTCAGACGTGTGGGTCAGCATGCCTTCATCCTGTGCATTCCCACAGTCCTGCTGCCTCTCCTGGGGACCACCACTGCCTGTGTTGTCCAGACAACACCCACCAAAGCCCCAAGAATCAGTGCCTCGAACAACCCCCATCAACCAGTTACAAGAACTATAACTCAAATGAAGGTGAATTCTTATAATATTCATACTTTATGCCAAAAAAATATATATAATTTACCATGGCTTCAGGGACTTTTTCGATTATTTCTTTGCCAGTTACAAACTTCAGAAAATGTAGAGAATTTAACACATTCTACAAACGTTAAAGCTGCAATCTTAGTTTATTCGTGTTGTTGTATGCCAACCATAGCTACATAATGGTTGGTATTATCTGCTTGCATTCTCACAGCTTTAAGTGTGTGTGTGTGTGTGTGTGTGTGTGTGCACGCGCGTGCACGCGCTTCTTTACCACCACTCCGTTTATTAGAAGTTGGCCCTGATCTGAAAAAAAGGAAATATCGCAGAAACACAAACACTCCCTGTTTATTTGGAAGACAAAACCGATCAAGGGAATTATGCCGGTGGGAGGGAGGTGCTAGAGTTTTGTAGTCCCGCCCCTCTCCGCTGTTCAGTGACAGTTTGAACCAGGCTCTTTAATGAAGTGTACACTCGAGCTGACATGACTATGTAGGAGTCGAATACATTTGTGAAGGAGCTGAAGTTTTATTGTGTGAGTGAAACTGCAAACATGGTGAGTGCAGCATATTCAACTACTGTCCATGTTGAATTCCACCTTATCTTATTCTCTGAGTAGTTTCAAGACTGTACTTTGGCTCCTACTAGAGTACTATATTTTAACATGTTTACAACAGTTCTAAAAAATTGGGTTAAACCTCTCTATGTTGTTTTTGTTGACGATCGAAAATAATTTGAAAATGTGTGTTCATTGCACCCACGCTCCTTCAGATATGATTTACTTATTTCTAATTGCGTGGTCTATCCTTTGTTAGTTCCAGATGTTGTACATTAGTTAAGGTTTTGTCCCTCCAATTACATTCACTTCAATTTATAACTCATATCCAGACAGTTACTCTTACTGTTTCTCTTACTTGAATTGTAGTTTCCCAAATACTTTTTTACTCTTAGTTTATTCATTTCTTGGCACCACCACATTGTACCGGTACTTGAAACACAGTACCGACCTCTGGATCATGTCACTATTTATTTAATATTATTTTGGTGGTGTATGATAAATGTATTTAGTAGCATCAGAATGATCATTGCTCCAACAGTGCAATGACAAAAATGCCTTTCACAATGTAACTCACATTTGGGCGTCCAAAGTGGGTCAGTGTTTGGTTTGGGATGTGCGGCATTCATATTTGGATCTATTTAAAGTGTGTTGTGTTGATTTGGTTGGCTTTTCTGTCAAATAAGTGTTGTTAAAAGCCTCCGGAGGTAACTGGTGTGATGAGAGCTGCTTGTCTGCCAGAATCGCAGTATTTGTTTGCACACACAGTAATGGTGTGTTGAGAGTCAAGAGAGCTCATGATCTTCGGTTTTGGAATTAACACTACTCCAAATGTGATAAATAAGCTCCTTTTGTTGGCATTTTCATATAATGTAGTAAATCTAAGATAACATTTAACGTAATAATGTTCATTCACAAATCCATGTAAGCCTATATCCCTTGCTTTATGTTTTGCTCATTAAAAGAGTTTGATTGTTTGGACGAGCTGCTTTCATGTCCTTGTACCTGCTCTGTCAGCGCTGTTCCTTGCAAAGCTGAAATTGGAGAGCTCTGATCTGGACCAGAACTTTATGAGCCTCATTAACACTGCTCTTTAGAAATAAGATGCTCACGCCATTAACACTGTGTGGGCCAAAACCTTCTCTTCCAGCTAACAGCTAAGGCACCAACTTAATTGCATAGGCTGAAATTGTTGGACAAGATATTGACCATGTTTGGTTTTTTAGGAGTTTGAGTTTAACGCTAAACTGTGAGAAAGACATTCCTACTTTAGAAGTGATGGTTCTATACTTCATATCATAATTCACTTTATTATATAGCAGGTAGCAGTAAAAGGCTTACAAGTAAATTCCACATTGTTCCACTGACCAGAGCGGTGATTAAGCAGAAAGCAAAGAATCTGAATTTGCAGACAGACCTTTGAGTGCTTCTTGTCCATTTGTCCAAATGCACTGATGTAAGTATGTTTTGAGACAGGGTTTCATCATAAGGCCTATTTAAAGCAGATGAGCCATGAGGAAGGAAATGCCTCATCTGACAGTTTCCCATGAAAAGCATAGATCATTTGAGCACCTCTTTTATGTGTTGATTTTCTTAAAATGCAATATGATTAATTGTATGCCTTTATTTGGATGGAATTGTACTTTAGGCTACTTTATTTTAAGAATTTAAGAAAGAAATGTATGTATTTATATTCATCACATTGAAATTGAATAACATTGTTTGCTGGAAGATGATTAAATTCAACCCTCTTCTCTGGTCAAATCCTTTGGTAGGGTAAGGGAGCAGATGTTTACTGTGAAACATAACCACAACCAAAAAGAAAGCCTGAAGACCACACAGGAAATGTGTCGAAAACATGCAGTCAGCCATGCATTATCTGAGAGAATGTGGTCAGGCAATGCACTGCACACTAGGCTCCCAAGACCCATGTCCTTGTGTTTGCATGATTTAATGGACATTACGACAAAAGGCTGCAAGATTAATTGCACTCAAATTGAAATTGCACTTTGAATTGTGCAATTAACAAATTGCAAGCACTGCAATTATTAACCATAATAAGTAACATATTTCCTCTGCAAATATGTAAATATCCTCTTTTATTCTGTATAAATCCTACCAACGTAATCCTGTGGTTGAACCTCCTCAAACATTCAATTAAAATCACAACGGTAGTTGCCTCAAGGGGCATGAAACTGAAATGCATGTGATGCAGATCAAATTCAGTCTGGTAAATGTTAAGACTCCTGTATTTGTTTAAATGTGCACACTAAACATAAATTAAAACATAAATTGCAATTCTATGCAATGCTTGTAATATTGCAAATATTGTTTAAGAGAATATAGAGTATATCAATTATAGTTAAAACTATTACAAATAGAGCTGATTAAAAATGTACATTTACAAAAACAATAAAATGTCTGTAAGAAAAACAACAAAGTTTCTTTCTTCACCAGCATTTATGTGCCAAAAAAGTACAATTTTTGTTTTGAAATAAGCTAACTTTTTCACAGCATTATTTTCTCATTAGAGGTGCCCATATGTCCCTTATTATTCTTACACTCCTCCAGATGATAAGATGCATTTATACCACCATATTCCATATTCATACAGGCATGATAATGGGATCAAAAGTTATAACTACTGAGCCACTTCTGTCCCTCAAACCTTTACATTTCAAAAGTACTTCACTTTTCCATTTTTTTTATAATTGATGTTCCCAAAATCAAGCTTTTCTGACTTCTTCCTCAAAACCTTTCTGTTAGTAAGTTGATTGGGAAATAGTTCTCTGGCGCAGACGCAGACAGGAAATGCCAACAGGGCAGTGATGTGTTGTCTGTGTCACTGCCACCAAGTTTGTTTTCCCCATCGTTGTGTTCAGTTTACTTAAGCTTTTTAAATTCACCAGTAAAGTTAGATACATATCTTTCAACTTCTCGCTTCCTTACATCATATAAATGACACACTCAATGCATACACTCAAAAGCACTGAATAGACAAGATTTATTTTAGTTTCTACTCGGCTTCAGCAGTGTCCCTTTAATTGGACAAGAACTAATGCCATTTATTTATTTAATTTATGTCTGTTTTCCTTATAAATGTATACTTGTGTGACAATGTTTTCTCACCCACTATTTGACGTTTGTGCTGCGCTGTGGAAATGTTGAATCTATCTTGTTTACAGACTGATTTCCTGACTGAATAGGAAAACAGCTCCTCAGTGCAGTGTGTCATCCAGAGAGCCTGGGAATCTCAGCCGTGTTCAGTGATGGCTGTGTGGTTCAGATTAGCTTCAGTCCCTGCATGTGCCCGACAATGAATGTGTGAGGGCTTGACCCCATCCTAGGGTCAGGCTCCTGAAGGTCAAATGTCAGAGAAAGTCCTGATGAAGGTTTACATTAGCACATAAGTGACTATACAAGAGGCAGTGGTCATTCAGAATCTGGACTGATTATATAACATAGTTAAATTACATGTTACTAGAACAAGTCCACAGACCAACTCCAGACATATTTTCTCATTTCTCACAGCCACAAATTGTTTTTTCAGATTAGGGATTTTGCAATGGAATAGTACAGTCTGCTTCAGTTACTGATGTTTTAGCTTCAAAATGTGTAACACTCAAAAATCCTCAGAAAATCTAATTGATAAGCAGTTAGATTCATGTTAATAAAAAGGTGAGAAAAAAAATAAACATTTACAGAGCATATTGTACAGTTCACATTTGATCAATGAATTGTGTTCAAAGAGACATATTCAAGCTGCAGTTAGTCTTGTTATTGCAGATTGTGTCTGAAGAGTGGATGTGCTGAGGACACAGCTGTGCAGTCAAAGCGCTGCTGAGGCAGCTGTCTGCACAAACAGGCATGTGGCAGCCACCAGCCTCCCTTCATCTCACAGCAGAGACAAGGCAGCCAGCACTGACCCAGGCCCAAAGCTCTCTACTGTGGTCGGCCGCAGAGGTGGTGAAGTGTCATCAAGTGTCATTTTAGAGGGAGAGCAGTGCTGGTACAGCTGATCTCAGCCCTTGGGTGCATGAGTCCAGGATTAGTCAGGGAGTGTGTGTTATAGCACAGGCCTGTGCCACAACAGGTGCTGAGCGTGTGGTCCTCTGATGGTCAATGGGCTCTTTGTCACATAAATACACCCAAACATACCCCAGCTGAGGCCATGGATATCTTATGTTTACTGCTGACTTATATTATGTGCATTACAATTTCATTGACAAATTAGGAATTGCAGTGAAGGACTAATAGATGATCTTTTCATAATTATTTGTCAAAGTTCTTGAAAGACAGCTTAATCTAAGATCTAATGTTGCATTTTAAGCATTTTAGCATGAATAAATTTATCAAAACGATATTCTGTTGTACTTTCAGCAGTGGCATGAGAGGCACAGACCACAGAATGACTCAAAAGAACACACATATATGTCATCACATGAATACTGTGTCATATTTGTCATTGTTGTGGTTGAGTAGGACGGTTCCATTGTAGTCCTTTATTTGGTACTCTGGTTCAAACGATTTAACCCAAAGCAAAACCACAATCACTAAAAAATACCTGAGTTTGTTGTGATAATGATAGAAACACAGAAAGAAAAGTTAAACACAAGCTGCAAGTAATACTGAAAACTTTTGGCCACATTTGTTAATAAACTCGTTCTGTCAGGAAGTGAGCGCTAGTGTTGTGCAAGGATGAATTTTGCTGATTAGTCATTGTACATTTGATTTGGTTTCAAGTTAAACATTTTATTACACAAAAATCTTACGTTATAATGAAATGTTTTGGCCTCTGTTTATTTTGCCACAGATGACCTTGGCCAAAGCTCTGTACGATAATACTGCCGAGTGTCCTGACGAGCTGGCCTTCAGGAAGGGGGACATCCTCACGGTGATGGAGAAGAGCGTGGACGATACCAGTGGTTGGTGGATGTGCTCGCTGTACGGACGCCAAGGTCTGGTCCCTGCAAACCGCCTGCGCCTCCTGCCTCAGACCACCGGGCGTCCCACTGCCACCCTCAGCCCTATGTGGAACAAAACACGACCATCAAAGCAATGCACCAACACCAACAGTCTGCGCAACATTTATCAGACCCCAACTGCAGCCAAACCCAGCAATGGACAGACAGAGCTACTTTACGAGGTTCCATCCATTTCTCTGTCAGCAACCTCAAGTCCTAAACTATCAGCTCTTAAACAGACCACTGAAGAACAGGAGGGCAACAAGGTAAGAAGAAGCGTTCTCTTATTCATGCCAAGCCAAAGTGACATAGGCTCTGGACATAGACTTGCGTCAACTAGTTCCAGACTGCTATATATAGCACATATATCTGTGTAAAAAAACATTTTAGGCGTTTGCGAAAGATGTGGTTAACCAGGAGCTTTGAAAATAGTTTCAAACAAAGGTTTCAGAAAGAACACCGCCCCTTTAATACCTCAAGCAGGTCAGGCTGGTAGATAATGCTTTCATTAATATATGCAGACATGACTTCTCTGATCTCCCGCAAATAAATAAAATGCACAATAAGGCATATAGTAAATCCAAACAGGTGTGCATGGCTTGACTATAAGAATAAGATAATGATAATCATAATCATAATCATAATCATAATCATAATCATAATATGATAATATGTTTCTGTGTATGAACCAAAAATGCAATTATTATATTTTGTTGATCAAGGACTTTCTTAATTTTGTTTCTCAATGGAAGAAGAATTTACTCAGACTTAGGCAAACTTACTGATCCACAAATTAAATTCTTACTCAAGTAGATTTGTCAAGTTTTGTGACAAAACTGGGCACCATATCCATCACAGCCAGTGCCATGACAAAGGTTTTTTTTAGTTATTTCTTCAGTTTTGCCTTAAATAGTGTGTAAGACGCATTACTTCAAAACCTATAAAAACAATGCTGTTTTTTCTCTCAGCATTACAGATTTGCTGTGTATGATCTTACATTGCATCAAGCCAAAATTTTTTCTGCTATCTGTCAACTAGGCAACATTGTGCAAATTCACAAACAAAATGTTAAACAAATGTGCTCGACAAGACAGCGATGATAAGGTTTATTTTAGATAGAAATCCACAAATGTGTATCGTGAACAAGTCTTGATTCTCACTGGGGTTCACCCTTTCAGTACAGAAAAGCGGCCCCCTGCTGGCAAAGCACTTACAGATGTGAGGCGGGTTCCTCTTCAGCGGGACAGGCATGCAGCACGGGAGCTTTATGAGGCTGTAAAACGCACACAGACAAACTTCAGACACTTTTTACTGCAACCAGCAACCCACTGAAGGACTACAGTAGTGTATGTAGGGAGGCCTGTCACACAAAGTAAGCTAGAATGTACTCCCATGTGCACCATTTCCTCTGTTGCTCACCAGGGGGCCATCTTCCTCTGTTATAGCCTTTCCCATTATAAGGTACCCTTGGACCCCAAAAGCATGGTTTCGATTATAATACTGTTTTAATTGGCCATGTGTAGTGGGGTCCTCCAGGTTACAGCAAACTTCAGAAAGAACACTGTCCCTATAAATGTCCTAGGCACAGGTCAGAAAAGTAAATAATGCTTTGATCAAAAGAGTTGAGGGAGAACTCCTGGTTTGAAAAATGATGACCTTTTTGTTTGTAGCCTTTAAACATGGCCGCCTTGCACCGAGGGGAGCTTTACGATGTCCCGAGCCAAGGAAGACGAGGGTCCCTCTTCCCCGTAAGCATTTGTAATGTTCAAGGACACTGGTCACTGTTAAACAGTATGCTAACTCAAATATCCTTTTCTTTTTGTAGGTATTGACTACTCCACGGTTATCATACCGCAAACTCTCACTTGCGGCATTTTCAGACATGAATAAAAGATTTGACTCCTCTCAAAATTTTAGATGTGAAAGATCGAAAGACTCTTGTGTAAGTGATATGTTCAATATTTGCTTAATGATAGACCTGCTATTGCTTGTTTTTAGATTCAACATGTAATACAATACCAAGCTCTCATCTACAATTCAGAATTTACAACATAACGCATTTCTTTTCTGCTACAATAATCGAGGCATAGTCATAAACCAGTGTACTTTTGTACTAGTAATACACACGCATACTTGTACACTGTGACATCACAGGATATCACAAAGGCCATTCTAATAATAGATAGACCTATTCCTTGTGGGTGTTTCAAAACTGCTCTATAGATATGGAAAGGGTGAAGTTGTTAATTGTAGTTGTGGCACATTTTCCACTGAATAAATACATCTAAATATTAAAAAATGTTATTGGTGGATTTGCAAGGTTAAAAAAACAAAATAAATGTCATTTAGAGTCAGCATTAAGTTTGTCAAGACAAATATCCTTTGAAGATAGCCACATTTTCAGAGAGGAAATTATGACTGACAGTCTTATCAGAGAGTGAACATTTGTGGTGTGACCATTTAAGTCAAAAGCCCAATGATGTTACGTGAAGAATGCTCAAAAGCCTGCTCAAATACACTAGTAAACTAGTATGCACTCACCTTGTCTGTATTCTCACAGATTTATGACATTCCACCACAGGACCCCAACTATGAAATTCCCATCCCCTCTGCCACAGACACACAAAAGATCAGTGGCTACAGTACGCTACCTATTCTTCGAAAGCCTGAGGGGATCTACGATGTTCCTGTGAGTCCCGACAGACAAAGTCCTTCTCGAATCTTTTTGGAGTTTACTCCCCCAAGGCCTAGTATGTGTGAACAGCAGCTGTACGACACAATTCCAGCACGGGAGAAAGATCCTGTCCAAAGTGTCCAAAAGTCTCCTCTTTTGTACAATGTTCCAAAACCCAAATCCCTTGACAGCCCTCCCACTTTACCACCAAGAATTCCAATTCCTTCAAGACAAGTCAATACTGAGCAAGAATCAGTATATGATCTTCCATCTGATGATCACATTCCTCTAGAATGTAGGGTTGAACCTCCTGAAGCTACCAAGATACCTGTTCATCGAAGGAAGACCTGTCCATCATTGCGCAATGGTTCAGGTAATCATGGGTCGATGTCACTTGATGAGAATTCGGCCATTTCATCAACAGACAATCAACGAATTAGTACGGCTTCTAGCTCTTCTAGCAGCTCTTGCGACTCCCTAGCCCTGTTGTCATCTTCTCCAGAACCTCTTCGGGAAGTGCTTCTGCGGCAGGATGAAGTCTGTCCAAGACTTTTGGATCTCCAGGGTGGAGTTTGCAAAGCAGTGCCCCGGATCATGAACTTTGTCAGCAGTGGCTGGAGGAGCAAGAACCATATGGAGGAACACTTAGAGGAGATCCAGGAAGCAGCTATAGAAGTTGCCTCCTCACTGAACAGCTTCCTCAACTATGCCCTGGACATTAAAGGCAATGCTCGCAGATTAACTGACGCTAACTTGCAAGCCAGACTCTACAAACAGCTGAACATTGTGGAGGACTCAGGGGTTGTCCTCCAGCAGACAGTGAGTGCTCTGAATGCGGCTGGCTGGACTTTAGACCTGTTGAGTCAAGAGGCAGGCCAAGTACAAACACCAGACCAACTGGAGCGATTTGTCATGGTGGCACGAACTATTCCTGAAGAAGTAAAGCGCCTTGTGTCTATGATTAATGCCAATGGAAAGCTCCTTTTTAAGCCTCCACTAAAAGAGTCAGAGCTATTCCACAGTGGTGCATCAAGCCCACCCAAGGGCCTAGAGACCCGTGACCAGGATGCAAATGAGGGGGAGGATGACTATGTTGAACTGCAGGTGAATCGATGCTGCTATTATAATGTGTATGGATGTGGCTTGTACAATACTAAAAGTAGTTTCCACTCTTCTTTTATCAGACAAAGATTGTTTTTGAAAAGAAGCAAAAGGAGGTGAATAAAATTCCCAAGGAAAATGCCCCAATGCCATTAAACAATGTATTGGTGAGAATCAATTCTATTCCATCTATAATCTATCTATATATCTAAAGGTTATACACATATTTAGAAAATCATTGATATATAGCCTTAAGTAAGTCATATTTTGCATTAAACTACATGATTTCTTGTTTTCTTAGAATGATCAGAAACTCACTTTGTCAGAGGCTCCAGGTGAGACACAGGAGCAGGGACCGACCTCCCTCTCAGAGCACTGCAGGCTGTACTTTGGGGCTCTACAGAAGGCTATTGGAGGATTTGTGGGCTCCCTCGAGGATGGCCAACCCCCAGAGAAGTTTATCTCCCAGAGCAAACTGGTGATTATGGTGGGACAGAGGCTGGTCAACACGCTCTACAGAGAGACCCAGACTGAAGAATCCCGCCAGAGCCTTCTGTGTAAGAGTAACCACCTGTGTGCACTGCTCAAGCAACTGGCTGTGGCCACCAAAAAGGCTGCGCTGCACTTTCCTGATCGGCAAGCAGTGCATGAGGCCCAGGAGTTTGCCCAGGAGCTGGCCCAACGAGCACACCACTTTCGCCTGTCACTGCAGCTCTGAGTGCCTGTGCCCCACAGCAATACCACCATAAAACGTAAACCCCCAGATACTTCATTTCATTAAACATGTTTTCATAATCTTGAGGAACTTAATGCTACATTTTTTTTTCTTTGAAAAAAAAGTCTATTGATATTTAATTTTTTACTAAGATCTAAATATGTTCACTTAGCAAATGTGAGGTTGGTAAGAGTATTAAATTACTGTGGAAAAGTTGTACAGCTGGTGTAGTCATTTACTGTATTTGAAAGAGATTCTTTCTTATTTATTTGTAACTTTTGTATTAATTTCAGTGAACTGACTGCATATAATACAAACTACTCTTGTATTGTGTAAATAGTTAAATATGCATTCCCATCTTTTGTTGACAAAAGATCCCAACGGTGTATTGGTTGCCATATATCAAAAAATAAATACATTTGCGTTAAGGATAAAGCTTTGTTAAACGTTTCTTATTCAAATACTACATATACTACAGAACAGTTTATGAGGTGACGACATCAGATTAAACCAGAACCAGGGGATTTGTTCAGTGCAACTTTTGGTTGAGTGTTTAGTTAGTGGATTTTGATATGGTGCTGCCCTCTGCTGACATAAAAGGAGATTTGGAAGTACTAAAGGCTACAGTATTTGAGTTACTTTTCAGAGTAGGGTTTGGGTGAGGTTTCAAAATACTCAACTCAAGGGGGCTTTCTATCAAACATTTCTGATATGGGGTTATTTTAGTGGATACAAAACTCACCTTCAACTGCAATGACTGACTGAAGCACTAATTGTATCCTATCAAAGAATTTTTGTTGTTACTGCAAACTTTTTGGACCTGATTGTCTCCCTACAGATGTTATTGCTCTGCCTGGAATGTTTTATAGTATGGATTTAAATATATCTACTTCAGGGAGGCCAAGTTAGATGTCATATTCCTAGACAGTGTTTTGCAAGGTTTTCTTTGCTTTAAAAACACAAATAAAATAAATAAATAAATAAAATAAATAATACTCTGGAATATTTTAGGCAAAGCAATAACATCTTCATGGAGGAAAGCAGGTGGCCTCCCCAGAAAAGTTACGTAGTGTAAATGTCCAAACATAATATATTTGAATTGACCCCTTTTATTGTATTGTTTTTATTATTAAATACCTATCTGTATTGCACCTTGTGCCTTAAAATGGTCATTGTATTTTGTCATGGGGTGCTGTTGTAAAGAAGACTCTCAACTGGTCTTTAAAAAGGTGAATTAAAAACAGCAGATAATTTGGTTTGAGCAAGTCAAAACTTTTAGAGACAAATGTGGCCAATAAATAAATACAAAAAAAACGAACAAAAAACAAATATACTGGCTTCTGATTCATCATAAGAGGCATTCATACATAAGACATCCCCAGCACATCTTGCATATCTCTAAAAAAAAAAACACAGACAGTAACGGATTAAACTTTTAATGTCAATTTGATTATATGAGTGAGTTAATACAATGATCAGGGATATAACACCATCACTGGTTGGCATGACAAAGTGTCTTCTTTGGACATTTAAAACACAGAGCTTTGGTTAAAATCCTTCCCTCTCATTTTCGTTAATGGCTGTGTTACATTTGAGTTGTGGTTTCTTAGACACTGAGCATTGTTCGGGCAGTGATAAGCCTAGGGAGTTCTTGACCCAGTGAAGATGTGTTTTAAAATGTAATCAACAGTTCTGCACAGAGCTGGTGTGGCCAGGAATAAAATACTGATCAAACTACAGTCAAAAACCAGTAAAAAGAATTATGCTCTATTGCTTTAACAACCTGGAGTTCATCATGGCCACAGACTGGGCCACAGGCTTTTCATGGAAATAATTTTTTTGCAGTATTCTTGGAATTATTTGATATATTCTTTGTACTGGCTACTGTAAAATGTGTATTTTATGCAAATAGTGTAAAAGGTGTTGATAAAAATCTGCAGTATCTTTAACGTGTGGAAAATGTGTCCCTCTTCACCTTAAAATGAGGCCCGTATACTTCTAAGGATATTTCACATACTAGTGCTTGCTTAGATAACAGTTCACCTGCTTTGTAATAATTCAGTTCCCAAAGTCTGCATGTAAACACAGAGAAATATCACTGCTGGACTACACTGGGGGTGTGTGACAGACAACAGTTCAGTTTGAATGCTCCTACATTTGAGTATATATCATATGATATCTTGCGTTGTGCTGTATTGTAAATGTAATTTTCTGTCATTATAATTCTATGCTATATTCATGCTAGTAGAGTTAAATGCTGAATAATACCGATAATTTAAATATTTTTTCTACATTGTCTAGTTCCCACCTTAGTGGAGACAACTTACTACATGTAACATTTTAGCTTTAAAACGTCATTTTCTCCGCAATTGGATTGTAAGCTTAAATTTGACTGATTCAGTGACCAGAGCACACCCTCTCCGGGAACATGATAACTTCACAGTCAACTCAGGACTTTAGGCCAAGGGGTTATAATATTGGGTTTTAGTTCAATTGGGTTTATGTAAATCTTCTGTGAAAGAGTTTGCAGATACCGTAATGCTACCTACTGAGAATCAACAAAAGATGGCTTACAATAACAAACTTGTATGTTTTAACTGTATGTAATCACTGAAATGACTGTGCTGGTCTAGGAGAGCTGATCCAGTCTGACAGAAAGTAATCAGACGTCTGGTTTTCACAGGTTTAAAATGTTTGTTTTTTTCTGGCATGTAAGACATTTTTGTCAGGAACTCTGTAGGCTTATGTCCAAATTCTAAAATACGGTTGTTCTAACAGAACAAGATAAAAAATGTCTATCTTGCAGGATTCAGAGATGCAGAGCAAAGTGATTTAATGAAGGACTGGTAAATAAAAGTGGCCTTAAAAGTGGCGCATAATTGTCCTTCGACAGAGGGAATAAATCCAGAATGTGTTTGCTACATTAAATCGGAGTCCTTCACTTGTTCAGTGTTCAGGTCTCATCCGCCAGCCGCTCCGGGTCGACTTGTCTTCCCTCGGAGGGCCTAGAAGCAGGGCACAGTTCAGACTCAGAGTCGGACTCGGCCTCTGCGATGTAGGGCCGGACTGTGGCACAGCGTGGCCTGGACGGGGAGATGGATAAGCCGCTGAAAGAATGCTCCAGTTCCTCATGATCCACAGAGGGAATAGACACAGATGATTCGCTGTCAGGTTTCTGCTCATCACCACTGACTCCGCCTCTCTCGCTGCGGTCACGATGTGTTCGAGATCCTGTGTTTGCAGGAGGTGGAGGAAGCCTCACCAGCGAGTCACTCACTGGGCTTGGGGTGTTACCATGGCTGCGTGGCCAAGGAGGTGGAGCATGTTGTAGATGGCTGCTGATTGGCTGCCAAGATGTAGAGGGTGGACAAGAGGGTGCTGGGCAGCTGCGGTGAGCAGTGGAGCTGCTGGAACGGACCATTTTTGAAACATATCGTGAAGAAGACACATTTTCACCTGGAATTACCCTGAAAGACAACACAAATTCAATCAGACTATTAGCAGAATCAAAGACTAGTTTTTAAACAATACTATGCTAAATATTTGCTGTTGTTCATCAAAACATTATTCTCCACCTGTAGTTCTCCAGAGTGGCCACTCGATGAATCGAGGTGTTAAACGAACCATGGGGTACTTACTGGAGAATTTTTGGCACCGACTGGCTCTTCTCCAAATGGCCCACAGGGCTGTGATACGGAGGCGCTGGGTCTGGTTCTTTAGGTCTGAAGTAGGCGTCTGTCTCAGATTGCGGAATCCCCATTCTCTGGATGTAGATATTCACCAGAAAGTCTAGCTTTCGTTCCATTGAAAGTACCTGGAATATAATCAGTTTAAACAGTAAAAGTTAAATGTTGTCATAGAAACATGTGTAAAAGTTTACCTAACTAAGTTTAATGTTGGTATCACCTGCTTTTCCACCTTGCCCAGACGTCCCATCATGCTAGGGTCATCTGGCATCTCTTCATTTGGTTTGGGTCGATCCTTGTCAGTGATGGGTGTTCCCCGGCCCACTATTTGGTCCACTCTGAATGTCGTATGTACACATGTATGTGAATGTAAAATCTTGCATAACATGTTCATGCTTTGAACTTAATGTTTACCTGGACTGGAGATTCTTGATGCGAGCCAGCATGTCCAAGTGTCCAGCAGAATACTGCTCAATCACATCCATCACATCATACGGCCGTAGACTCTCTTTAAATTTTCTCTTGGAAACCAAGAAGCGCATAATGCTGTGGATACAAATACATTTTGAAACTTGTCTTTACTCTGACATAATCATGTCCATGACACCATTCTTTTCCAGCTCGTAGTACATAGGCACAGAGGATTCCTCATGGATGGTTTTAAAATATTTATCAATCACTCTTAAACCATAAATGATACTGATCAACTTCATCCATAAGATCTGCTACATCAGTTATACACAATGCAGTTTATGAGGTCTAAAATACATAAGACATTTTTTTTTTTATCCATTGTAAAACACATAATAAGCTGGAGAAATGAAATGGATGAATGACAGACCTGCAGAAGAATTGTTTATGACAGTAAAAGAGTGAATTTACACAATAAATAAAAATTGCCAACTAAAGGTATAATACACTTCAGTGTCAGGTCCCAGCAGACTTACAAACTCCTGCTTTTATACTGAATCCAGTGAGCCTTTGGGGTCTGAAACTGAACTGCTGTGAAACCAAACAAGCGACAAAATGTCTTACCAACAACTGAAAGTAGTGAAACAACAGAAAATGGATGCCACTGCACACGCTGACCTGTGACCTCTGACCTTTGGCCCTGGGTGAGCATAAATAAAGTGATTTAAATGAGCAGAAAAGGGCAAGCAAAGCTGAATATGACAAAAGTGGTGGATCTATATATATATATAAAAAAAAAGACTGAAAAAAAAAAAACCCCAGTATATAATGTTTTAACAATGATTATTGTGAAGTCAAAAACACGATGAGAAGTTAGCATGAGAAAATCATGGCATATAATGTGTGCTGAACAAAAAAAAGAGTGAGAACTGTACCAAATGGATCTGATGGTGGCCTTTAACCCCGGAGTCAGGTCTTGAGGGACAAACTCACAGTGGCAGCTTTTATTATCATCCGCCATGTCCTCCCCAGGCAGACTGGCCTCTGCCAACAACACAACAACGTAGTATTACAGAAATATGAGGAGTCTTGCTGGTCGACACGGATACATGTACTGTAATGTACGGTCAATGATGGCATGGAACTATACAACTATGTAGAATGTGTTGCTTATCAAATGGATTTATCCCTTCTACCACTAGGTACAGTAAAAGTTATCAACTTGGTAATTGATTACTTCAATTACCAATGATTCATTTAGTTAGGATGGATAGTTATGGACCGTGTGTGCTTCTGGACTTTTCTTGAAAAGTTTCTCGCTGTGAGACTGTGACATTGTGACCTGGGTAACATCAGAAATACATTCAGACAGAAACAAATTTTAAAAATAAACCAAAAAAAGAGGGATGTCTTTACATTGACAAAGTTTGCCAATGTAAAAGATTGACAAGAAACTTGAGACTATTTGTCCTCCTTCTGGCCCAGTCTCTAAACAGGTTTGGTCTCAGAAGTGTATTGTTGATGTGTGTGTTCTAACCTGGCGAGCTCTTCTGTCTGAACTCTTCATCCTGCATCTCTATGAGCACTACGGGAAGCAGAGAGAGGACAAAAAGGGACTGTCAGGACTTCAGCTTGTGCTCTGAAAAAACTAATCTCATCTAGTAATCCAAGTTTGAGCGATTATCAGGTTTGGCATGACAATTATCCACATCTTTAGACTTTTCTGAGCTCATGTGTGAAAATAAAACCTCTTTTAGCCACAGAAAAATATTAATTTGTGGCTCAAAACTCAAGCAACAGATACTGAAACAAGACATGTCTCTTTGAAACAGAGACACATCCAAGCACAGCAAAAGCACCAATACAACAAGGACCTACAGTACATAGAAACTACAGAAAAACAATTCCAATGGAGTCTTTCCTGACTTTTTAGTTTTCGCTTAATCTACCTTACAAACACGTCTGTCCACATTTGTCGTCCTCTACCTCGCTTTTTTTTTCTTGAATTATTCACAATGCTATTTAATTTTTTATCTTCCAAACATTTTCTGAGTGATGATTTGAGTTTTGAGTATTGAGGACACTGTTTGTTCGTACACCTCTGTTCTGAATGTAACGGGCACGAATAGTTGGACAACACATGACCACAGAGCAGCTCACTCACAAGACAATAAAAATATACACAAACACACAAAATGAATGTGGTCTGCACAGCACACCACATGCAGTGTGTCTGAATTCAACATTAAACATAGTTCCTCTTGTTAAACATTACAGATTTGCATGTTTAATGCAAAGAAAACGGACTAGTACAAAAGGAACTTCAGTGATTGACTGGCCCCTCCCACCTTCTGAGTTCTGCCTGAGCCTGGATGCCGCCCCCCGGATCCTGAAGGCCTGCCGTGTCCGACTGCGCTCCCCAAAAGCTCCAGCTCTTAGGAACTTTACTAGGACTGTCATCTAGGTTGAAGGATCAGCCAGAACGGGACAGACCGCAATGGCCATCAGGACCTGGTCTGCCCACTGTGGGCAGGACTGAATGAAAGAAATCATCTTTATTGTCAGACCTTCCTGAGACTTCCCATTCAACCAGATGGATGTAAGGTCCACAAACCGAAAACCTTGTTACAGTCTTCAAGTCCAAACTCAAGGCCACAAACATGAGCCTTTTGGTTTGAGTAGGCAACCCTGTACAGCATTTTGTCAACTGAAAATTTGTTGTGTTAAATATAATTCAATATGAAATAATATAAAGCATATTTTTGCAAAAAAGTAAACAATAGAAGCATGTTTCCCAAATGGAGCAAGCAGTAGGGTAAAAAAAATGTCTGTTTGTCTTGCATGAAAAGTGTTTGTTCCAATGGCATTCTGACAGAGTTGTATGAATGTCAAACTGCTAGCAACATGTATATTATGTGTATGTTATAAACATTTAATAATTAATTAATATTTAATCGCGTAGTCCAGGGGTGTCCAAACTTTTTTCACCGTAAGGGCCACATTTTTAAATTCTTATACGGGAGCAGAGGGTCACAGACAACCCGACAATGAAGTGATTTATTTTCGAGAATTTTGCGTTTTGACCTAGTTTTGGTGCGCCTCAACACCTTTAATAGGACTTGGAACTAACATTAATATTAGGTTGGAATAGCATAAAAATCTTTGAATTTTTCAAATTTTATAGTAAAAAGTACTACTTTTTGTTGGTTGGGTCTAGCCTGAGGGCCAACAAAAATTGGTCTGAGGGCCGCATTTGGCCCCCGGGCCATAGTTTTGACATCTAGAGATTTGGTGTAGTCAAATGTGTATTCCACCAGTGCTGGTTGTCTTTTTTTCTCTCACTTACCATGTTGAGGAGAGCCTTTCCCTTTGGTCCCAGAGCTTCGGGGAGAGGAGAAGACTCTCTCCTTTAAACTCACTTTCTGACTGCAGATACAAAAAAAACGCTCTCTGATAAGAATCCTGCTCACACACTTGGTCTGTAATGTGTATTATCCCTAAATGTTACACTTTAAAGTAGTAGTCCACTACCTAACAATTTAACATATAAAAACAAAAGATTTTACATTTGACCTAGGAGACGGCTTCGGGCGCTGGACGTCCTTCCTAGAAAGCAGAGACAGATGGGAATTGCTCTTTATTGAATAAGCAACCAAAGACCTACGCTACTGGACATTAAGTGGTCATTGATTTGTGTTTCCGGTCCACAGTGCTTTTATAGTCAAACCCCTTCTCGTGCACCAGATGTAATTAAGTGGGTTTAGGTTACTCTCTCAGGGGAGAAGTGCGATTACCTACCCAAGAGAACTGGATGTGCAAAAGCTCACATTAAATATTTTATGATAACATCCCAGTTTATAATAGTATTTAGGTCAATGCTGCATACCCCTAGGACATTTGAATGATTGGCAAATTAATAGATTTACAGTGTCCTAAATGTCTAATTTTAGAAACGTAAAGATAAATTTTTTTTAGTTTTTTAAGGTTTAAATCTCTTTTGAGATAGGTTTAAATGTCTTTGTAGATAGTGAATTAGTGGATCCAAAGAGAACAACCAGACAAAACATTGTCTAGTAATTCTAGTCTAAGATATACTTATGCAATACTTTGCATGTATTAGGCCACAGAAGTGTACAAACTAAAATATGCTCAAACCTGAAAGAAAGGCCCAGACACATTTTTTGTTCTTCAGAATTATTTCTCAGTAGATCCAGCTGGTTCAAAGGAGGAATCAACCTGGACATACACAAACATTAAGAATAACAAAATATGGAGACTAAAGTATCTATTTTCAAAATCTGCTAGGTTCTCTATTTGTTTGGAGAGAACAGGTGTGAATAAATGAATGGTACCTGTACATCGGGGACAGTGGTTCTTTCATAGTAGTCCCAAGTGGAGTTGAGATCAGTGTCCGGGTCAAGTTGGTGGCGTAGATAACCCTCCATGCTGCCTGTCAATCAGAATCACATAGTGCACACTATGGGGATGTGATTTCCAAAACAGAACCCATAAAGATGTCATAACAAAGAAAGAGGGCTCTGTAGGAAGACATCTTTCAGTGTGAAAATAAGAGAAACTTGGTTGTAGTTGTCTGTACCTGTAGCTAGTCCATCGCAGCCGGGTTCCTACGTTTCTCAAAGTGCTTCTGTCGATGATGCTGCTCCTGGACTTTCAGGGCAAACCCACCGAGCCCAGAATTGCCCTAGAAACAGGCTTAATTTGTTAGTAATTTTACTTTGGGCACAAATACAGTGCAAAATAACGTTTAATACACTGAACAAAAATATAATTGCAACGCTTTTGTTTATGCTCCCATTTTTCCTGATCTGAACTCAAAGATATAACATTTTTCTATATACACAAAATATCCATATCTCTCAAATATTGTTCACAAAGCTGTCAAAGCTGAAATTATTATTAATAAATCCATCTCACCTTACAGGTGTGGCATATATTGTATATCAAGATGCTGATGAGACGGCTGGCCACAATAAAACGGCGGGTGATGTCGCAGCATGATTATATGATTATGCACAGCTCCATGTTGCAAGGATTTGTACACAATCCCATCGAAGTTGAAAACAGCAAAGTTCATGCACGGCCAGCATACTCAGACATGTACCCCATTGAGCATGTTTGGGCAGCTCTGAATCGGCGTAACGACAGCGTGTTCCAGTTCTTGCCAATATCCTGCAGCTTCGGCGGCACATCAGATACTGGCTGGTTTTCTGACCTAAGGCACATCTGTGCAATATTCATGCCGTCTCATCAGCATCTGGATGGATGGATTGTTAATATTAATAATAATTATTAGACTTAGACCAATTTGTGAACAATATCATAGAGGTATGGGTAAGTTGTGTATATAGAAAATATGTCATATCTTTGAGTTCAGCTCATGAAAAAAGGGAGAAAACACAGAGGTTTTTGTTCAGTGAAGTTGTATACAAATGTACTTGACTGGGAGCATGGTAAAATTGGTTGAATTGATGGTGAACTCACAGCGGGCAGGGCAAAGAAAGACACTCCTATCAAAGTGAACGTGGCAGCCAGCAGACGGCCATTCCATGTGATAGGAAACTTGTCACCATAGCCGATAGTTGTCAGGGTGATCTGAACACAACAAGCAATGCATCAAATTTATTCATTTGAGCTTCTGGGTAATTACTTGGTAGGCAGCTGCTAAACAGTGGTACTGACCAGTCCCCACCAGAGAGCATCAGCATATGTCTCAAACTGCTCGTTGTCCTCCTTCTCAGCCAGATAAACCAGGAAACTAGCCAGGATCAAACACAAGAAACCGATGTACCATGCAGTGATCAGCTCCTGCACACACCAGCATAGTATAACTCAATAAAAGCTTTCATACAGTGCATTGTAAGATACCATGTAAATTATAATTAATATAAAACATATAATCAAGCTCATTTTTCGTTTTTTCTCCAGCCAATTCATTTGTTGCTGCCAGAGAACAGGTTTTCCCTCATAGTCATGCAGTCGTCACCAGCCTGATACACTGTTTGTGGCTTACATACAGACATACATCTGTATGTCCTTGGACCAATTTTGAGCCAGTGGCCTCCGCTTGGTGGATGAACACTACACCACTGTAGCCTGCAACATAACACTTACACTAATATATACTGTACATGACCAAGAGGTCACCCAAGGTTTTATGTATGTCTCTAGTTGTGATCTGTTTCCTGTCACCTGATCTGTTATTGACCACAATTATTGATCTTTTTTCACCTCTCAGAAGCAGCATCTATAAATACACCTCAGCACTGGTTATCGTTTCTCACACTGACAGTGCTCTCACTGATCTCCAGAGTGTTCAACCACAAATTCAAAGTATTTTGCTTCAATTTAAAAAAAAATTTTTTGCTTAAGTTTACAAGATTGTAATTACCAAAGAGTTGAGGAATAAGATGTTGACGTGGCTGCAACTATAAATTAATGAATGCTTTATTTGAGGTTTTGCGTTTCTTCAGCAGTCAGGTAGCTCAACAACAGGTAGCTGACCTTGCTGTGAGCATAGACCACAGAGCCCAGAAGTTTCCAGGTGCCTCCACGCCGGTCCATTCTGATCATCCTCAGGATCTGGAGGAAGCGGAGCGAGCGGATGGCTGATGTGGCAAAGACATTCCCCTGTGTCCCCGCTGCCAGCACCGACACAGAAGCAATCAGGACCATGATGTCTGGATGAATGGAGAAATGTTTCTTTGTTAGAAATTCAATGCTCTCCTTATGAAGCACAATATCTCACATCTTTAGCTTTTCTTTCATTGTGACGTTTCTTCAGACTAAATAACAGTAGCATACCAATCACCACTGCACTTAACGCTGCATAACCATAGTGCTGGTCTTTAAATAATATTGATATTCTCAATATTCACCAATGACACAGAAGGGTTTCCTGGCAAACTTGAGACGGCCTCTCCAGCCTCTGTACCGACAGCAGCATCCAGCAGCCCAGATCCTCACCATGTACTCCACTCCAAACACCACTATGGTCACCACTTCCTGTCAGAAGACATGCAAAGAAAATCTCTAGATTACCTCATCCTGTCCTACACTTCTTCACAGGTTTGTTATTCATAAAATGTACATGTATCAGTCAAGATCAATTGTACAACAACAAGCACAAGCATAGCAGTCTGAAAATGCCATCATGATCTGTTATTCATCACAGGTGATAGCAAACTGATGTTGGGACCAGGACAGATATATTGATCTACTCATATTTTCATTGCTGATAGAAAAATAAATATAGAAAACCTACCAGGGTGTATAAAGCATCCTCTGAGCTCTTCTCATATTCTTTGATGGTGGAGAAAACTGACAGAACAAGACAGGAAAAGACCAGCACAAATCTGCCAACAACAAAGTACAAAGTAATAATAATAATAATAATGATAATAATAATAATAATAATAATAACAATGCATTAGATTTATATAGCACCTTTCAAACAGTGCATTAATCATTCCATACTCAGTTGTGTATTTTAGCCACAGCTGCCCTGACTGATGGAAGCGAGGCTGTCACTCTGCCTCATTTGCCCCTACAGCACCAACCATTTACTCACACGCCCACAGAACACAACAACAAAGCCACTGCTGCCCCACTGTGGCACTTGGTGTTACCAGCGGTCTGCCAGTGTGTCTAAGTGTCAGAAAATCAGACTTATACAAGTATAGGTAATTTCATTTATGCGTCAGTATCACTAAATCACTAGTACTTTTCAAAGTGGAGACGTAATTAAAGATGGTTTGTCGTGCCTGCTGTTGAGTGGCTGCATCAGAATTTGACCCGTCTCAGAGGTTGGACATCGCTCAAACTCTTATTGTGAGCTGCTATTGTGCTCTCACAAACTCATCTGTGAGAGGCAAACAGCAACAAATATTAACATCATACAAGAGCATTTAAACTAAAACCAAAATAACTTAATCCTAGTCCAGACTTAATCCTAGTCCAGATGACTACATTTAAATCTTTTTCTGCAATGGAACACTCCTGGACGAATGAGGGATTACACCCGACTCAATCCTAGCACTTGACTTCATTTGATCTATTTTTGTCAAATCCGGAACAAATAGCTTTTTGCCAGAGTTTATTCGTACTCATAGGTCTGTCTGAGGAAATATATTTCAATTGAATTGGACTTTTTTGATTTATCTTTAAATGTTCTTACACATATGCGTGATAGATGAAGGCCCATCCTCGAGGCCGTTCTAAAACGTTGTAGAGAAAGTTCTGCAGACGCCTGTAGATGGCATTACGTTTCACTGGCTTCTTCCCCCCAGACACACTGGTGCGCTGTCGCCGGGGGCCCTCCTCCACACCTGAACACACAAAAGCCAAAATGTAGCCTATACTATACTGCTTGATCAGTTTCCGGCCAGTAGGATGTTACTGCAATAACATAAATTACATATTGCTGTGTGTTTTTTGTTGTCCTCAACTAAAGCATCTTTGAGTTTCTTGAAAAGCTATATAGTGTTGTTTGATATGACATGGACACTATTTTTCATGAGTTTCCCTTGTGTAGAAATAGGGAAAGTTTTCAGTGTAATGTTTTTGTGCTGTGTGATAGTGCACACGTCACAAGTGCCATCCTAATAATCAATAACATGGGGAAGAGAATGCAATCTGATCATGGATTTATTTCATTAACCTTTATTTAACCAATAAAGTCTCACTGAGACGTATCATCTTTTTTCAGGGGAGGAGCCTATGTTTTTAGTGGTAGGGGACACCAGAGCACCCAGAGGAAACCTGTGCAAACATGGGGAGAACATGCAAACTCCACACAGAAAGGCCCCATGCCGCCCGGGAGTCGAACCCAGGATCTTCTTGCTGTGACGAGAGAGCTCTAACTACTGCACCCTTGAGTCGCCAAACAAAGCTGCCTTTTCTACACCATTTAAGTGACGTTTTATGAGTTTGGCAAAAAGTGTAGGGCATAAAGGGCAGATGGACTGGAACTAACCTGGAACTGACAACAACACATGATCTTTCAAACAGTGAATTAAAACTGAAAGATTGTGATTAAAAATACTTTGTGTTTGGCAGTGGCTCAGAGGGAGAGTTTGATCTACAAAGCTAAAGAACAACTACAGGACAAACAGGAGCTCATTGAGGTGTGTCTGTTAAAGGTTGTTACTTGAGTTCACTGTGCGTGAAGCTTTAAGTGAAGGTTCAGGAATCATGTGGTCAAAGACCAGGCCCATTTTTACACATACCAGCACTGCAAATAATATTAAGATTTAATTTAATATATTTAAATATGTTACAGCTGGCTACTTTACATTAGGTGATAGTGACTGAAACAATGAACTCCTATTGTATTTGCAGCCTCTAAAATACACCAGCAAACAGCAAACAATGTCTGCTCTGCAGAGGTGGAGTATCCAACAATGTACGCCAATAAGAGTAACTTTACTTCAAAATAATATTAAAAGTACAAAGTAGTGGTCCAAGAAATTACTCAAGTAAAAGTGAAAAAAAAATTGGAGAATCAACTCAAGTAAGAGTAACTGTCTGGACATAACAAAACATTAATAATGCACAAAATATAAACTAAAAACTAAATTGAAATCATATCTGAAGGAGCAGTGCAAGAAATACAAATGTTGAAAATATTTATATTTGCCAAAATAAAGTTTTTGTCACTTGTAGACTTACTCACAGTGGGTAGAGACATGAAAACAGCAAGAGATTGTTACTTGAAAAATATTTCTCAAATAGGAATTAAAGTATACTGACAGGAAGTAGCTCAATAAGTAACATTTCTTGAAAAAGTAAGTAAATTGAGTAAATGTAACTGAGTACAACCCACCTCTGCTGTTCTGTTTTTTCTTTGGTCTTTCTTTGCCTGGTCATTATGTACAAGAAATTTTGGGGGGGAACAAAAACCACATCATATCTGCCAAGTGAATGGGCAATGAGCTGCTTAAATAGTACATTCAAACTAGAAAGCAGTAAATAACTTGCCGTTCTATTCCAAACTAATTCAATTTTGATCATAAAGCTATTATGTAACGATACAAGTAGGCCTATAAGTTACTATAAGATGGTTACACCGAACCTTTTAGTCATGATTATTTCCACATAAGCTTGGCATCAGTCACGCACCTGTGATGAGGAGGGCCCCGTCCCGGCTCGTCTCCGCCACGGCCCCCTCCAGGCCCACGAACCCCACTTTGAGCTTCTTCTGGTCGCTCTGTGATGCGGGAAACACGCCGCCGTTTCGCGACTTTTGGACCATCGTTAGAAATATAACGGGGCCGAGAAAGGAAAGGAGAGAGAGGGAAGGAGGATAGAAACGAGCGGAAACAGACGGAAAAGGACGAAGCGAACCGAACGCGTCTTTAGATGGCACATAGAGAAAAGGAGAATTGGTCAGATACAAAACGCGGGAAATGAGTACGAAATCTTGCAAATGGCAAAACAAATGGGAACAGGGGGGGAAACGGATGAGTTGTCAAAAATAGCTCAGTGCCTACGAACAAACAAACACGTAAAAGCTGCGGCTGGACAGGTGACCAGAAGGGAGACAAAAATAAAACCAAGGAAAACCCCGTTGCAAGTCAAAAATCAAAATGCAGACAAATGCAAATATGCTCATCGCTCCAAATGGTGAAAACAGAGTGAGGAGGGGTGGGAATAAGAGAGATGGGGGAAGAAAATAACAGCCTACAATAAAAAAAAAATTTAAAAATACGAACCGAGCTGAGCACTTGCAATGTGCCGCAGAGGTGCGCGCGACCGCCACTCGGGCGCGCGCCAGGGACCGGGGAAAGAGGAGGAGGAGGAGGAGGAGGAAGAAGAGAGGAGAGGGAAAACATGCAGCAGACAGCATAAAGCAAAGGTCTGTTTACATCTGCCCCATGGATGTATTGTGATCTGCCCATCGATCTATTATATTATCTGCCCCTATGTCTGATATCATACACGAACCGGAAGTCCAGCCCATCAGCTGACTGACATGACCGATGAGAGAGAAAGACAGTTGTCAGGGAGACCGGGAGTGGAGGTTACTATAACAACCACATGAGGACTAATGTTTAGGCGTTTGTTTGACGTTACACATGTCGGTGTAATCCCTCATTCGTCCAGGAGAGTTCCATTGTCGAAAAAGATTCTGTTGTAGTCATCTGGACTCTGTTTTTAGATGACTACAACTGAATCTTTTTCTACAAGACATTAGAAACACGAATTTCTTAGTTGTTGTTCTCCATGACTAGGTCATATTGCACCATTTTAAACAGCTGATTTCTGTAAAATGTCAAAATCAGCCATCTCTTAAATGCAGGCTCTCTCTAGGATTTGCTGTGTCCTGCATGGCCTTAAGATGGGGCCATTTCTCAATAGACACTTAACCAGTTTATATGTTTTCACTTTGCTCCTATTCCCGTTTAGTCCATACTGCTTTCTGAAAACTGCGTGCTCTCTGCTGTGTGTTCACTTTCAAGGCCTAGCCCTGGTCTCTATATTGGCTTGTCTATTTTTACTTAAAAACATTTCTAGACTATTGCTTTCCCATTTCCGTGATTGAGTAGCCTGATTATGCAGACTTTTTTGGGTAGTGAGGCCTCCACAGCAGTTTCATATTCATACTACAGCTTTATGGTCTGTGTTGGTTTTATTCACTCTGAAGGCAAGGCAAGGCAAGGCAAGTTTATTTGTAGAGCACAATTTGTACACAAGGCAATTCAAAGTGCTTCACACAACAGGAAAAAATGCATTAAAATCACAAAGACATGGCAGAAATCACAATGCTTAGTTCAAGACATAAAAGAGAAGAGTGCAAAGAAAAGCATTTCAGTCATATGCACAGCCAAACAAAACATTTTTAGTTTAGATTTGAACATTGCCAGAGTAGCGGCCTGTCTCACATCCTCTGGAAGACTGTTCCAGATTTTAGCTGCATAAAACTGAAACGCAGATTCCCCATGTTTAGTCCTGACTCTGGCACCAGCAGGAGCGGCGGTCCCTGAGGTCCTCAGAGTCCGAGATGGTTCATATGGCCACTAACATGTCCGAGATGTACTTTGGTGCTAGGCCATGGAGAAGACTTGTATACAAGCAGAGCCGCTTTGAAGTCTATTCTCTGAGCCACAGGAAGCCAGTGCAGAGACCTGAGCACAGACTAATGTGATCGTACTTCCTGGTTCTAGTCAGGACGCCGAGCAGCGGCGTTCTGGATGTACTGCAGCTTTTACAGCTCGTTTGGGAGGCCAGTGAGCAGGCCGTTACAGTGGTCTAATCGGCTAGAGACAAACGCATGGATAAGTCTCTCTAGTCTGGTTTAGACACTATACTTTTGATTTTGGCAATGTTTTTAGATGGTAAAAAGCTGCTGATGTTATTGATCTGACGTGGCTGTTAAAATTCAAATCTGAGTCCATTATTACCCCCAGATTTCTAACTTGATGTGTAGGTTTTAGAGCGAGACTCTGGAGTGACAGTTAACACTTTCTCTTTGTTTTTCTATGGCCAAAGACGATGATTTCAGTTCTTGTCTGAGTTCAGCTGGAGAAAAGTTGTTTGCATCCACACACATCGTTGGATGCAGTGACAGAGTGAATCCACTGGTCCATATTCACCTGCCGTCAGTGAAACATAGATCTGAGTGTCGTCTGCATAATTGTGATAGGACACTTTCTCGCTGCGTATCAACTGACCTAACGGCCAGTATGTAGAGGTTGAACAGAAGGTCCAGGATTGACCCTTGGGCACCCACAGGTTCAGGGGCATCTGGTCTGAGACACAGTTACCAATTTCGATAAAGAATTTCCTGTCTTCCAGATAGACTTAACAGTTTTGAGCGCAGTGCCATTTCCCACCCAGTGCTCTAGTCTCTGTAAGAGGGTCCCATGATCGACAGTGTCAAAAGCAAGCACTCAGATCTAACAGAACATAAGACTGAGGCTTTGCCCGCGTCAGTGTTCAGGTGGATGTATAAATGAACTAAATATTAATTTATTTTACCGATTTCCATTTATTGCACAATACCCAAAAAAATGCCTGGAAATTACATCCACTGTCAGACCTGTGTTGAGAAAGTCACTCATCTGTGAAGGCCAAGGTGATATTATTCAAAAAGACCATTTGAACAAGTTCATAAAGCTAATGCATTTGTGCCGAGTATACCCTTGAGGTAGTACTGGACTATTGTGCACATCACTTCGCCTTTATGAGATCATAAAACATGCAAAGTGGAATATAGATGCTATAATTGAGCTGTTTAAGAAAAAAAAGAGGTTTGCCTAAGTTGTGCTGTCATCACACTGATTTCACACTCCTGAACAAAATATAACCACAAAATACATTAATTTCCACTTTTTTCCTCATGCACTTTTCCAATTGTTGTATAATCTTATTTTCTACATTTTCCACACACGATCAAAACAGATAAAAAAAATGCCATAATACACAAAAGTGACAAGGGTCGTGCTGAGTGAACATTGCCCCGTTGTGTACTAACTTCTTCTTGACAATCTCTTTTAGATCGTCACTTCTTGTCTAATGGTCAGCTCATTGACTTGTGCCATAATTGTCCAGTGTAGTGTTGGGTCTGTTCAGGTTTAAAGCCCATATCTAACCAACTGGTTGTGATTGTGGGGGAAAGTATTTGGAGGAACTGTATCTGGAAAAGGACTACTCAAGCGCATGCAAACATGTGCTGTTCAGCTATAAACGTACTGTTTGTAAATATATATATATATATATATATAATATATATATATATATATATATATATATATATATATATATATATATATATATATATATATGTATGTATGTATGTATGTATGTATGTATGTATGTATGTATGTATGTGTATAAGTACACAGACAAGGAGCTCACCTTTGTGTACCACTGGAACATTAGTTATTCCTTAGTGTACTTGTCTTCACGTGTCTGAACTCTGAACCTTTGTTCCACCACTGCTCCTGTTTTGTACTGAAAAAGGTCAACCTCCATATTTATTAGTCCCTTTGGTGAACCAGTGACGTTCATGTAATGATGACCAGTTAGGACTGTGGAGTTTCTAATTTTACGCGATCCTTTCTTGATTGTGTCGCTGATACATTTTCATGTCTCTTCCACCACCTTACGCCCACATGTCCACCTGCTGAAGTCTGCATTGGTCTGATTCTCACATTCTGGTGAGAAAGTAATGAAAATGCCTGGAGCTGACAGGTGAGACTGCACACCTCCACATGTGGGCAGCACGACGAGGAATGTCATATTATTCACAAGGCAGCCAGGAGTCAGGCTGTGTCAGAATCCATTGGTACATTTTTCGTTATGTATTAACTCGCTTAAGTAAATGCATGCATCCCTGAGGCTCCCATTGGCAAAGAAAGTAAACTAACAAGTTCAGCTCTTCTGTTTACAACATCCAATTCTTTTGAAAGGCTGATTTATTGCTGTGTATCAGAGGTGAATTGAGTTCAAAGATTAATTACAATGAAGTTCTGGCATCGCTAAAAGCACAAAGTAAAATGTATTGAAATGTCATATACATGATGTAAATGATGCTATGGCAAATCGTAAGTATCAACTCTTCGCCTGGACCATTTATGACTAATTAATAAATGAATAAACCATTTAAATAGAGGGCTATACTTACAAATTAACATGTACTACATTGTTTATGTATTGGTTTAAACCAATACATTACATACATTTTCCAGTACTAAAATCCTTTCACCTCTGTATATCAAGTTAACCCAGTTCGAAATGGAATGTTTTACATCTAAAGTCTCATGAACAGGCAAATGCCAGCGCCATTTAATATTTTATTTACTTGGTTATTTACTGGATTCGTTCATTACATTTTATAGTCTATAATCCAAAACAATTATGAATGCATCCTGGACTCAGCTTTGGTAAGCTTTGTTAGTTTATGGACCTGCATTAGCTGTTACCATGGTAGACCTCTCCCCCTGGTGTACAGCCTTTTCCTACAACTCTTTAAATGTAATTTGCATCTTCACAATAAATAAATCAATAAACAACATGAGCTTGTTGACAGTCACTATATTTGGTATTGCTGTTCCCTCGTGCTGTACTGTATAGGAATCTCAGCACTTCGGCTGTATAGGCTTTCTGATTGGCTGTCCCCTGGCCCCTCCTTTCCTCCGTCCGGCTGCACGCGATCGGTGTGTGTCTTTCTTCTGTACTGCTTCTGCAGTGTGCCGGAGGAGAAACGCACCCAGTCGGCCTGCCTGCTGCCATACGTCCGCCCCACAGTGTTCCATTTGTGGTCCCAGCACTCTGCCGGTGCCCCTCACAGACCTGGAGCTACATGATGAGGACCAGGACTAGCAGCGGGACCACCAGTGAATTTGGGATCAGAACGGCGTGGGATGAATGAAAGGCAGAGATGGAGCCAGTGAGGCAGGTGTGTGTGTGGGAGGTCTTTGGGTGGTGGTGCGGGTTTTCTTCTTGAGAATTGTGTTACCAGTATTACCAAGTTTTTTTCTCATCCCTCATTCATAACTACATTCATTTAGCAATAAAACAAATAGAAGGGGTCAACCTAAACCTGACGGCAAAGGACTTGTGAAATTAGTCAAATACTTTAACATCTTCAAAAGTCTATTTTGTTTTTTCTTGTAAATGTACTGTTGCATTTTCAAAGTCAGTACAATACAATTGTACCCTAAAGTGTAAGTACTTTTATTAAACTACAGTACTAAGTAATTAGTAAGGTGTGTCCTGCTGGCATTCTTACACATTAATTAAATAACACGTCAGAGAGTACACTTTGAAATGTTTTAATGTGTTGATAGTAAGTATTTAAGTGTCATCACTTTGTAGACATTGCCAATATATAAAAGCTCCAACCAACTGTAAGTACATACTGCATTTTTAGCACCTTTCAGCTTGGATGCATTTTCTATTGAAGATAAACTTTCTTAAATTGTTGATTTGGACAAGAATGAGATATTTTTTGTTTTTAAAATTCAAGAGTTTATTCCCCGCCAATGGTTTTTTTTGGCCGTTACATCTGTGCACATGTTTTTGTCATTCACCAAAGCAATGCATGTCCTCAATAATAATTTGAGAGATAGTTTGTCAGAAAAGTATTGTTTACCTTTATTATTAGTGTAAGCCATTAGTGTGAGAACGTTATAACAGGAGGATGACTGTTTCTACCCACCAGACATTTACTATTTTCTGCGAAGTGTGACAACAATATTTTTTATTTTCTTGTGATGGATTGTAATAGTTCAAGGTTTAAGTGACAAGTGCTTTTAGTCCACTGAATTTCGACTTAGCTTCGACTGGCTGTGCTGTGGTCTTCAGTTCATATGTCCTTGAGCAGTGTCCGCTGTTGGGCAGATGTGCAGGATTGTCTTTCTGCTGAGGGTATGTGTGAATGTGTGTGTTTTTGACTGCGTTGTGTGTTTGTGCTAAATTTAGCCAAGCACGGCGATGTCTTAGAGGATCTCCAGTTCTTTCTGAAACTGCTCTGAGTCAGATCTGAAACGGGGGGGTTCTGGGGGTGGAGGGAAAATAGAAAAGATGGAAAATAGTCTAGATTCCTGATAGAGATTTATGGACAGGCTTTTTAGAATGTTTTCTCTAATCACAATCATACTTGTCCTGGAGTTATGTTTTGTTTAATTTTTATATTCAAAATGGATTTCTCCCTCTCACACCCTGGTAGTATATTAATCTTTGTTGTTAAAGAAGAAAAACCTTTGCATTACAGGTTTGCAGAACTTACACTTAAAACATAATAAACCGACATTAAACAACAATCAACAAGATGAAGAGATTCAATTATTATCTTTAAGTACAATCTTAAATAATAATTTGATTCCAACAGTGACAGGAATGGTTTATGAGTCCATATTCAATCTACTGTATTTAAAAGTGAATCATTATAGTTAAGTTCATTGGTGGTCCACCAGCCAATCACATGCATGTGTTAGGTAAAATTAGAAACTCTAAATTGCCCCTAGTGAATGAATGTGAGAGTGAATGGGTGTCTGTGTCTCTGTTAACCATGCGACGAGCTGGCCCCTGTCCAGGATGTGCCCAGCCAAAAGTTTCCCCATTGTTGATAGTAAGCGTTTTTACTGGATCACTGACAGTAAACCATATAGTCTTGCCACATTCCAATCATACTACATTAGAGAAGACTGGGCTGCTCGTATTAGCCAATGTATGTTGAAAACATTTTCCCACAATACTAAAACGTTTTAAGAAGTCTCATTTAGCTTGGAAAGGCTACTGAGGGGCCAAAGATCTTAAGTTTATCCAATGCCAAATCGGTACCACATTACCATGCAAATCAACCTTCAGAGGATTGATTGCAATGACCCCTGGGAGTGACACTTATAGGCTAAATCATCTCGCTGGATAGGCAGCATACAAAATAGTTTTATTGAAACTCCTTCTATGGATCTTTTGCAACACTCCACTGAAGCAGACGTTGTAGTAAACTATATAATAATTAGATAGTAATTTTAAAATGTGTTATTTGAAAAACACAGTATTAATCTAAAATGACTTGGTGATAGAAACAGGTCCATCGACTTCCTGTTCAAAACTGCAGAACTGATAAGCTCCTCCTTTTTACAGTGACATTTCTCAAACAGGAATTTTCTGAGTATTCGAGCCACAATTGCATTACTCAAATATGCATGAATCAGTCAAAATACAACTTTGAGTAAACTGTTGATGAGGAAACCCTGCTGTAACGAAACCTTGTTGCAACCAAAAGCTCATTAAAGTTGATTTGTTGACATGTCTCCTTTAAGAAAAATAGAAACAACACTAAAAATAATGCATTTATGAATTGCATTATTTATAAAATGAGAAAGTGGTGGAAATCCAGGAGAGAGTGTGAAGGAGCAGATAAGACTCCGAGGGACTAGTGAAGTCAGTGTCCTGTGGGCGTTGTGCCTCACTTCCTGTCTGTCCGCACCTCCTCTTCATCACCTCCTCATTAAGTGTCTAAATAAACAATCTGCAAGAAAGTCACAGTATGGTTCTTAACATGCACTAACTGAGACGAAACAAAGATGACCAAAAGTGACCACAAGTCCAGCTTAGCGACATGGCAATTAAAGGCAGACACAACATTTGTTTTCATTACAATGTCATTTTGAGATGGTTGTTTTGAAGAATATAAATACAGTAATAAGAAAAATCCAAGGTAATAGTTACTTTTTGACAGATACTTGATTCTTCAACCAAGACATTACAATCACATCTTGGCATATTCCTGTTGGACATTTGACAAAAATGTGATTTGATTTTTGTTATCAAGATCATTATTTAGGGTTGTCCAGATACTAATATTTCAAACCTGATTTCGATATTAAGGAATTGGCTTGAAACTTTATACCAATTTTGATAAAATAAACAATGGATAATAGACTGTAATTTTCAACACAATTAATAGTACCGTACTTTCTTTGTGTTAACATGTGGTCTTATATTAGTTCTGCTAAAGCTCAAGGTAATTCTAAAACTGTTCTGAAGAACTCCGTAAAACTGATCAAGTTTGCGGACAACACCACTCTCATCGGGCTCATCTCGGATGGGGATAAGTCTGTCTACAGGAGGGAGGTGGACCGGCTGCTCTCCTGGTGCAGTAACAACCTGGAGTTCAACGCCCAGAAGACAGTGGAGATGATCGTGGACTTCAGAAAAGTCAAAGCCCCACAGCCCCCCCTAACAATGACAGACTCCCCCATCACCACCGTGGACTCCTTCCGCTTCCTCGGCACCACCATCACCCAGGATCTCAAGTGGGACCCCTCCATCAGCTCCCTCATCAAGAAGGCCCAGCAGAGGATGCACTTTCTGCGGCAGCTGAGGAAAGCCAAGCTGCCAGCGCAGATGATGGTGAAGTTCTACACGGCCATCATTGAGTCCATCCTCACCTCCTCCATCACGTGTGGTACGCTGGAGCCACAGCCAGGGACAAACAGAGACTACAGCGCATTGTGCGTTCTGCTGAGAAGGTGATCGGCTGCAGACTTCCATCTCTGCAGGACCTGTACGTCTCCAGGGCTCTGGGACGAGCAGGTCGGATCACAGCTGACACTTCTCACCCTGGACATGGTCTATTTGAACCACTCCCCTCAGGCAGGAGGCTACGGTCCATCCAGACCAGAACCTCCCGCCGAAGAACAGTTTCTTTCCCTCTGCCGTTGGACTCATGAACACTTCTTTGCACCTGCCACTTTAACTACAATTTAATCAATCACTCACTACTCTACATCTGGAAATGTAACTATAAATTCTTGTGTAAATAGTAAGTCTATTTTTATCTTTTACTATAGTACATCTTAATTGCTTCCTAATGCATGCCCTTTTGATTTCATATATGTTTCATATATTTTGTTTTTATTATTGCTCAGTGTTTTATGTTGCACCTTAACGGCAAAACAAGTTCCTACGTTTGTGAATTCTGTTAATTGACAATGGCAATAAACCTTTTCTGATTCTGATTCTGAATAATCGCACAGACTTTCCCCTGGCTTGTGTTCATACATGGAAGAGAGGTCCAGAGAAAGTGAAGTGCTAAATATACGTTCATACATGTCAGGAGAGGCAGTGTGGTGCAGATAGAGCTGCGGCGCGGCGCGTGTGGGAGAAGTGGATGACGCTGAACTTCTGCATCTCAAATTGCTGAGTTTTCAGCATAAAGCAGTTGCAGGGATGCCAATTACTGGTTCTCCTCCAGAGCGTCCCCAAACCTCCTCATGCATTATGGAGCTTGTTCTTCGTCACCCCTTGTGCGGCACCCAAGAGAAATGCATGTATATGAAGTGCTGAAACAGGATACAAAGTTTTTACAATGATTTCTGTAGAGCTCAACAGTAATCGCCCAACACTAGGCTGCAGAAGTCATTTTACCAATCATGTTCTTCATAGACTTTCCAAGAAAAATAAAATAAAATAATGAAAGTAACTTAAAAGTGTCATCATAACTAATGATCACAAGGCTGTTTCTGAAAATGTATATACCGCTAAGTTATTAAAACATTTGCGAATGTTATGCGTCTGTTAATCTTTTTTGGGAGGGGCCAAAAACAACAACATTAAACACTTACTATTGTTATGAACAATTAATGGTACATTAACTTCAACTTTTAAAGTGGGCGGGACTGTTGAGCTCCATGGATAATATCTCAACTGTTGTTTTGGAGATATCGAGTGGGCTATAGTTTGATACAAATCTGTTTTAAAAGCCTGCAAAAAGATGATTACAAATAAGAAGAACAGAAACATGTAATCTGTAATGCAGACGTCAGGATGATGAATATATATATATATATATATATATATATATATATAATTATTTTTTTGTCTGATATAGTTTTTTTTATTATTATTATTATTATTATTATTATTATTATTATTATTATTATTATTATTATTATTATTATTATTATTGCATCTTTTAAAGACTTTAGGAACATTTTACATCTCTTTCTCACCAGCAGTTGCTCTGGATCTGTCAGAGCTGATGAATGCTGTATTATCTCCCTGACTTAAGTGCAGCGAGGCCAGCTGAATAAACAAAGCAGGACAATGGTAAGTTTGTATCTAAAATCTTCCCTATTCCCTGTGTCTCCCCAGTCTTCTATCAAGCGGAAAGCCTTTTAGCACATGCGTTGTTGGCCTATTTTGATATTAGAGTCGTTTCTGAAGCATAAATGACATGTTTGCTGCTTTAGAATGAAGTCTGTCTATTGAAAATGTTGTTAAAAAATATAGTTTAAACATATTGTTTTAAACGCTGCGCTTTTTGTTTTGAATCCATATTTGTGTGAAGCCTCTGATGCTGGGCTAGCGGTTGTTATTGTCTGTTTTTCTGGGAGGATTCAGAACATTATGTCCAACAAAATGTGTTGGATTGTTGCTAGTTATTGAAAATGTATTTGTATTTGGATAAGATTCATAAGAGTCAACATGGCTGAGGTGTAAGGACTTCCAGTAGTACACTGCCAAAGTAATGCAAGTGCAAATTTTCATAACAATTTTACAACAGCTCCAGATACATACAAATCTCACAAATGCATAATTTCTGACTTTAAATGTCCACTGACATCAGCTGTTATATAAATCATGAGATCATAAAATGTACTTAGTAAACATTATCACGATATACTTTTTGCTTCAACTTGAGTAATAATCCATCTAACGCAGTATTTGTCAAACTTAAAGCATTTAGAGTTCATTATATTGCTGACTTAAGTACCCTCAAGGTAATGTATATAGCCAATTGCAAAATAGTACCTTAAACATACAACTATTTGCTTTGAAGCTTCAATCTGAAAGGACAGTCATTTTCAAAAAGCAGATATTCCGAACCGAAGAAATGGAATGAAGCATTGCTGTGAAAGGAGTTCTTCGACAAAGTAATCAAAGAATCAACAACAATTATGGCATTTAAGAAATACACAATACCAGAAAAAAATAATGATCTTGCAGATAAAAATGCAGATATCTGTTTTGTAATGAGTTTTCTAAAAATGTAAATGCCGAATAAAGAATGTCGGTGATTTAAATGGAATGTGTTATAATGAAAGGGTGTAGATAACAAGAATAACGCTTTTTAATGCTTTTTAATGCTTTTTATTTCATGAAATAAATAAATGGATGAATGAATAAACAAATACATAAATAAATCTTTGAAGAGGCCTTGCAAAATTTAAGTTTATATAATACATTTATATAATCCAAATACAGATATACATATGACTTAATAGTTACTCAGTCCTTAAGTTGTTTTCCTCTTCAATGACATGATTAAATAGATTCCATTAGTATGCTGCATATGCTGATACTTCACCTGACCCTGTGTGCCCTTATTATAAATGCACAAAGTCCTCTTCAAGCAGTGCAATCAGACAGCTGCTTGTGGACTGACCTCAACACATTAAACGTTATGTTCTTCTTTACCATGAGTGAGACTTTATTGGCCAATCAGATGGCAGCAGCTGTCACTCACAGTCCAATGGGACACAAGCACAGCGATATGCACATGTGGGTCTATTTATTCTGGGACCACATCTGGGACCACATCTGGGACCACCTCTGGGAAAGCTGCAAAGTGTTTTACATTTTTGAGCAGTTGGTGTCAGTCAAGTTTATGTCCATCATTTGATCTTTCATTATAATGATTCTGTTTGCTGAAAATGTGTCTGTGTTTTGTTGACTTGGAGGGTTGTATGTATCATGTTTGTTTTGTGCAATGGAAGTGTGATGGAAATAATAGGAGCTGAGTAGTTAAACGTTGCATCATGAATATCTCTAATTATGAATGGATAATCTGTTTAGTGTTTAAATCCAGTAGCTGTGGGCGGTGGAAAACAACAGTCGCTCAATTTAAGGTAGAGCATCTTTACATTATTAAGAAATGTTTTGAAGTTTGGACTGTAATTCAACAGTGGTTAGATGTATTCCATTGTAGGCTATATTGATCTGGTTAAAACTCATTTCTGAATTCAAGAATGACAGGCTGGCTCGCAAAATCAGAATGTATCCAAAATAAAAACAATCAATAGCTATCAACTAATTCACCATTATTCATTCAGATTATTATAAATGCAATGCAATCAACCATAGTTTTTCTGACCTATCTGATGCCATTGGTAGAGGTAATATTTGAGCCTGGATAAGCCATAATCAGTGGCCGTGCAATAAACTGCTGCACCTATATAATATTTCTACTGGTAGTTATTCATAGAGGACACAAATGAAAAGTCATGGTGGATTATAACAAAGTAGGTTCAATTACCATAAGTTTTAGGGCCAACTTGTTTCTGGTTGAGGATTTCTTCTTTTATTACAATGTATTTAGATTTGAACCAAATGGTTTTATTTTGTGCCGCAGTTGGTGCAGTGTACCTGCTTTAACGACGCTAAACTCTGTGTCCTGGTGGATGGTGTGCATTGTAATTGCTGATCTGGGTCACGTTCAGACGAACATATGTTGTGACAGAACTGTGAGAAGGTGCATTTACAGTACACTGACACTGGCTTAAATTAAGATTGATGACTACACATTCTGTGAAGAATAGTTCCCCGGGTGATTAATTAACTTTCAGCCTTGTCTCAACAGTAATATAAGATATTTCCTGCCCTCTCCTCTATTTGTCATGATGACAGGCACAATATATCCCAAATGTTCTATTGTTATCATTACAGTGGTAACTATATACTGTCAGGACTCAGGAGCCACCTACTCATTTTTAAGACTCAAAAAAAGGTTTTATTATTTAGTCCAAATGTCCTAAATGTTTAAATCAATAAATATTTCATATGTTAATAAATATATTTTATATATGTTGTCAGTACTTTGAAGAGAAACCCTGGTCACTTCACCATGAGTTTAGGCAGATACTCATTTGCCTGCTTTTAACAAGGAAAGCACAGCTGTGTGGCTCTGTGCGCACGCCCCAAATTTACATATCCTTTCACCACACAGGACATGGCGCCCTGATTCTCTGCTATCCACTGCCTCTCTCTGCACTTAATCTAACAAACCAAATCAGATGTTGTGATGTGTTTAACCAAAGGCCATGGCCCTTATTAACTAGTCCCCGTGTCCAGAGCCATGGTACTATTTGTCATGCCCTCTTACTCAAAATACCCTGAACCAATCAAATACTGATCTCTTTTGTTCTGTTTTTCTAAATAAGCCTTGTGCAATAATAATGTCACTTATCACACTTACATAGCTGGTTATTGACTGCCACTGACAGTTCTCATTGTCTGAGAAAATAATGTCTTACACAAGTCTTATATTCCTGGTCAGATGATCCAGATGTTTTAAGTAAGACTGAGATTGTGGGTGTTTTATAAGCATCTAATTGAATGAGATGAGGCACTATTTTGATTTGAGCAGGTGCTGTACCTCTCTTCTCTGCCGTTTAGGGGAGGGCACCCACGCTCATAGATGTGTCAGATGTGCTGATGCCAGATGCCTGCTCAGCTGCTCCACACTGCCTGCTGCTTCTCTGTATTCAGGGCAGAGGGGGTTGGGCCACAGGGTGGTCCGGATAGAAACTTATTAGATAAACTGTTGACTAACTGCTTCTGACTGACAATAATGAAACTCTTTTCTTTTACTAACTTGATTTTGCACTTACATAAACCATATGTGCCAGTGTGAAGCTTGAATGACTTTAAGGAGCTATGCAGCTTTCAGAAAATGGACACATCCTTATTGTCATTGTGTGGAAAGACAAATCCTGGGGTCCTGTAAAATATGTCAGTATGTTTGAGAAGGGTCAGATCATTGGCATCAAGCAGAGAAAACATCTAATGAGAAGCAGAAACGAATCTACTACAGATCTGACCCCCAGTGAGATGTTTGGGTTGAGCTGGAGAAGGCTTTGTGCAGTGGTCACTCTCTCACATCATCAATACAAGATCAACTGGTGAAAAATAATGCAAAACTGAAAGGAAATGAATCTTTTATTATTGCAGAAGCTTATTGAAATGATGCCACAGCGAATGTGTCCTGTAATCAAGGCGGTCCTACCAAATATTAGAGCCTGCCCCTTTTTTCTGTGACAACTTTTTTTTGGACAGGCAGGGCAAGATTACATATAGTTTGTATTTTGTAGTTTGTACTGAACAATGTGTTGATAACATTCTACATTTAAACTTGGCAAACTGCTTCGTGTAAAACCAGGACATACCTTAAATGGGGCAGTCAGGGACAGTTAAACCGTGTACTTACAGACTGTACAAAAGTAGTTAAAGTGAAATAAAACTTTTGAAATAGCAGTAGGATTAGGTTATATTTTTATAATAAATAGGAAATATGCATACAAACGTGACTTCAAATGTATTGATTTTGGTTAAAAATATCATAAATGTTGAAGGACTGTAATATTAAAAAAAAAAAACAATATGCTATTTTTGTTGTTTTTGTTGTTGCTTTTAAATCCACATTGCTGCAGGTGAGACTCATGTTTCTTTGGGCATACATGCTGAACTCATGTCACTATAGTCTTGTCCCTAACATTGCTCTGTGTGCAGGCCCCGCTCCTCCTCCTGGTGCTCTCTCTGGGGGGAGCGTCTTGTCTGGACTTCAGCTGTGAGACCCTAATCCTAATGGCCTCCAACCTCACAGGTCTATTCCCTTTGCTCTTTTCATAGACAATATCCATACGCTGCATGACACTACATTATGTTGGCTGTGCATGTCGCTAAAGACAGGCAAAGCTGTGTGGAGCTGTTTGGTGGCGTAAGTTCAATTGATGTGTAGTTTCTTAAAATATTTCAAATTTCCATTACACTGTGATGGCAAATATCAAGAGAGAAGAATGTGTTTTTGTAGTCATTAAGTGAAATTTCACATTCTCTCGGTGTTTGGATTTCATTCATGTTGTTGGTCACCTCAGGCAAAGTGGTCCTCACTGCTTCAAACAGCAGAACTGGATAAAGAATGGGCTGAATGCTCCAATCTTTCAATGTTTAAGTGTACAAGTTTGTCACCTTGAAAGTAGAAAGTAAATACATTCAGCCAGCCAAGTACAAACATGTATAATACACACAGCAGCTGTCACTGAAAGGGTTCTTTATTTTGAGTGAATCACGACGTCTCTGTGCCAATAGTTTGTTGCATCCACAAGCTGCTCCGTTTCAATGAATGACTGCATCTTAATATGACTACTCCACCAAACACCTCACTCACTACATGATTAATAATGAGCAGTCAGACAATGACATTGTGTTTGCACCTATGCCATTCTCATGCATCTTTCTTAAGGTCACAATGTTTAAAGGGGCTTCGTCCTGCCCACAGACTCTCTGGATTTGCACATGACTCATTTCTAAACTTTTTTTTTTCCATTCACAGTGAGCAGTAAACAAACAATTGAGGAATATTAGTCAGCTTTAGGGACAAAGCCATTAAAACTGGTGCTGAGGTGCATTTACATACACTACTCTCTATTTTGTGTTCATGGACAATTTCCATAACCAATCATCACATTGTTACATTGTTTACAGTTTGTGCAAATGAATGTGTGTTAATCAATGTAAAGCAATCAAAAACTGTTCTTAGTAAATATTACTTCAGCACGTGTAAAAAAGACACATTTTGAAATAATATTTGCAACATTTCTATTCCTTGTATGTTAGGAATTTCTGTCAAATGACCTCTTCCTGTTTTGATGCAGTTTTTCATCACTCTGAAACTCATTGATATTATGCTGTCTGATTTAAAGTTTAATCACAAAACTATTTAAAAGCTAAAGTATTGGCAAAATTTAAATCAGGTGGGGCCGGTACAGTTTGTGCATGCAATGCCTGGATGCCAGGTCTGTCTGTTAGATGTCTCTCTGTGGACTTACTGTGTCTATGTTTGCAGTGAGGACAATGGTGTTCAACTTGACGCTGACCTTCACCAACACATCAGGTAGAAGACATTTTATTGTATGCCCGTATCGCCAAATTCAGTCTTAGTCACCTTCATTTGAGCTCATTTAAATTAGAATGTCCTTTGAACAAATTCAACAATGAAGTCTGCACAATGGCAGAGTAAAAGATGGACAATCTCCTGGAACATGCGGTTTTTTGAATTTTTGTGTGATTAGGAAATATAATATTTGTGTACCTGTAGGAATTAATGCCTTTTGTGTTATTGTTGCTGATATTTAATTGCTGACTATAGTGTTGTTGACTTTTATGTGCATGCGTGTGCGTGAGGTGCATATGTTGAATCCACATCAATACACACAGCAGCCTTCTAATACAATCTGTGATACCTTTTGTTCCTATGCAGTTGCCACTCGCCAGCAATCCAATTTCCTCCTCCTTTTATATTTTGTAGTTGCAAGTAATAGCCAATAATGCGATTAAGTCTTATATAGTGTCCTGTATTTATGTGTAGGTCTGTTTTGTGACCTGTCAGTGGATGGGATAGGAACCTGCTGGCCTCGCAGTGCAGCTGGTGAAGTTGTCTCCAGGCCCTGTCCGGAACAGTTCAATGGGATTCACTACAACACCACTGGTTTGTACCAAATACTCACACAGCAGCATAGCACTACAATATATTAGGGACAATTGTCGCAACCTGACTCTGGGCCGTGACAACAACTAAAATCCTGGAGAACATAACAGAATAACGGAAAACTAAACAGTTTCACGGACGTCCAGACGGATCCAGGAACATTAGAGAAAGACAGACTGTGTGTGTGTGTGTGTGTGTGTGTGTGTGTGTTAGGGGTATATGGTGATATGGTGAATAGTGATATAGCATACTGTAATATCAGTATGCGTGACCTCTGACCTCTATGGGTTTCAGATCAGGTCTACAGAGAGTGTCAGTCCAATGGGACCTGGGCTCCTCGGGGAAACTACAGCCAGTGCACCGAGATCATTCTCCTGGTGAGTAGTACCAGGAATACAACCACTGCACAAGCTCTTTGTTCCACCTCAACACACACCAGTCCCACCTAAAAGTCAGACAGTCTATATCAATGGTCACATCCACTAGAGTTAAACAAATTGAAAAATAAATCAACATGTTCCAAGCGACTTCAGACGACATTTGTTGACTGTGGCCGAATGACAGTCAAGCAGTCACAAAAAGTGATTTAGATGCTGGACTTTGATATCCCCAATTGAATGATATCCCATAAAAATTCAACTGCATATCTATGTGTCGAAATGTATCAATGTAATGTTTCAAATCTATTTTAATAATCAGGTAAAGCCTTTTTTGTTGGTGGGAATGATGAATTTAAGTCTCCTCTGTTCTGGCCATGGATCACTGTTGAGCAGCAATGTTGAAAATGCTCTCACACAGACCTTTATGCTACAACAACCAAACCCTGTGCAATCAACGTATATTTCCATATGTCTCACAGATGCAAAGACCATCCCAACTTGACACATTTTACATTCCTAAATCAATGCCCTTTGGAAACAAGCCGTATGACCATCTGCTCTAATGTAACATTAAACACCTGTATGTGAGTCCAACCTAATAGTTGTTTCATTTAATATTCTGCTCTGAAAATCTGCCACATGAGCTATTGCACTACATATTTTCAAACTAAGAACTAGCTGTATGGTCCAAACCTTTGCCTGCAGCACTTTTTCATTGTCTTAGGCCTCTAACATCACTAATACAGAGGCACTCTTGACACTGAACAATGCTGGTACACATTGTGGTAGTATTGATCATTCAAGTCTTATGCAAAATATTATGCAGGATATATTATCCAGAAAGAAATGTTAACAAGGACCAAGCTGGATGTTTTGTGTTCCTTGTACAGCTGGACAGGGGATGGACAATTCCCCAACATTCATCATGACAGTGGCAGGATTTCACTCCTAATGGCCACCTAAGGCCCATTTTGTCAGGGATGGTCTCCAGTCTCCTAAATGGCTGTTAAAAAATGCAATAATTTGAATCTAAGTTATTACTTGCATATAACCTAAGCTAAGTGTTGTCTTAAAATGTAACAGGCTTGTGTTGAGAACTCAAGGATACTATGTTGTTTACTTTCATGTAGAAGAAAAGGACCATTGAATTGATTAATCAGATGATGCAGTCTGCATCAACAGATTGGTTATAGTAAAAACTCCCACTAAATTTGAGCATTGGAGGGCATTTATGAAGGGATATTTTTTGTGAAAATAAGTTTTAGCAGAAAATCCTGAAGAACAAAGTTGATGAGGTGAAGTCCCTCTCAAATCCCAGCTCTGAACATGAGTCAGTGTGAAGTGACAGCAATACGTGCTCTGTTGCTGTGGAGACTGTGACTCAATAACAAATAAATAAATGAAGTGACAGATTGTGAGGAACACCAGCTGTGCATTCAGAGACCAGTACTTTTAGACTGACAGGCCTTCAGTCACTCACTAGTCTGTACTTCTTATCTTTCCAAACATAACCTCCTCTGACTTGGAACTACCTAAAAGAAATGTCTGGGGACACTCTCTGGAGTCCCAGCTGGAGCTTGTATTCAAAGTTCAGAAATTAGCATATGACATAAACCCTGGGATTTAGTGTGACTGCACTGTGGCCAAAGTCACCCACATGTCTTTATGCATTTAGCACACGAAACCGATGAATCATTAATCAGTTGGGTTTAATGTCATGCATATCACATGCTCTGTACAAATGGGCTCATCACAGAACAACAGCTAAGTGACATGTTATTGCTGTTTGGCTCCATCGGCGTGTTTGCCAAGAGGGTGTCTTTGGCCTGGACTTGTCATTCATTCTGGCTTCATGGCCAAGGAATCAGAGCCTTCTCTCGTCATGACTGCGGAAATGGGGCGCTGCAACCTGCTTGTGCATAGACTTTATCAGAGGTGACATGGTGGAACCACCAGATGCAAAAGATGTTCCCAAGGCAGATCCTGTGGAAATATCAAGCTGACAGGGGGTTGCGGTGAGCGCACTGCATATATAAGACTATTGTTAAAGTCATGGGTAAGATGCCACCATTGCCCACCCCAGTTATAAAGGGAGAACTGGGTGTTTTTTTATTTTTACAAAATAAAAATAATGCTTGATTACTTTTACAGTAGCAAAAAAGAAAAGAAAAAAGGCCTTTCTTAATCTTGAACGTAAATATAGCGTAACATTTTAGCATGTTTCCTTCAGATGCTCTGGTTTGGTCTACAGCTATAAATGATTGGTGATGAAAATAACAACACTACTTTTTTCTGTATGGCCTATTATTCCATCTTGTCTGGGAAATGCACAATAGTAATGTCAAATAACTTTGTTGGAAAAAATGCCAACCACCCACTGTGCAATAGTGGGTGAGCTAGACAGACAGATTGTGCTTTTAGTGACAAGTGAATATGTCCAGTGTGGATACATGAAATGCAACTCGTGTTGAATAGATTTAGGGCCATGGATAAGTGATTAAAACACAACAAGAATGCTCTCTGAAAGGGGGAGTCACATGACACAACATCTGTGGACCATCTGGACCAAGACATTCAGGAAATATCGAATAAACCGATCAATGAAGTGTAAAGCATTAAGGAGATGAACAGAAGAATTATAAATAGAAGACGGCTGTGTCAGAGTTGTCCAAACCACAGGGGACACACACCTCTCTACTCCGCACCTTGTGAAAGTTTTGGGGTAGCATAAATTATATAGAATGAAAATTCAGCACAATAACATCGTGCTGTACCTTACTCAACAAATTCAGAAGTGTGAACACATCTAAAACCACTATGTTTACAATCTAAGCAGAGAAATACTCTTTGCGTTGAATTTACACCTTCATCTTCTCCATCCACCTTTTAGGTCATCTTTTTCTATCCATGTACTTGTTATGTATTGAGAACTGCACCTATCTAATCTATGCAGCCTTGTTTGCACAAAAGAAACCAGCACTGTGAAAGAAAATATATTATGCTTCTTTTGTAGTTGTTATTAACTTAAACATCGATAGATCATTTGTTCATTGTAAACCGCAAAATTTATCCAAAACAGCTTAATGATGGAAATGATGAAAATATTTTCTGGTCACTCAAGCCCGAGATGCAGGATAATACAGGATTACCAAAACATGCATGACTCAATTAAAATACAACTCTAAGTAAGGTAATGATACAGGAACACCATTATTACCTGGTTAAAAGCTCATGAAAGCGGATTTAGCATAATATGTCCTCAGCGCTCAGTTCGAGTCGCAGTCATGCTAAAAGCTAGTGCATTTTACTTTACCTGCATTTAGGACCTTAACATTTTAGTTTTCTGTATCTCTTGTTTTTATTTACAGCCAATCATATATATATATATATAATTATTTATTAAGTGCTACATGTGAGCATTTTATAATGACTTGTCTGTCATCCCTTGAGTCATTTTCTTCTGTTCTGTTCATACAGAGGAAGACTAAGGTGCATTACCAGGTGGCTCTCATCATAAACTACTTGGGACACTGCATATCCCTGGGGGCTCTGGTGCTGGCATTCATCCTCTTCATGAGACTTAGGTGAACACAAATGATGCAACTATAACTCACCATTATGTGGTGAAACCCATTTTACCGTGCGCAAAACAAGTAGTCAATACATTAGGTTATGTAGTGCATGATCTAAACCCCCAAAATATCTAAAAAAAATGAATTATGGCACGCTTTAGCTAAGCAGAAGAATGACAAGAATTATTTGAACACATTGAGTAGGTTTTATGTGGACTTCTTCATAACTATCACATTAAATTTCTCAACATTCCCTCTTGCCTCAGGAGCATCCGGTGCCTGAGGAACATCATTCACTGGAACCTCATCTCAGCATTCATCCTGAGGAATGCCACATGGTTCATTGTCCAACTGTCCATGTCCTCCACAGTCACGGAGAACAACCCGGTAACTGTAGCGGCCAGTGTGTTTATGGGTCACCCCACACTAAAGTGTACAATGGCCATTGTCTTTAACCAGGGCATCATTTAAAAAAATCCAAAAGCAAAAGTGACAAGCTTAGTTATTTTTTAAACCTTGTATGTTATACATATATATAAGATAAAATGAGAACAGCAGATCAAACAACTCCAAAAAAAAAATGATGTCCACCCCGGATAGGAATTGAATTTTGATCAAGTTTTGTTACATGATGGTACTCTCAACTTCAACGACTTGTAAAAGTAAAATTGAATCCAAACGAAGAACCTACTGGCATTGAAAAGAAGGGGAAATACTTCTAGATTCACGGCCCAAAAATGTTTCAAAATGTTTCCACTCGTATTTTTGAAATTACCCTCAAAAGAAGTGTTTTGGACGTAACCAGTTAGTGTCCGGTATTAGTTAGTACCCGTACCAGTTTACGTATGAAAGCGTTATTCTCTTTTCGAGTCCTTTTAGAAGTTATTATGGCGAAACAACATTGTTTACCGCAGGGGGAAAACCAGCATCTTACCTCCGCATTTTGCAGCGCTGCCCGACGCAAATTGGCCACTCGCGCATGCGCGGAGCGTTCAGCCGTCTGACAGGCACTCAGTGAGGGAGAAATCTGTTTGGAAAGTTTTGTGTCCCTGAAGTTAACTATGTTACGTCCAAGGTAAGTTTGCTGTGTGTGTCAATTGTACAAGTTGCTAATTTATCCATTTATCTACTTTATGATATTTTTATGCCTAGAGGTGGTAATTTCTGATGTGAGTTGAAATCTTTTAAAATTTCTTATATTAAATTTGGGTTAGTAACACTTTTGTACACTTTAGTGTGGAGTGACCCATATGGAATTAAGAGAAACCCGAGAAGTGCATGTAATAGGTTCTCATGTTTTTCTAATTATGAATTAGATTGGTCGGTTTGTCCCTGTGGTAAATCTTTATCATAGTTTTGTAAAGGTCAAGTTGCTGTTTGTGAAGAAAATTTGAAAAATAAAAGATCAAAATTAAGGGAAGTAGAGCTGAGTTCTATCTATGTCATCAATAAGTGACATTCAATTGAAAACGCAGGCACAATTTACACACTGTTTCAACAATCATTTAACAAGAGAACGGCGTTATCAGGTAATATTATTTGTCAAATTATTATTATCTACTGTGTAATTTTATTATTATTATAATAATTTTCTTCAGATTAAAAAAAATCTATCTATCTATATATAAATATATGTACATATATACGTGTGTGTGTGTGTGTGTGTATGTGTGTGTGTGTGTGTGTGTGTGTGTATATATATACACATATATATTTATATATATTTATATTTATATATACACAATATTTATATATACACAACTCACAACACTCCATGAGCGCTTGGCTGCACAAATGGACCAGCTGCTAAGGGATGGGACTCACCCCGAATGGCTAACCGAAGGGCGTACGATCCCTCCAAGGGTCCCATCCAACTATCGGCCAATAACCTGTCTCTCCACAACATGGCATCATTGCGGCTAAGATAAGTGGGCACATGGATTAATACATGAGCAAAGCACAGAACCAAGGCAAAGACACCAGAGGAGCCAAACACCAACTCCTGGTTGACAGAACAGTCGCTCAAGACTGCAGAACCCGACACACCAATCTGTGTACTGCCTGGATTGATTAGAAGAAAGCATATGACTCAATGCCACACACATGAATCACTGAATGCTTGGAGACGTACAACATCAATAGGACTCTAAGAGCCTTCATAGCAAACTCGATGCGGCTGTAGAAAACCACCCTGGAAACCAATGGTAAACCACTTGCACAAGTGTCCATCAAATATGGCATATACCAAGGAGACCCCTGTCCCCACTGCTGTTCTGCATAGGTCCAAACCCCCTCAGTCAAATAATCAACAAGACTGGCTATGGTTAGCTACTCAGGAATGGGGCCATGATCAGTCACCTCCTCTACATGGATGACATCAAACTGTACGCTAAGAGCGAGTGAGACATCGACTCTCTGATCCACACGACCAGGATCTACAGCGCAAACATTGGGATGTCATTCGGGCTTGAGAAGTGTAATTGGATGGTGACAAAAAGAGGGAAGGTAGTCCACACGGAAGGAGTCTCACTCCCGAAGGAACAATCGCAGACATTGAGGATGGTTACAAGTACCTTGGACTACCACAGGCTTGAAGAGGTAACAAGGAAAGGGACAACAGCCAAATCCCTACCACGAGGAAGGCAAGTCCTAAGACACCAGCTCAATGGCAAGAACAAGTCCCGGGCAATCAACAGCTACACCCTGCCAGTGATCAGATACCCTGCAGGAAGAATAAGGTGGCCAAAGGAAGAGATACAGACCACAGATGTTAAGATGCACAAGCTGCCCACCCAAAATCCAGCACCCTGAGACTGTACACGAGCCGTAAGGAAGGAGGCCGTGGACTAGTGAGCGTGAGAGCCACTATCCAGCATGAAACATCCAAGATCCACAAGTACATCAAGGACAAGGCTCCAACAGATGATGTGCTCAGTGAATGTCTCGGGCAATGGGGAACAGAGGATGAGGTGCTGTAGGAGGGACCATCATGGGAGGACAAGCCCCTACATGGGATGTACCACCGGAACATAACCGAAGTGGCTGATATCAAGAAATCCTACCAATGGCTAGAGCGGGCCGGTCTGAAGGACAGCACAGAGGCACTCATCATGGCTGCACAGGAACAGGCCCTGAGCACCAGAGCAATAGAGGCCCAGATCTACCACACCAGACAAGAACCCAAGGTGTAGGTTGTGCAAAGGGACCCCTGAGACAATAACTGCAGGGTGCAAGATAATGGCAGGGAAAGCATACATGGAGCGCCACAACCAAGTGGCTGGCATAGTGTGCAGGAACATATGTGCGGAGTATGGACTTGAAACCCCAAGGTCAAAGTGGGAAACACCCCCAAAGGTGGTAGAGAATGACTGAGCCAAGATCCTGGGGGACTTCCAGATACAGACTGACAGAATGATAATGGCAAACCAACCAGACATTGTGGTGGTGGATAAACAGCAGAGGAAAGCCGTTGTGGTTGACGTGGCGATACCAAGTGATGGCAACATCAGGAAAAAGGAACACGGGAATCTGGAGAAATACCAAGGGCTCAGAGAAGACCTTGAGAAGGTCATCGGAGCACTCGGGGCAATGACCCCCAAATTGGAGGAGTGGCTACAACAGATCCCTGGAAAAACATCAGATATCTCAGTCCATAAAAGCACAGTACTAGGAACAGTACTGCTCAGAACCCTCAAGCTCCCAGGCCTCTGGTAGAGGACCCAAGCTTAGAATATGGGATGAGACCACCCGCAGTGGGTGAGAAGGGATTTTTTTTTAAATATGTGTATGTATGTATGTGTATATATATATATGGGGATGAGAGAGAAGGGAGAACATGCAGTAAAAAAAACCTGACAGAGCCAGGTTTTGAAGTCAAGACACTGCGGCCAGCCGCACATGTAACCTGGCATAGGTGCTGCCGCCTTAACCACTCGGCCATCGGGCAGCACCAGATTTTTTTAAATATAAATAAAACAAAAAAAGTGACACAGAGAGGTAATTTACAATTGACATAAAACATCCAAATAATCCTATATGTTTAGTCTGGCATATCTTTCCCAATTAGTCCAAAGTCTTACGAATTTGTCCATTTTCAAATTGAGTCCGAATGTTATTTGTTTCCATTTTGCAACTCGCTATAATAATTTTGATCCATTCTTTCGTCGTTGGTACAATTTGTGTCATTTTTTTTGAGGGCCTTTTTCCCTGCTGCCAGGAAAATGCTCCAAAGATATGCCCAAATACATCTGAAATCGAGTGGGATGGCAATGTCAAAAACAGTCTGTAGCACTTTACTGATCTCAGTCCAGTATTGTAAATCTTAATATAATCATGTTCACTACGTTTTAGAGAAATGTGTAGTCTAACCAGTCATATGCACTTTAATGTGCTATATAGTTGCTCGGATTTAAATGAAATGTAAAATATTGTTCATATCTTGGGGCAGCAGATACTCTACATTTGTCCACTGATCCAAAAAGTTGGTGGTTTGAATTCACTCAGTTCAAACATAGCTCTAACATGTGCATGATGTAATTTTGTCCTTGGGCAAGACATGTAAGCTTTTGAGCTAGAAAAGCATTATTTCTCATGACTTGAGCTGCCGTTTGTAGCTGTGGGGTCAAATGCAGAGGAGCAGATAAGAGAGAAAGTTTCCATTTGATTTGTAGCCATTTGCAGCCACTTGCAGCCACTCATGTACTGTATAAAATGTCAGCCGCCTACATCTCCTTCTCTCATTTTGTGCGTGCGTGACTTTAGGTGTGGTGTCGACTAGTGACCGCAGCCTATAACTACTTCCATGTGACCAACTTCTTCTGGATGTTTGGGGAGGGCTGTTACCTTCACACAGCTGTGGTGCTGACCTATTCCACCGACAAGCTGCGGAGATGGATGTTTCTGGCCATTGGATGGGGTATAAAGACTTCTCACCACCTCATTGTGGTGACTTTATGTCACTATTTATACTCTGTTGTTTTGTTTTTTATCACAGGGATCCCACTTCCCATCATTGTGGCCTGGGCCTTTGGGAAACTTTACAACGACAATGAAAAGTGAGTGGAATGAAATCACCAACCCTAAGCTAACCAATTGACACAATCTGCTAATTATCATGGCGAACCAATGTTATTCCACAATTCCAACTATGATATACTGTAGTGTTGTGAAATGACAAATAACAATCATGTGCTTATGATGTATTTCCAGGTGCTGGTTTGGAAAAAAGCCTGGTGTATACATAGACTACATCTACCAAGGCCCAATGATCCTAGTTTTGTTGGTAAGAATGACTCTCCATACTGTGACTGCACATTTCTTTTTTTTTCTTTTTTCTTTACTGCCTGGCTTGATTGCATTTAGATTGATTGTATTCTCACTGTAGGCTTTAGGACAGTAAAAATAAACCAATTTCAGGTAATAAAGAGATTTTTGAGTCTTTTTATGTTTGTCTACAGATTAATTTTGTATTCCTGTTCAACATTGTGAGGATCTTGATGACAAAGCTCAGAGCATCCACAACCACTGAGACCATACAATACAGGTAAAGTGCATTCCATCTGAAATAACACCTTTGGTTTGTTTATTTAATTGGAGGGTATGGCTGGGGTTCAAACTTTTAAAGTTATTGGTAAATCGTTTTGGAATCACAACAATAATCCTCACCATGACATGTTACTCTGACTAGGACACTAAATCCCAAACAGCATTTACCTGTAAACAAGAATAATTCCCTGCTTCTGATGGTTCACAGAAAGGCGGTTAAAGCCACCCTGGTGCTGCTGCCCCTGCTGGGCATCACTTACATGTTGTTCTTTGTGAACCCTGGTGGAGAAGACGAGCTTGCCCAGATTGTTTTCATCTACTTCAACTCTGTCCTGGAGTCTTTCCAGGTAAAAGATGTACATGTATATGTTTAGCCTTTGTCTGGATTCGAGTTGTTTTGTTGTAATCCAAATGTGTATGTTTGTCCTCTTCCATCAGGGGTTCTTTGTATCTGTGTTTTATTGCTTCTTGAACAGTGAGGTATGGTTAATCATATTATTTACTCAAACGCATCTGTGTAATATAATTTCTTAATGAACCCTCCATGCATTCCTTAACAATTGCAAGAGCTTTCAGGGTTTACTTTGTTGTCGTGTATCCCAGGTGCGGTCCACTGTGAGGAAGCGCTGGCTCCGGTGGCAGGACCAGAACTCCATCCGCAGCAGAACCATGAGGGCCACATCCATCCCTACTTCTCCCAGCCGAGGGTCTTTCCACAGCATCAAGCAGACTTCTCATCTCTGACCTGAGGCTCATCTACTCAAAATGTCTGAAAAGAAACTATGGAAGCCTTCTGGTGGTGGGGTCCACTACCTCCTTGTGTCCATGAAGATTATTGCTCTGCCTGGAATGTTACACTAAAAGGCATTAAACATATCTATTTTCCATTTATTAAAATACAAGGAATTTTGTTGCTAAAAATACCTTAAAACTCACGTTGAGTGGGCTCACTTCTCCACAGATCTGACTTGGCCTCATTTGCTTGTCTCCATGGAAACAGAAGTTTAATGCCCTGTGGAACATTCTGTGGCCCCTCCACCAGAAAAGTTACATGGGGCCCCTTTGAGCTACACAACTAGGGATGTCACAATATCAAATTTTAGTGTTACGATTGTTGTGAAAAAAACATTACGATTTAAAGATTATTAACGATTATTGAGACTGTAATTAAACAACAGTAAAACCTTTCATTTTCTTTCGTTCCCGTGGTCTAACATGCTTCTATTCCTCAAGTTTGTGACTGGCTTTATGAAATTATACTTCCTGAAAGACGAAATTCAGTTAAATATCACGATTATATTGTGACGTAAATAATCACGATTATCAATTAACCTAATAATCTTGACATCCCTAAACACAACTAACCCTTAAAATTGAACCAGCCTTAGGTCTCACTGGATCTTATTTATTTGTGTTTTGTTCACCTCTGAGCCATCCTTATTTTAATGTGAATGATGTGAGCAGTCTGTTATGAAGACTCGTACGTACAAACTGTGTCCGTAACCAGGCGTTATATCTCACATCTAACATCTAACTCTGCTTCTGACAGTGTAGTGCAGGGCTATTCAACTTAATTTTCCCGAGGGCCAGATTTTTCTGAGGGTCAAGGTCTCTGGGCCTCTGTCGTACTTAACATCCCCAAAACTGTTTATGATTTATGAGTTGATACAATAAAATACTGATAGATTTTTTAAAGAAATTCCTTTACCAACATTGCTTTGCGAAATTGCACAATCAGTGCTGAACAAAAAACTAGGACTAGACTAGGACTGGGTCTGAACCCACCAAGAATCAATACAGGTCTAAAGCAGAATGAATCAAGGACTAAACCAAGACCAAACCAGGTCTAAACTAGTGCTAACCCAGGATTAAGATTTTTTTATCTTTTTTATGATTTGAAGACGGGTTGTGGGCCAGATAAATTGCTTTGAGGGCCTGATTTGGCCCCCGGGCCTTATGTTGAATAGCCCTGATATAGTGTATATAATGACCTGGAGCCTGTACACTTTAATGCCGTGTGTATTACCATCTCTAAGCTTTTATTACATTTGGGCCCAGGTTTTTTTTTACATTTGTGCTGATTTACACATGACTATCTGAATTGAAAAGCTCCTTAATTCAGGGTATAGTATCACTCAACAGACGGATAGACTATGTGTACTTGGTATTTTAGCACTGTGTTCCTCTTGTGTCTTGATCTACTGTTTATGAGTGATGAAGGCCATGGAAACCTCTCAAGTTGTTGCAAACCGTAATGCAATTGAACACAGCTCTGGTAGTGTCTAGTAGTGTGTTATAGATGTACTTTTTATAAATGAAATAAAATAAGATATATTTAGGATCACCATAAATATTTATATGATGAAGTTATTCTAAGATGAGATGTAATGAGATGTTAATGTGCTCAGGCAGTCACTCAGGAATTACAAGGAATAACAATTCAAGACACACAGCTAATACAAATCCCAAATGCATGGCTATAGTTATCTATACGTTCATAGGAAACTTTTTGTAGAGGAAGTGTATTAGAGGAAAATGTCAGGAAAAGACTCATTACCAGCTCTACTTGTATTTATTTTTGGTGTAGATTATAAAAATTATTGTGTAAAATATCTATTGTGTGATTTATTATTCTTTAAATATAAGAATAAAATAAAAATGTTCCACCATCCATCTCACCATGTCCATTTTATTTCCTCTTTTGTGTTCAAATATTTAACCAGTTTTTAAATTGTTTTCTTATTGTAAACCAGTAACACTAAATTATCTATTGACAAAAACAAATGCCTTTTTTGATTTGATTTGTGTAGACACCTCATACACAAGCAATTCAAATAATGTCCAATAACAACAGCAACATAGTTAAATAAATGTAAAAATAAAAAAAGTAAACATTAAATACAACAGATCTGAGTTTGGAGTTTTAGGGTGTGTTAAGAAATTGACACTTTCTGTCTGTTGGATTTCAAAATGCAACCTATTTTTGTTATTGTAGAGAATATATCGATAATAGTCACATCATGATACAGTACAGTGCATGTTATTATTGATAAACCTATTAAAGTCCTCCAGGCCCCGCTCAGGATCAGACCATTGATGTACTGCTCGAGAACCACTGGAAGACAATTAAACAAACGTCAAATTTCAGCACGACAAATGTTAAAAAGGGTTCATGACTTTATATAAACTCACCGAACTGAGGAAGGGTAAATTCACAGCTGACAGCACAAAACTTATAGCTACAGGGAAGAAGGACCTGCGGAGAGACAAGAAGCCACGTAGATCAATGCAGCAGCTATTAATTAGGCAAACTAAAATGAATTTACTGACTGATTCTTTCTGGCATTTAATTACAATGTACAATTTGATATTTTCTTATTAAATGTTAATAGTTCTAGTGTCTAGTCTAGTGATTTTTACTTTCAATTTTGGCTGTGAGCTATACTTTTATGTGATGGATGAGTGAATGCCAAAGTATCAAACTAGACTGTCTGCTGCAATATGTAACATTGTTTACACTTTATAATGGTTATGAAAATACAGCAAACAAGAAGAATTCTTGTTCCTGCCGTTAAGCTACTAGTCAACGTCACATAATATTATATTGCTGAAAAAGATTCAGTTGTAGTCATCTGGACTCTGTGTACACAGAGTAGGATATAAAACCTGACTCGATTCACAGATTGAGAATGACTCTTGGATGAGAGTCGAAACGTTTTGTTTTTCTGAAACAGAGTCCAGATGACTACAACTGAATTTTCTTCTACAATGGAACACTCCTGGATGAATGAGGGATAACACCGATAATATTATATATTATTTATCAATTTAGAAGGTAAAAAGTAGTCTAACTAAAAGAAATAGCATATAAGATGAAGATGTGCATGTGGGGTGTAATTAATAAACAATGAACTGTTATTTGAATTGTTGGTTTTCACATCACCCACGAAGCTCCTGGTGAATGAATGTGAGTAGTTACTGTATCTTGTTGTTGCATATGCTCTTATTAAGTGTCAGTTGTTTGTCCTGGGGAAAGCTCAAGTCAATCACCATCTCCAACTTAGCATAAATGAATTAACTAATTAAATAATAACAAAATATGGCTTTAATAAGATCGTATTAAATAAAACAGTTAAAAAATTGCAACACAGCATTGTGTAACTAAAAGATACTGTACCTGTTCACCTGTTCATGGTAGGTCACACGTACCTGAATAAAAGCACAAAGCCATAACATTCAGCCACCATTCCAATGATGGGCCAGCGGCAGAGCACCAGAGTGACACCTCCCAAGAAGAACAAAGAGCCCCTGAACTTATGCCTCTGGAAGAAGAAGTGAGCTGTCCGCCTGAAGCCTGTGATGACAGTCAACCCGGACAGAAACAGGATCTGCAGCGGACAACATGAGGAATTACTAACATGAATCAGCAGCACCAAAGCTAAACCATGTGTTCTCGATAATTAATCAAGGCTCAAGACCAAACTTTAGTTTAGTTCAGTTAGTGTATGTATAGGAATTATTGTATGAGGTAAACATGTTCAAATCAAGTATTCATTTGACTGATAACAATTGTTATGTTGATTTATTCAACTAATGGATTATCCAATCAAAAGCCCTATTAAGTTAGTCATGGCTATAACCAGTTAAAGATAATCTTAAAAGGGCTTTTCTCTGATCTGAATTTTCAAAACAGTAACTGTATTTAACAGTTACTAAATCATATTTGAGGTTTACAATTACAATAGAATTACACAGAATTGTTTCAGGCACTCACACTGGTTTAAGTGCACTCATTCAAACACAGTTTAGTGAGTTGACTGTTTCAAGAGTCAGAGTCCACCTCCTGGTCTGAGCTTATCAGAGTCTTCTCCTCCTGAACCAGAGAATGAAAAACTACTCTCGCAAACAGTGAGAGTCAACCCTAGACATAAAAATGCATGTATGTCCCATATGATGTTTTGACATAATTGTAACCCATAAATGATCTAAATTTACAAGTTTTTTTCCCCAAAACACCTTACCTTAAGTCAACACTTACATTTCCAAATGCCAACAGGACAGAATCAAAGTACAGCAGGACTCCAAAGAGAAGAAAGAACAAGCCAAATCCCATTAAACCAACGCCTATCTCTGCAAAACCAGCATATTAAACATATAGATGTATACATATTTGATGCCATTACTATTTCCTGTATTAATGATTGAACAGACATATCACCCTATTTTTTTTTGAGTAATTGAGTCAGCACATGGTTAATAACTTCCCATGTTGTTCTTTCATGCCCCATGTAGAGGTCATTTATAATAAATATAAATGAGTGAATGAATATTAAAATAGGAGCACTTACTCTGAAACTCTGTGATGGCCACCATGTTGAAGTCTGGCTGACATCAAATTTCTGGTTGTGTCATGTGACCTTTGCGCTGTCATGGTGATAATGGAGCTAATCATCAACCATTGGGGGTGAGTGGCAGTGGCATTCACAAACACAAACCAATCACAGGCTAATTATATTAACACGTGATAGGTTCATTTAATAATAGTATTTCAAAGGAATAAAATGATCAAATGATGAGCTGGCCAAGTGAACTTCTGAACTGTGAATTTAAACTAATTCTAACAATGGAATAAACCATACCTGATCATGTTTGTAGAGAAAAGCAGAAAAGCGGTGGCTCTACCCCGAGCTCCTCAATAGTCCAAGAGAGGTCAGATCCCTAATATCTTCTTGAATCTAAAATGTCCAACTGCTTTAGAAACTGAGAATGTAATATTTCCTACAACTTAGGTCCATTAGACAAACTATGAAAAGCCTTTATCCTTCATTCACTTCTCTCCAACCTTGGCATTTCTTTGCAGTTTTGTTTTTGATTAACAACCTTCTTTCTATTCATTCTGCTTCAACAGTGTCCCTAAATGTATCATTTTGAATTTCATTTGAAAACCACTACTCAATAGAGTGAGTGAAAACTCAATCCACAAACTACTGTCACTAGAATCAAATATCCTAGGATATATATCAATATAGTAGTAGGAAACAGAGGATAGTGCTCCAGCTGCCATACTTCCCCCAGCATAGTTGCTCCTAGGGCAGCATAGCTGGGAAACTGTAGGTTTTTATTTCTGTTCCTATCCGGCCTGACCATAAACTATTTCAAAGAGGAATGTTTTAAGCCTGGTCTTAAATGAAGAGACTGTTTCAGCCTCTTTAACATGTACAGCTGTAAAGCTAATTCCATAACACAGGATCTTGGTAGCTAAATGCTCTACCTCCTACTGTGCTTTTAGAGACTCTTGGGACCATCAGAAGTACAGCATTCTGAGAGCGAAGTGCTCTGTTTGGATGATATTGTACAATAGCATCTTTGAGGTAGGATGAGGTCATGTCATTTATGGCTTTGTAAGTCAGGAGGAGAATTTAAAATGTTATCCTTAATTAAACAGGGATCAAGTGAAGAGACTCGAGCACCGGCGTAATATGCTCTCTTCTTTACATCCTGCGAGTAATCTTGCATTCGGAACCATCCGAAATCTTATTATGGAGCTTTCAGGAGCAGGGAGTTACAGTAGTCTAATCTACATGTAACAATTGCGTCCAGATTTTCAGCATCGGTTTGAGGCCTGATTTTTCTGTTATTAGTTATACTATGCAGATTGAAAGTAGGCTGTTTTACAGGCTTGATTTATATGCGCTGTGAACGAGAGCTCTTGGTCTGAAGGCTACACTGACATTGTCCAGTGTGACTATCTGCTCAGATAAAGAGTCTCGCAGACATTTAGAGCCTAGTACAATGACTTCCGTTTTTTCAGGGTTAAAAAGAAGATTATTAAGTGTCATCCGGGTTTTTATATCCTTCACACAAGCACTAAATCTATCTACTTGATCGGTCTGCTCGGTTTTCATTGATAAATACAGCTGTGTAATGCCATGCTTTCTGATGTTACCTAACTGCAGCATATAAACAAAGTAAACAGAATTGGACCGAGTACTGAACCCTGCGGCACACCGTAGGTTACTTTAGAACAAGGTGAGGCGCTCTGGTTTACATTAACAAACTAGTACCTAGCTGATACATAGGATTTAAACCAGCTGAGGTTCTGTCCCTCTGACACCTACATCACATTCTAACCTCTGCAGTAGAGATCCAATAGAACCTGGATTGAGACCAGTCCATCGTCAGCGACTAATAACAAATAATTTGTGACTTTAACTAGTGCAGTTTCAGTGCTGTGATGAGCCATGAACCCTGACTGGAAAACTTCAATTAAATGATTGTCCTGTAGGTGGCGACAAAGCTGTTTAACGACAACTCTTTCAAGGATTTTAGAGACAAAGGGTTAATTGGATAGAATTCTGTTTAATGACTGCATGTTTGAACTGTGGAACACAACTACTTTCTAATTATGTGTTTATAAAGAATATAATCTATAATTAGAAGAATAATGTCTTTGAGGAGTCTGCTTGGAATTGGGAGTTGGGTCTAGAATACAAGTTAATGTTTTAGAGGACAGAATGGCTGAAGTTATGTCTGCTGCAGTGAGCCCTTCTAGTGTTACTGATGGATTTATATGGGACACTAGTTTTACAGTTTAGGCTTGCTCAGTGCTAATAGTGGGATTAATTTCATTTCGTTTATCTCTAGTTGTTGTGATTTCAGGGTTTATTACCAAATAAACTTTGTAAATTGCTCAGTAAGAAGTAGTTATTTTTGCGAATAACCTCTGTTGTTTGTTTGTCAGTGATATTAAATGATGCCGCAGCAGCATTTATTATTCATGCAGTGATCAACAAAACCTCTTCATGTTACAAAATGCTGCTGTCATAAGCACTTGGAGAAACAAGGCATACATTCACTTTATTGCAAATATTTTAAAGCAAGCGCAGTGTTTTTAATTAATTGCATAGTCCAAGCACTTTGTATGTTTTCCCAAAATGGTTACAATTTATATTATTAATCATCCAGCATACAATTACTGTAAATACAATAATTGGTGTATATATTGTATGTCATCTTTATTCTCATTAGCCTCAAATGCTACATACAGAAGAGTATCAAATATTAACAACATAGATCAACAGTTTTCTCCGAATTCATTCGAAAATAGCTTTGCTTCATCAAACTCTTCTCAAGAACATTAAAATTAGGTTTGTGAAACGTGAATCCATGAATTTAAAAAAATAGGCATGTAATCTTCCACGGTTCTAAAAAATCTGCAAAAGAACAAATATAGAAATCTTCTCTTCAACTGTAGTGGTTTTTGCTTTGTCTTTCATGAATGTTTACAACTCTGAAAAAATGAGAGTGATTTTTATGAATTATGACATTATTATTAGCCAATTTGTGTTACAAAATATGTTACCACATTAGCCCAATTCATGTCATATGCACATATTTTTAAACACACTGCAGTAAACAAAATGAACATTAACATTTACAGTTAAATAGCCAACCGTATAGTTCCCCTCAAACAACTGACTGCATGAGAATTACACTAAGGTCACTTTCCACATACATTTACTTTACAGAATATATATATAGGCTATATACTGTATGTTCAACTTCCACCAACTCCAGCTGACAACATTACCCATAAATCCTCGACCTGTGCTAACCAAAGTGACATGCTAAAATGGGGGGAGGATGTGTTACGCGCCTGGACTCGAGCTACACTGAACAGGTCACACAGTATGTGCGCTCACACAAACAATATCTTTCTATTCCCATAAATTAAAATTATATTAATGCTGCGTTCAAGTGCAATCAGACACAATCAACACAAAACCTTGCTTACAAGTCATTTTTTACAAGTCACCTGTTTTTCTTTAATTTACTTTTTGAACCTCAACTTGTGTCCAGTTATTTATCAACTACATAAGGCAAAGAAAAACAATAGTAACTGTTTACTAAGTTGCTTTGTTTGTTGTCCACTTTTCATATCAACTAAAAAACACTGTGGCACATAAACACAGCATTAATCCTAAAATTAAACTTTTTAAGATAATCTGTGTTAATTACTTCACTGCTTTGTCAAAAGAACAAAAGGCAAAAAGCTGCTTTGGAAATGTCATAACTGTTGTTGAGGTTTTCCACTGGCAGCTACAGTCCAATGTTGTAGTTCTACAAATAATGCAATATAATTATTATTTCATGTTTGCTTAGCATTTCTGAAGTTATGAAATATTGGGAACTTTCTCCCTAAATACACAAAGTATTACATAACAGCAAAGAAAAGTACTGATGCTCTGTTCTATAACTGAAGTTGCAGCATTACATAAAATGTTTGACTTGAGCCGTAAAATGTAACCACATCATATTCTGATACTAATAAAGTGAGAGCGCTCATGGGCTGGATTTACAAAGCTATCCAAACTGTTGGAGACTCTCTGATCCACCATGCATGTTTATATTATCCTCAGAAGACAGGGACTGGAGCACGCTGAAACCTTTTAGTCACTTAATGACTTATTAATTATTGTCCACTTTTGTAACTCCAACCATAACATCCTCAACATTTAGACAACAAGAGGTTTGACAAGGGCCACACTCTAGTGGTCTTGATAAGAGGGCACGGAAAGGTAACGCAAAGTGGTTACTGGACAAATACGTAGTTGCTGTATCTGACACAAACATAACATTACTGACACAGTAGGAGATAAAAAACTCAACATGAGAACATGACAGACATTACAAGGAGAAACTTCCAAAGTTGTCCATTTTTAATGCTCAGCTCATCGTATAGATTAGTCATGATATGAATAACATCTGTAGTGTTATATACACACTAGTGCTGTACTCTAGAGGATTAAAGACTGTAAATCTCTACAGTGAGTGTTACTCAACATGGGCCTGTGTGTTCAAGTGCTTAGTTTAGTGCCATGAAGTTGCATATGAACAGAAGTGATCCGACATGAGGTAATGAAGACAGATGGGAACGAGGCATCACAGTGAGCTGAGCACAACCCAGTTTATGTAAGTCCCACGCTGGACCACAGAGACGCCAGCATGTCCTCCTGGGGTTCTCCACATCCAGAACCATGCAAATGTGCTGCTATTCCATGTAGACGTAGCTCATCTTCAAACACAACTCTGAAATTAACAGGTCCCATTTCACTTCAGTGAGTCCTGAGCTACTTGAATCTGGTGTGTCTTCTATTGTCCTCTTCCAAGAGCATTAACTTTTTGGTCAGATCAAAGGGACGTGAAGGTCTCAGAAAGATGCTCGGTCAAAAATGGCAGCAACCCAGGCCTGAGCTGTAGACAAACACAGGAAAGAAATGTTGATAAAAATAAAAACAATTTAGCATTATAATGTTTTAAATATTTATTATTTTTTGAGAAAATTACGAGTTCTATGAATTTGTCTTGGCTGCCAGAGGGCGGTGCTAAAAGCCTTGAATAACTGCCTTTGAAATAAATACTACATTCTAACATAATTATATATACAATATAAGATATCGTGGTGGCAAAGTTAACAAAAGACAAGTCTTCATCACAAACTTATGGCCATTTCCTTGTAACTAATGAGGTGAAGATCAAAATATTTTCTTGAATTAAATTTTTCAGTAACCATCTAAGGACTATATCTTTTTGAGTCGATTCTTCGTATTATTTATTAACTAGACATGGCATTAATGGTGAAACCGGCATAATGATGGTCTGTCCTTTTGCAAGTTGTGATTTTCTTCAGTGAAACTGGATGCATCCAACTGTGCAGTGCAAATGGATCTAGGAGCAGGACAGTGGGTTACCTTAGTGCTCATGCCTTCATGACATTGGCAGAGTTTGGTTCAGAGGGTGCAGATGGACGGGTCGGGGAGGTGGGGGGACTGGGGACACAGCGGGCTGCAACCACACGGAACATTTGGGTAAACATACATTCTACATCTACGTCTATTGTGAACATACACAAACTATGGGAAGAGCAGGGGTCAGGATGACTTCCCCTGCCTATGTGCTGATGCATGCACACACCACAGTGTAGCACTACATTTACTCTTAACATGAAATAATGCCAGGTCTTATGCACCACCAGAATCTACAACTGTTTTTCTATATCAGTGCACTACAAATCACAATCAACAACAGTTTCTTTCGGTCAATCCTTCCTTTGCACAGAAAATATTTTTAAAAGGAGGGTTTCTACCAGACAGCAGGCGGCTGCGACGGGACGCTTCTGCAGCCAAGGCACATGAGATCTCGATGCGCTTCTCTTGCTCCTGCAGTTGCTGTTGAGAGCTGACAGGGGGCGCTCCGTCCACTGGACCATCCAGCACTGGGACCATGTTCTGCAGGCTGAGCAAATGAAGAGTTACGTTTTACCTACAACTGAGCCTGAACAAAATTTGTATGAATTAAAACAAATGTATTTAAAAGGCAATGTAACAAACAATGTTCATTTTAAACCAAACCTACTTGGATTTGGCAATAAGAGTTCTAATTCGCTCCAGTTTCTTCTGCTTGTCTTGCTGTTCTTCAGGACTGAGAGGAACAGAATCATCTTCCTGCAGGAGACGCTCAGCAGCCAAGACCTGTTCATGAAAAAAAAAACACAGTAAAGACACAGCAGCACCATAATGTCCAAATGCATTCTTATGTTTCAATTCATGGGTTTCAGAATGATGAAAAATGATTACAGCAATTAATACAGTCACGATTTACTAAACACAAAAGTGAGAAATCAGATTAAAAATGACAAATATGCAATTTGTAACAGGTAATCCTGGACATCAGACACTACCTTTCTGATTCTGATTGTGATTTGTCCAACAAAGTGGTCACGGTCCAGAGTTTGGGTGTTGCTTTTTCTGTCAATACTTTGCTCATGTTTCTCACTCTGTGAATGAATGGAGTGTGTAGGTTGCATTGTACCTGGTCGTAGAGTTCAGGCTCCACCTGTAATCGTCTGAGGCGTGCGATCTCCTCACTGGGAGACTCCAGCCCCTCGCCCCGCACGGCCGCCTCTAGGTCTTTTATATCAATTTCATGAGCTGTCAGCCGCCTGGGCACCTGTGCACACAATACACATGTTCTGAAATGACTATATTATTCATGTCCACACACACTCCGGTTGAGGAATTGGAACTTCACATATATCATTAATGTCTTTTTTTCCTACTGTTTTTATTAGTTTATATGCCAAGTGAATGATGTTGCAGATACTTTAAATATATTAATGCTGTAGAACATTAGATCAAAATGTTATAAACAAACCAGAATATATCAGTCCAGTACATGTGTATATGAACTCATAAACTGCTCCTACCACTTTGTAGTTGTGTGAGCCAAGGTTCAGACTCTGCCTCTTGCTCAGGTTCCGTCTCAGTCGTTGGTTCTGCTCCTCCACACTCATTTTGGGCTTGACTTCAGCTGGGAACACGGCGCTCTTTGGACGCTCCTAAAGCAGCACACGCAGATCTGAGTGTGGTTCTACCAATGCCAATAAATGTGCTTTAGATAAAAATAAATTTGATTATGTATCCACACAAGACATTAGCCAAGACTGTATTCTGCTAATTCAGAGGCGGGTCCAGACCAACTGACTGAGGGTGCATCTGTGTTTTGATAGGGTGCAAAGACAGTGGAGCTCAGCAGTTCATTTTTCCAATATACTTTTTGAAAAGTTCTAATATTTAGAGTTAAAGACACATATAAAACTCGACATTCTGCTAAATGTTATAATGTGTCAGAAACAGATTTTAAATAAAGTATAGGTTTGCCCCCAGCAAGCTTTCAAACTTGTATTATTATTCCGTTTTTCTGAAAAGTAAAAATGTTACTTATGGAACCTTGAGGAAGTATGACATTGCTGAGCTCCATACTTCCAAATTATTATGGCCGACAATGCCATGCTGAATGCCTTGAATCTATTATTTGTGTATGTAAGATCATAGTTGGGTTACATACTCTTGAGATCCCGTTGTGCAGTCTTCCACGATACCGAGCTCCACCTGACGATCTGGTGGGAGCTTCATCTGTGGGGGATTTTGTCCGTGGTGGAACGACGCCTACTAACAAATTATGAACAAATATTTACTTAAAATAAATATTCCTGTATAAATTGAATGTTGTACTATTTATAAAACAACAAAATTACTTCAGTTAGAATTATGCATATGAATAACTTTTACTATACCTTTATTTGTGGAGGATTGTCTGTCCTGGGCTGCATCCTCTGCATCACTCATATTCTGTAAAGTGGGACATCAGCTTGAAAACAGTCTCTGCTTTACTGATCAGTAATATGAAAAAGTAAGTATTTTACCTATTATCTATGAATTATATCTAAATGCAACAAAAATATTGGTAATTTATAGAAAAATAATATCCCCACCTCTAATAAGCCAGACTATTTTAAATTACAATAAAGAGACGCAAGCAAACCTGTTTTTTGTATTAAAAACGAAATTAAATCATTGATGTTTAGTGTTGTTGAAGCATAGAGGCAGCCAAGAAAATAATGAGAAAATACAGATGAGAGCTTTTAAACAATCTTTCTTGTGCAGTGGTTATGAGTTAAGTCAGGCAAATTTAAGTCGCTCTGAAGACCAAAAATGGTTGTCATGGCATGGAAGAGGCTCAAAGGGTGGAATACCTTGATGTAAGACTCTTCTGCATCAGAGTAGGCCAAGCCACACAGCCAGGCAGCACTGTCCCGGGACAAGGGAGGGGTGGAGGGGGGGAAGCTGGGGGAGGACTCCAGGGGGTAGTATGACTTAGGGAGGGGGGGTCTGGGAGGGACACACTCCTGGCTCACCATCAGGGCACAACAAGAGGGACGGAAGAGAGGGCAGGTTCAGGGGAAAGCAGGAGGAAGATAATAGCAAGATCATAAGCTTAAAGAGAAGCATACATCAGCAGAATGTTTCAAGAAAAGCAGAGCGCAAAAGACGAGAAATAAGCTTCAAATATATACTGGCCAAATGTATTTCAAAATAATTCTGTACTGTAGTGAAAGGCTTGAACATTTAAACATTTTAAAACTAGAAGCACAGTGGACATTAGTTCTCTTTCCTAAATGGAAACTTATTCATGATTTACAAAGATTGGATTCCATTGAGAAGATATAACATAACAGGAGACAATGCAAATAATAAGAGTGTATGTGTGTGTGTGTGTGTGTGTGTGTGTGTATATATGTTACTAGAAAAATTAAATACAATTCGGGAAAGAAAAAGTATTATTTTGTTCTTGACTTTGCTCAAAATAGTTTGAGTTGGTTGTTTCACGTGATGAACTTGGGTATTCAATGTAAAGTAAATTCGATTGTGTAAACACAGATTAACTCAATTATCATGGAAATTATAGGTAACAATGATAAAATAAAAAAGTTAAACTGTATGCAATTCTAGATACAATTCATGCATTTGTTCAAAATTACTGCTAGCCAGGACAAAACCAAATTTTGGTTGGGTGGAGTTAAAGATGTGTCTGCATGAAGACTTGATGGGAGCGCTTTTTGGTGGAGGTCTGTGGACTGCCCACAGGGGAAAATATGACATGAGACGCTTCTGGGAAAGTCTTTTTTACACAAATGACTGAGACGGGATACGCCTCTGGATCTTGGTCAAGAACATCAGTGTGATAGGATTCCTGAACAGGAATTGATTGATGAAATCTGCGGTGAACAGACTCCAGTTCATCTGCCGGGGGTCTGGTCGCCTTTCGACTGTTGCAATGGTAATACTGTATTTGGTCTCTTTGTTTATCCGGGGTAGTTGGCGTTACACGTTGCTCATAATTTATCTGAGAATCAACAATGGATTTTTTTATTGCAGGTTCCAGGATATTTAAGGGCAGTCTGAAGTTTTCCAACACAAAAGGAGGCAGGTTTTGATCAGGGTCTTTTAAACTCCAGGGTCTTGACCTTGTCTTTAGCTCAAATTGAGGAACTATGCAGGACTTAGGTCGCTGTTTAGGAGCAGGATTTCTACGCATTTTGGGTTGGGGTCCACAGTCTACTAAGCACAGGCCACTAGAGTCAGGCCTGGGATGGGTGCAGCTGGTTCTTACCTCAGGGTGTTTGGATGGGGGGGTCTGGGAGCCAGGCAGTGGGGAGAAGGGGCTGAGTGGGCTGGTCAGGCTTACAGAGCTTAGAGGACTGGCAGGACTATTGGTGCTAAAGGTACCACTGTTGATCACTGTAAAACACACACAACAGTAAGGTAAAAGATATAGTAGTGTATTATATTTTCTGAGCGTTAGAAACTATTGTAAATGTAACAACTACCTTTGTGCTTGGCTGTGTTAGTGCCTCGGGATGAGTTGTTTTTATGAAGTGCTTCTAATACATCTTGGACTCTCCAAAACTCCTTCTGTATATGATTACGGACTAGGACACTCTGCAAAAATACACAAATACACATTTGATCTTGAGTGGTATTGTTTTATGTTGTGACTAAATAATATTTGAGCATTTTCAAGCCTTGTCAAGGATTAAAGACGTTTTAAGATTTCTCACAAGCTGCAAAACAAAATGTAGTATGTTGTCACCTGGCCTCCAGCGTTGAGTTGCTCCCACAGATCTCCGTGGATGGCATTTGCTTCATCCTCCAACGCCTCAAACTCCATACGTGCAGTGGTTAATGCCTAAATCAGGAATGAAAACAATTTTGCTTTCTCATTTCAATAGCATTACTAATTACTAAACATTACTAAAAGAGATGTAATGTATATCGGAGTTGGAGCACGTCTTACACTAGAAGCCTGTGAGAGCTCTCCTCGGATGTTAATGAGCTGGTTCTGAAGAGTCTCCTTCTTGAACTGCAGTTTCTCCATGGCCAAAGGCTGGTGGTGGTGCAGCTCCATCTCCTGGTGAGTGGACAGCAGTGCATCCTCTAGGTTGTCCTGCGCACAACCACAATGAAGAAAACTGCTAGGCCTTTTTTTTATTAGACCATGATACCTTTGGAGCCTACTTTTGGCAGAGGGGAAGAAAAAATGGGGGAAAATCCCATTCGGACTCAATTTAAAAATAGACAAATTTGAAATAATTTGGAACAAATGGGACTTTTACTTTGGAAAAATGTTGTGACTTAATTTTCATTTGATGTCTTTATAGTATTATTTTAATTTCCTACTTTTTTTTGTTCTACGTTTATTCTAAAAAATGAAAAGAAAATATAATACTTATAGACCTTGAAGTAATTTGTCAGAGGTCAAGAGTTAAAGACTTCAAAAAGTCTCTTGACCCCATCATTTTCAGGTGGGCAAGAAGTACTGTGAGCTGGGGGGGGGGAAAGAGGGTTGAAAGTTGCAGGTGCGAGAAGAGACAAGGAGGGACTTGAGGAATAAGTAATAATTGAGTGATATATAGTATCACATGTACCTTATCCATTCTTAGCCTGTGGACAAGAGCTTCTTGATCCTTCAGAAAGCGGTTTTGTTCACACAGTCGCCCCAGCAGTTTCTGTGTGGGGAAAAATAAATATATAATTTATGACATGACAACCAGTTTGTAATAAATAATAATGGAAATCAATAGAACATGATTCTTACACTTGTTTCAATTTCATTGAGTTTTAGTGTGGGGTGCAGCTCTCGGCTGTAGGGATCATTGTATGCAGGCACCTGGAACAAGTAAAGAGTTCCGTTTAGACCAGTATTGTCCAAGATTTTGACTGATATTCTTTACATTTCTCTGATGAAAACAATATTAAGATAATGCATAAAGTAGACACATTATGCTACATAAAATAAATTGAAATAAAAAAATTTGGTCAATTTTTTTCATAAGAAGTAACAGAGGAAGTAGAGTGTGCAGTGTCCCACCTGCTGATCCAGGTAGTCCAGACTGCGCTGGAGCTGGAAGTCTAACATGTCATCCTGAGCCAAGCAGCAGCAGACACAAGACAGAGACAGATAAGCTCCACAGGGCCACCCAATCAGTGTGATCAGCCAAATCTCAACCCCAAAAGATAGTGTGTCACACATGCAATTTGATTCAACACCAGAAAACTGAGGCTTGATTTAAAATACATGTAAATGGATCTACACATTATAATAAAACACTTGATATTATTATGACCAATTAAATAGAAAAGGGGATCTAGAAATTTAAACTATAAAGCTGCACCAGAGAAATTTAGATTTGATATTATTGCTACATACTGATTAGTGTTGTCACAGTACTAACACAAACACAATTTCGATACTAAAGAAAAGGCACGATGCTCAAAACTGATATTGATAGCACAATTAAAATTAAAAACAGTAGAAGTAGTGTCTTTTTATATTACCATGTGGTCTCATAGTACTGATATAGGCCTTAAATCCATAATTGTTTTAGTTCTTTAGAACTAACTCAAATCCTTCAAACAAATACATTTCCCCACATAATAAAAAAACATGCAGAATGCTACTTAAAAGAAAGATTACATTACAACCAGCATACAGCATGATTAGAAGCGAGAAAAGAAATGTGAACGGGAGGCTAAAGCAGTGGCACATACCATTTTACTGTGAATGGAGGGGGAAACAGGGTAACTGTGATGGTACAGGCCTTGGCTTAGGGACCTCCTAGTGCCAGGGAAGTCATACTAAGGGCAGCACGGAAGGAAGGAGAGTGACAAGCATAGAGAGAAGGAAGGGTAGTTTGTTAGTGGTGTAAAATGAGTGGTGTACGAAGCATATTTCAATAAAAGTGAAAGCGTACAGTGTTAATAATACAGAAATAACAATTCTTACTTACTACTTTACTTATTAATTACTTATATTGGATCATCATTTTTTACTTCACATACACATTCTTCTTACCAGCCTTTTTAATTGTCTGAAACCTCTTAGCATTAAAAACATAATCTGCATGAATGTGTTGCAAATCTCTGCTGCCTGTTTGGCTACTGTCCTATTGTCAATTAATAGTAGGTAAAGCGCCATGACATTTGAAAAAATCTCCATGAAAAAGATCTGATTTCTAAGAATACAATTAGTATAGTATAAATATACTATAAAAATAAATGTATGCATGTAATAATTATTAACAACTTTCTGTGACATTGCCACAAGAAAATGCCTCTTTAGGATGGCCTGTTGTTGGTGACTGTTCACAGGTGTATCGCAACTATTTTCTGACCTTTGGTGAGCTGAGAGACCTTCTCAGACTGTAAACAGAGGGGTCTGCGTAAATGTGGTCATCCCTCATTCTTCCTGGGTCGTGGTCAAAACGCGTGGAGGGTGACCGGGCTGGGGACACGTAGTTGGGGGGTACAGGGGAGTACAACCCCCCTGAAGAAGAAGATGGTGAGCGGGGAACAGAGCGAGAGCGAGGCTGGATGGACAGGCGCCTCATGGATGTTTCCATGCCATAGTGTTGTGGGCCCCAGGAGTCTCTCATCATAGGGGGTCCGTACAGCTGATGGGGACCATCTCTAAGCGAACGGCGCTTGTCTTCAAGGGTCCAGCGCTGGTCGTAAGCCCCCACAGCAGACAAAGTGCAGATGCTGTCAGGTCTCATCCCAGCAGAGTACAATGGGTAGTCATCCATGTAGCGAGGGTCTGGAGGATACCCATAATACTCTCCTCTGTTGACAGTGTAGTACCGAGACGGGCTGAGGAAACGGAAAATCAAACGTTAATTAGATGAAACAGGATGTTGTTTTAAAATGGTTATCCAGACATAAGTAACCAAGTAGCTTTAATCACATTACAACAAGATAACGCACACTTAAAATCAAAACAACTTTATACAATCGGCCTATATCAATAATCTTGAGCTTCAAAACTCCAAAGTCCAAACAATGTAATTTGTAGATGTTCACTTTGACCCGAGCTATCTTTTTTCATCAGTTAGAAAATAGCCCTTTCTAAAATGGACTGTGCACCATGAACACACACCTGTGGAGGTCCTCCTGAGAGGCCATGCCTCGGCGCTGATTGACCCACTGCTGTAGTTGGGCCATGGAGCTTCTCCTCTGGGCAACTCTCTCTGGGGCTGTCCTGGGCACAAAGCCCCTGCGCATGACCACAGCCTCCTGAGGGGGTACAGTCCGCTCTTGGTGGTGGCTTTGGGCCGCACTAGTCCTGGGGATTGTGTTGTGAGGAGTCCAGCCGTTTGGGTGAGGTTTGGAGAGACCTCCCCCTTCACCCTTCTCTGGAACTTCAGTCTTTACACTGTTATTATTGTCCGGTCTGGAGCACGACAGAGCGGGAGAATGGGTTTCAGGTCCATTTCCATTGGGCTGTGAAGAGGGCAGTGAGGGGGGCTTAGGGTCACTGTTTGTCGGTGGCGTCTGGGGGTCCGGGGCCTTGGTCACCATGGTGCTGTTGACATCAACTGTGATGCCACTGGTCTCCAAGCTTAAGAGAAAAACAACATTGTATTACACTGACATTTTAGGGAAAACAAATACATGATTTATGTGCGAATGTGTGAGCTATTAAGGGTACCATTTTTAAATACATTTTACAAATATAGGGTTTCCAAACTACTCTTCTGTCAATTCTTACAGTCATACATATTACTGTGATAGCAATCCAAAAAGAACATTTAAATTATTATTATATAGTTAAATAGTATAGTATATATTGTCTCTTTCTCTGTATAGCGTAAAACGCATACTTTGAAGACATACAACAGGAGGTGGCGGTAATGTAATACTATGGATACCAACCGCCATAAAACACTAAAGAAGAAGAAGCGCTCTCTTTCTCTCTCCTTCTCTCGCTCCTTCTGTCTCTTTCTTTCTCTCTCCTTCTCTCTCCTGTCTCTTCCTCTCTCTTTCGCGCTCTCCTTTTTATTACTATTTATTTTTTACGGTCTAGCGCAAAACACATACTTTGAAGACGTACAACTACAGTAGGTTGCGGTAATGTAACATTTTATGGATACCAACCGCCATAAAACAGAAGAAGAAGAGCATGTAGTGTCCAGGCCAGAACTGATGGTTAAAGTGCGTATGACAGGTTTAAACGATTTTCTAATTGTGTGTGTTTCTGTGATAATGATTCAAAATATATTTTTCTTAACTGCATTTTAGTTCAATGAGTGGTCCAACCTGTCAGAGGCACTTTAAAGGAGTTTTTATTGTTTCCATTCCATGTCATTTAAACAACGCAAGAATAAATAAAGAATAATTATAATTTTGTTCGTATAATCACTGTTCCCAGCTCTTTACATTAGCATGACTGTTTTCTATACATTTGTAAAATAAACATTTAAAATGGTTCAATAATACATTCATTCATATTACAAACCTTGTTCCCCTGTCGACTGTAGCTTGATATTTGGGCTTTTTTATCACCATGTTTTTTCTATGTTTTCACCATTAACCGCAGCTAACTTTACTTTGCATCTTTTAGATTTTTGTTTCACTCTTACTTCAAGTCACACAGGAAGTTACCAAAATAAAAGCCTTACAGGGAGGGAGACGAGCGTGAAGGGAGACAGGACAGAAGTGTGTGCGGCGGGACAGAGGGACAGAGGCAAACGTGTGAGGGGGCACAGAGGTAGGCTGACCCACTCCTTAGCTGCTCTCTTGTATTTAGAAATTAACCACCTGATGGCACTGGACGTATTTCTGTTGCTCAAAACACATCTGTCACTAGTAATGTGCGCACATTTCTCCAAATGTCTTGCGTCTCCCTTGGCACGGCTCTGCGCCCCCCATACGGGGGCGCCCCACACTTTGAAAACCTCTGAAGTAAACATAATCTTCGACACAAAACTACAGTTTTGTAGTTACCTAAGCCTACCTGTGTGTGGCAGCATTGTTTAAATCATCTTTGTAAGTATGCCCCCTTACACTACAATAACTGTAAATGAACATTTGTGATTTCAAATAAAAGAGTGAATGACTTCTAAAGACATTGAATTATCTATAAATGTGATTAAAAAAATACTTTGTAATATATTTGATCACATCAATGGAGCAGATACCTTGGGTCTAATCCAATGTGTTAAATTCATAAATATATAGAAATATATATAGCATCTGAATTAAAGTATAATTTGATAACTTTGACTCAGATGAGATGTCTTATATAAGTTTGCCCTGATTATTAGCGGCCCCTGATAATTCAGCCAAAATGTGAAATTGAACTTCCTGTGTACAGTTTCCATCAGGGCTGTAGTATTTGCCTACTATTATCACACCTGTGTGTTTCCACGTTTGCTGCCTGGCTCATGGCTCCGATCCACTCTTGCTGTTCCTCATGACTGTCTGCGCTGAAGTAGTACGTCCTGGTGCCGCTGTGCTCGGCCTGCAAGCAAAACACAACAGGACCCCTCAGCTCGTCCTCCTCGTTGCCATTCTCGTTGTCCTCCTGCCACACCTGCAGAACACAGGAAGGAACAGTGAGGAATCTGCATCTCTGATCTTATCACTGCCGCGATGCTGGAGGATCATGGACATCAAACAAGAGCAGAAGGAAACATGCACATGCACGCCCAAAAAAGATCCACGAAGATCAGATCATTTGCAAAGTCCTTTATTGAAAGTTTGTCAAACAAACCAAACATCACATTGACCAGCATCGCCATTCAATCCCAGCACATTTATGCAAAAAAACACAACACACATAAAATGAACACAATTTTAAAGAAAATGTAGCACAAATATGAGTTTTTGGGGAATCTTATGGTCTGAAGATGTTAATAACCTTAGTCAGTGCAGTTATAATAAGCACTTTCAGAATGAATATCTATTTATTTTAGTGTCCAAAAATAAATTATGACATACAAAAAACATGCATCATGCAATTATAAGACTGTGTAATTAAAATGAGCTTGTTACCTCCTATACATGATTTGAGGCGGCTGGAGGACCTCAGAGAAGCCAAAGAGAGGACAGGAAGAAAACATGACATACTTTGTTCACTGCATGTAAACAGCAACAAAAAACACTCAAGTTCAAGATCAATTCCAACACTATTACAGACATAGCCTGTTATTTGTCTTTAGTTGTGCGATGTGCGTATCAGAACAGAGCCTCGTGAATGATATATTTCAATGTGACGTTTTGATGGATGTTGGATGGCTGTGCGGTGTTGACCTTGAAACTGCAACCTCAGGCTCCCAAAGCGTTTGTGTGTTTCTATGTGATGCTGGCGAAAGAGATTCATTCAAGGTATCGGGAGGAAATGATGTCACCAAGGCGCTTCCTTCCACGGTGGAGCAAAATATCAGACCCCACCTACAATGTGCAACGTGATGCAATTGGCTGAAATGGCTCTATAGTAACAGGCAGCAGTAGCCATAGCAACAGAGGTGGAGTGTGTGTGGCCTCCTTGGCTTTATTGTCCTTCCTTTGTTCCACGTTTAGGTGGTGCGAGACAAAGACGCATCAAATTCAAGACGATCATAATGGAAGACAGTTTAGACGTGTGTACTTTATGTTGTAAACCAATATGTCACATAATCAGACTCAATGCAGGAGCCATTGTTTACACTACCTGCTCTTTTGTTATGGGATATTTAAGGCTGTAAAGCACAATTTCCTGCAAGATGAGTTCTAATATTTCATGAGCCAATCCTAATTTTCAAAAGCATTTGGCGGGGAAAAAAAACAGTAGCAATATAATGTAGTCTTTCCAATTAAAATGTTTTAATGATACAAAATTTGAACAATTTCATATAGATAAACAAAACTAACTTAAACAGCTTGATGGTATATTCTAGTTCAACTTTACACAAAAGGGCATAAATTATACACTTAATTGTGGAAGCATCAGATTATAAAATCTAGCATGGTAAAACTAGACTCCATTGTAGCCACTGCATGTCAAGTTAAAGTTTTTTTCAATATCTCCATGGTATGAAAGTTCTAAGTATCAAACTCCCTGTGATCTTAAATATTTGCTGTGTAGCTGCTTTGACACATGAACAGAGTTGTGTTTACAGTATGTGGTCAACCACACACTTAACTGGGAGCACACAATGACAAACAGGGCTAGAATAAACCTGTGGTTTTTCAACACACCAGACTAGAGACCCACCAAGGAGTTAATTATTACTTCATATGACAGTGTGGCCAATGCAAATAATCCACGTGGCTGATAGTGTGGGGACAAATCTACAAGATGAACTGTTCAGATTTGCAAGACGAGACACACTTTAGTCCTTATTTCTTTTTTCCCATGTTTATAATGCATTCATGAAGTACATTCAATAATAATGCCAAAAGCTGTTTGTTGTGTTTGAAACCTCTAATATAACAAGTGTCACAAGTGTCTTTCACACAAGAAAACGCATACAAACAACATCAGGGAGGATTTAAGCAAATACTGCTCAAGATGATGATTTGTATGAACCTTTCCTTCCTCAAAAGCTTCTAGACACATTACTACAGAGTGCATGACACAATAATAGGTTCATTTATGTAATGGCTTGGTTGGGCTTTTGGATTTTGCAGAGGCTTGCCTGTTGACTTTGTCCTGCCAGTCTCTGGTGAAAAAAATAACAAGGATGACTGTTGTGGTGTGTGCTGCGCATTTCAACAACTTGAAGCTAAGTCCAAGTACAAAGAGTTTGCCTTCATTGGCAGAGGACTTAGGAGCAGGAGCCCACAGACATAAATAAGATTGGGGTAGCTTAAAGATCCCCTCACGGTAGACTGGACCTTTTCACACACTTTAATCTCTGTCATTGTTACAAGTCGGTGTCATTGTGTTAAAAAGCAAAGTCTGTTGATGAAACACATTTAAATCCTAAAGTCCTAATCTGTATTTGTACACACGCGTTGTAAATTCAAGTATTTTGTGTTTAAATCAATGTGTTCAGGTTTTTTTTATAATTTTTTACTAAGGTATTTCTAATTACCAAATGCCCTCCACTAATAGAACAGCTCCTTGTGTCATAGGCAAACATGGCAGTTTGTCAAGGTAACAACATTCACTATCCTGATAACGGCGCTTTGGATTAAAATTGGACAAGTCCTCGACCTTTGCGCTGTTACATGTCCGAAGTTCATATTTGAACAGCACAACTCATGCAACTGCCACAGTGTTCACGTTACCTGAAAGAGTCAATGACAGAAGGGGTTTGGATTACCACCTCCAGGCCCAGCTCACAGCAGTCTCTTATTACAGATCAGGCAACAAGTATAGTTCAAGTGCACTGGATTTTCGCATTTTGAAGCATTTTCAGTTTATTATAGCTTTGAGGGAGTCTGTGTGGTCTCACTAATGACACGCAGAACTGATAAGACTCTTTATCAAGCTGGTCAATGACAGCAGTAGAATCCATAACAATGTAATCACAAATCATAGCAATAAATACTTTAAATAGTAGTACTCTTACACTTGATACACCAGAAAAGCACATGGTGATTCAAAACCTAACTCACGCTATAGTTTGTGTTTGTGCTTTGTGATCAAAGTATTGTAAATGATCCTGCCAATGGTGATTTTTTGAGAGAGTCCTTCAGTTATTGAGCTGACACTTGCTGCACTGAGGCGATGTTTTTCAGAATAAACAAGGGCGAGTATCAAACAGGACTGCACAATACGTCACAATCGAATTGAAATTGCAGTTTGCGTCGGCGCCATTATCAAATCGCAAAGGCTAAAAAATGTTAACGATAGAATGTAATTTAGCCAAAAACAAAATATCATGTCTTTTTATTGTTGTATCTTGTTCTGCTTATAGTTTAAACATCTACAAATGTTCTGAGATTCATGGATTCTTGTTTTGGTCTCAGTCTTCTCTCAAATGTTAATCCTCCTGGAGTTGTTTACAATGTCCACTCTGAGCAGAATCCTACTTTTGAAACATATATATTTTTTGCCTCAAATCTTGCATGTCCAAGTATCTAACAGTTAAAAGTGTTATTGAGTTTGCTGACCGGCACTTAATTATCCACAGGGACATCGCGTCTGTTTGGTCAGTCGCTTCACATGTGTTTACTCAGAGTTCAGGCATTGCACTTTGCTCTGGTGTACGGAACATTCAGAGGAATTGGAGTCTGTTTTTTTTCTTTTTTTTTTTATATAATTGACATGCCTGAACTTTCCTTCAACTTAGATGGACTCACAGAGAAATAAGGTCACATGGCTCTGTAGCTCTGTCGCACATTATTGTCAATTTCGAACCTATAACGCACACAGATTACAGAGCTCCTGATGTCTAGTACAATAAAAGACACCCTTTTTCTTTGAGGTTAACAAGTTACAGCAAACACCGCACTGTCTGAAGCAATCTCTGAAGCAATCTCTATTTGAATTTATTCATACAGTGATGCATGGACTTGCCCCTGACCACATCCGGATTATGCGTTACAAAACTAAATCTGCTTTATTCAATCCCAGGTTAGATCAGAGAAAACCAAATCATCTAACAGGTTTCAGGCAACAATTATTTAACAAAGATTTATATGATCAAATCCAACGTTTACTTCAACGTTCAACTTGCATTTCTAGCATACATGTTTTTGCTCCCACACAGGCTCTCCTCAACCATAACCCAATTAGTCAGTCAGCTGCCATCAATCATTTCAAACTCACCAACCAGCCAGGTCTCTGTCCTCCAGAATAGAGCAGCCAGGGCTCACAGAAACCCCCTGCAGCTCAGTACCAGCCCTTGCACGTGCAGAATACCAAAACAAAACAAAGCGGTCGATCACGTTTTACTGACCTTAAAGGCAAACTTGCGGGTGATGTTGTCTGACGGCTCCACTCCTCCGACTCGGAAGCTGAGCAGTGGCAAACTTCCTAACACCGTGTCCTCCTTGTCATCTGTGGAAGAGGAAATATCGCCATGTCAACAACACAAGCCGGGGAAACCTACGCTGTGGGCGGCAATAGCGAAAACAGTCACAAACTACAAACATCACATTCATTTAGCAAACCCAGAATTAACTATTCTCAATGAACGACCTGCTCCTGTGCTCGCTCAGCCGTCTCTCCTCTTCTGCTGACAGCTCTGGAGAATAATGGTCCAAGAGTCTGGTGATAAGCAGGGTATAATGGCTTCCACGGTTAGACGCCAGCGATATCCAATACTCGCGTTGAGAGAAAGAATAGATGTCCGAAAGGTAGATTTGGGGCCATTTCAAAACCTTTGTCTGGAGCGCCTGTACATGCTTGCGCCCGGTCTTGCAGCAGCGTGTGTATTTAGGAGTGGGTGTGTGACAGAGAGGGAAGGAGACCAAACCAAGGAGAGGCAGGACTGGGGGAGGGGTAAAATGGGCTTGTGCAATCAGCAAGTACGCCTCGTCCTAGGTCTAGCGCGCGTGTGTGTCTGTGCAAGAAAGACTAGCCCATGTGACTCAGAGGAAAAGGAATCTTGGCCCGCAGCCCAAATGTACCTGCTCCTACAGTCTGTGAACCTGCAGCCACACAGAGCAGGAGACAGTAATACACTTTGGCTGCCTTCCATCATTTTATTAGGTTATAACCATAGAAACCCATTGTGTACGCTCTCTGAAAGGGAGGAATACACAATGCATCATACAGGAAGTAAATAATGACAGTGTTGACGGTGGAGCCTGGCACAGACCTGGGATTATAATGATTAACTAACTGTCCATTAGGAATTTATAACCACTTAAAATGTATTAACTAGGCCTGCACAATACATTTTATTTCATTCCATGCATTTATCAAAATCATCCTATCCTTGTCAGATAGTCTAATATATCACAATATTATGTAGCCCTTTAGTTTATTTTGCTATAGATTAAAAAAAAACATAACATCAATGTTAATGTTATTTATAGCACTAATGTGGCTCAAAGTAACACATATATTTATTTCTCTGTTCAGTTTTAGGTGACAAATAGATAAAAGAAACACATAAGCAAGGAAAGATGGGCATGACATTGTCGATATTATGTAAATGCTGCCCATGTAACATTCATGTATGAAAAATACTAATTTGACTGTTGTGTTTCTGTCACACAAAGGGCTTTCTATCTTCTCCAGTTATCTACTGTCCTCAGAAGTCCAGGAGATATACTACACAAGCAAACACAGTCCGCTGATAGTTTCGTCCAACATCTACAGTATTTTGTGTGTATTTTGTCTCTTGTAACCTGCCTCTGTGGTGAAACTCGAGCTAAGAGCACATCTTCATTGCAGGGTCACCAGAGTCACCACAACACTGTACACAAACTATAGACTGTACTGTACAGTAAGTATACCATTATAGTAAACACTTTGGGAGGCAAAGTGACAACTGCCAATATTTTCTAAAATAATGATGAATCCATAAAGTATTAGTTTGTCTTGATCTAGAATAACATTGTCAAAAGAACCGGGCCACTCCACATTACAGAGAAAGAATGGGCCAAATGATTTGCTGTATGCAGAGAAATTACATCATTACAAGTACTGATTGTTAACGTTAAACTGGTATGCTGTTTACTCGCAAATTTGTTGCCATGGTCTACAATACAACTACATAAACAATTGTAGACTTTTAAATATTTGAATATACAGGTTTTGCTACTTTGCATCATAAACAGTACAAAAATACACTACGCCGGATGTAATTTAATTGTCATCAGCCTTATGTTCTCGGGGGAATTGTCAATAGCCCTCTTCTCCATCTGCCACCGTGTGAGGGGCAACATTAAAGCTGTGGGGGAGCTCTGCACTCTTGCCATGGACACAAAGCATAGAATTGACATGTTTAATTATCAACTCTGCAGTGCATGTGCTTATTGGTAATAGGCCAGTCAACGAGAGGTGGGAGAGAAAATCCCTATAATCAGGGGGTTTGGGCTGGGTACCGATTAAAGGCACCAGTAGAAGTAAAAAAGTTATTAATGGTACAGAAAAAAGGTATTGATAAATGGAACCACAACAAAAATGTTCCTCTGATAACCAGTTTTGATGCCTGGTGGGTGCTGGGATAACGCTATTTTCCTCATAGCATATCAACCGGCCAAGGCCCAAACATGATACCTTTTACCAATTAAATACTTCATCTGCAAATATATGTATTTATTATTACATTGTTTTTCTTAATTGTGCTGTATACTAGACACAGTTTGGTCTCCCTTACAACTATCTATTTACAGACGATTCAGTGCATAATTTAATCAAAATATGAAACGCGTACAAATCTCAGCACCCCCGCGCGGACCCGATGTTTGGCCCCCACTTTGGCCACCCCATAAAAGTCATTGCAGCTCACTCTGATGAAGTTAGTGTACTTCTATGTGAAAACATACTGCTGCCGGTCAAATGAGTGACATCTTTTTGGCATCTCCCAAATGTAGTACAGAAAATGCAACTATAGAAGTAACACGTCATGGTGTGTGGACAAATACATTCTGCCCAAACAGTATTGCACTGCAGATCTCACACATGAATGACCACGGCACATGGCATGACAAACAGTGAACACAAATATCTCAAATCCGCTGGGAGAAGTGCCGCATGTAGAGTCTTATGGAGAGGAATTTTAATAATGTATAAGAACCTTTTATGCCAGGACATTTATAGCCAAGAACAAGAATAACTGTGTTGCTGTTTTCACTGTTGCTACGCTCTCTTGTACAACGCATCTCTGTTCTTAAGGACAGTTTACTCAATTCTTCACCAAAAGCCATAGGGGAAATAATAAGAGAATTATTTCCCACAACGATCTTAAAACTCCACACTGTCCTTTTTGAATTAAGGTGAAGGGTTAATACACCAAATATGACATACATGCCTCTAAGCCGCTCACTGTTTACTCAGTTAATTTGTACTGTCAACGTTCAGGAGAGAGCAATGGTGTATGACCTTTCCCATGCTAACAGTACACCCCATATGCATACAAGATGAATGCAATTTTATGGACACCATCTTTACAACACAAAACTAATGAGCTAATTGTCAACAAAGCACATCAAAGTTCCCTCATTTAGTCCCCTCACAATAATAACTGTAATTACACTATATCAGAGGGCAGATTTCATGATTCATACACAGCCAGTCTTTATGTAGGCATCGGCAGTAAACTGAATATTAAAAAGTATCATCTATAAATTAACTTAAGCATTATTTGACTCTTGATAGTATGTTTTAGACAGATAGTCGGCTTCTGTTGGAGAATGGAATAAAGACCAACCTTTGTAGTAGAATAGACATCGGTCAGTGAGGACAAACCAGCGCTTGTTCCACTGCTTCACTCCGCTGCTGCCCTGTACCACACACAACAACCACAATCATAAATTCATTCTTCTTTTCATTACATCAGCTCTGGGAATCAATACTTGTAAAAGTGATGCCATTTTAAATAATGAAACACATCTAATTCCAACAATGAAACATGCAGCGACAAAACATGTAAATCAACAAAAGAAATGATGATGATTTCTGGTCATATTTGGTTCTTTACACATTATGTACAGAATAAAAGGTAGCATATAAGGCTGAAGCAGCTACAATGGCACATAAATAACTTTTATTCAATGATGTATAACATTCTGGTAGTAAAAAGAAGTACTTATGCTCCGACCTGCTTGTACAGCCAGCCCTGTTTGGTGATGACCGCTTTGGGATTTCTGCGCATGGAGTTTGAGCGCTTTCCAAAGGTTGCAGATTTCCGAGGTGTCCGAGAAATCTTTAGGCAGAGAAAATAATGGAAATCACATTTCAGACCTGTTACATTTATTTAATTTAATGCACATTTTCTCACTTTATTTTCTTTTGTTAAAATCTGTCCTTTTTCTAGACTTTGGGGTTCTATTTTAGTAGCCTAATATATTAGAGCAGGCGCTTTCTCACAGTGGTAGCTTACATAAGAGTTGCGCTGAGTGCATGTGTGTGTGTGTGTGTGTGTGTGTGTGTGTGTACTGACCCGGCTGTAGGGCTGGCTCTCCCGAGACACCTCTGAAACCATGCTGGCACTTTTGGAGTGAGGGAAGCTTCCAGCCGCAGTGTTCCCATTCATGTCCAGATCACACTGCCTGCACACACACACACACACACACACACACACAGACATATGACTCCTGAGTCTAATCCATGTGATGACTTCAACTGTCATAAAATGCACACAACACATGTATCAAAGATGGTGCAAGAGTACATTCATTCTATATAAAGCATTTCTTTCTCTGCACAAAAGCAATCAAAACAATCCCCTGAAATAATTTGTTTGTGCAGATTTGCTCAAGAAAGATGAACATGTGCAGTGCACAATGCATGATAAATAACAATCACAGTAAATAAATGCATGATAGTTGTATGTTGTGGCACGAGCGCCCCCTTGTGCACGTTGATCGCTTCTCATCATCGCAATAATTTAATGCCTAGCTCTCTCTTTCTCTTTTCTCTCCCTTTCTCTCCTTGTTTTACAGTGTAGCGTAAAAAACATACTTTGAAGACGTACAACTACAGTAGGTGGCGGTAAATGCACCTTTTCAGTTGGCTGCCAACCGCCATTAAAAGTAACACCACAACAACAACAACAACAACATTTAATGCCTAAATAAATGCTCTACGCCAAAGTGGCAAGGGAAAGTCATATATGTACATGCATGCATTGTGACCTGTGGCCACTGAACTGTCGCATATTTATGGCTCAAACTCAGAGCTACTGCAGCGGGACTGTGACTGAGCGGGAAAACAAAACGAAACATCCGCGGTCCACGCCAAGAGCAGTCATGTTAGATGAGGACAGGGAAAGCGCGTACACATTTCCTTTTTCTCCAGCTATACAGTAAGAGTGTCATCGTGTTATAATAAACAGAAACGTTATTTCTTTGGCACGTGCACCGTTAGTGGAGGCGCGTCCCTTTACCGAGGGAGACGCGATCTTCTATTAGACGCTTGAATGTGCGTTTGTTTCTGATCTGGAACTGTCCCGGACACTTCATGTTGAAGCAAAATGCTCTTTTCATGCTACTGATCCCTTTTGACCCTAACTGCACGCAGAGGATTGATCTATCCTCTGCAGAACTATCGACGCTTAATTTCCTGTTTATGTGCTACGTCAGTGCGCAGTCCGAGCGAAAACGCGGTGCGGATTGTGTGGCTCTGGCCCGGTGCGCCTGCTCTGGGTCTGTGTGTGCTGCTGTAATCCCTGCTGGCCAAATTGGATTAGATTTACTCAGACCGCAATGCTCTTTGCTGCCTTGTGTTGGCCAGTCTCTTACAGCGCGCTTCAACTCTGGCAGAAGCCGGCTTTGCCTTTAGACTCACTGTCACGTTTGGTTAGCACAAGTAGCAAATGCTAAATAGATGTAACTAACTTAAATATACAGAACAGACTTCCATGGTATTATGCATTCTGCCCGTTAATGGCCAATTAGTGGCTATGAGGCAAGAATCAACTGGTTTAATGGTTAATATAGCATGGTGCTTCAGTGAAACCTGTCATTCAAAATCACTATATGCTCCATTAGATGTGTAACAGAGCAAGTGTCACATGAGCAGACTACACCTTTACTTCATTGCTGTCAAGACAAATCACATAGCACTGGAGGTTCATCTCAGAATCAGAATCAGAATCAGAATCAGAAGGGGTTTATCGTCATTGTCAATGAACAAAATTCACAAACATAGGAACTTGTCTCGGCCTTAAGGTGCAACATAAAACACTGAGCAATAATAAAATAACATATATTCAATCAAAAAGGGCATGCATTAAGAAACAATTTAAAAATTACTATAAATAAAATAAATAAAAATAGGCATTTCTAATGGTACACAGAGTTACAGTTAGATTTACAGTTTTGAGTGCAGAAAGTGACAGTGCAGTGAGTGGTTGAATATTTGCAGTTAAAGTGACAGGTGTTTTGAAGTGTTCATGAGTCCAACGGCAGAGGGAATGAAAATATTCTTGTGGCGGGAGGTTCTGGTCCGGATGGACCGTAGCCTGCCTGAGGGGAGTGGTTCAAATAGACCATATCCAGGGTGCTGCTCTGCTGATCTGCTCTGTTGTCAAAAACGGATCTTTCACGTAGGCTACTGAATGCATGAACTCCATGGCCAATGTTAGGTATTCATTTGGACAATGTTTAATTTAAAACATTGTCCAAATGAATACCTTTGAAACTTTTTCTGCAATTGATCACTCCTGGACAAATTAGTGATTATTACACCGCCTTGCAATGAACATCTTTAATCAGTGTAATGATATCCCTCATGCCAAATATTCACATTTTAGTGAAGCAATAAGAACAGAATAGTACAGGAGTTGGAAAATAAAAGTTGCGTGATGAGTTACCTGATGAGAATAGTCTAAATTAAAATAATTGTATCTATTGATTTCTGTACAAAAGTCTAAAAAAGATTTGACCATTCTATATTCAAACAAGATTTACAACTCGCATCTGTCAGTTTTGTAGTGCAAAGCATCCCCAACTCCAGCCCACAAACGCACACTCACACACACACGCACACACACACCGCTCCATTCTGAGAGCTGGACTTTCCCTGAGCTTCCATCTGGCTCTGCATTGCAGGTCCTGTCTGACCTCCACATACTGTTTAGCATCTGTCACACATTACCACTATCAGCTAAATCCATGCCGCTTACTCATATCTGGCATTATCTCGCCTGTGTGGGTGGACTAACCTCAGTTTGCGGTCCGCTCGGAACTTGAGCATCCTCCTCTCTCTCGGATAAGGCACATGGGATGTGGGAGCAGGCAGACAGAGGATAGGCTGATGTGCAGTGCTGTCTGCTGCCTCACCACTCCCTCTCTCTACTACACATTCAGGCTACATAATTCTACCATCAGGGCACACCGCCTCAGCCTACGTCAGCAGGGCATGGCTCCAGCATCCCAGTCCCACCACCAGAAGAGGATTAGCTTGATCACATCACACCTGATTCATTTCCTGTCCCACTGTCAGTCCTAGAAACTGACTGTGCTGAGCTGCTCGGATGTGCATGCACACTGATGTAAAAGCATTTTTTGCACTCATATCAACCTTATATTTATATGACTTCTCTTCACCAGCCAAACATATGCAAATGTCACGCTTTCACTTCAAGCCTAAAGATATGCTCCATCTGCTCTCATCAGGGAAATAAAATGGTGGAAGATAAATATGACAATATCTGTTGTACTAAACTCCATAAATCGTTATAGTTGGTTATAAAACAATTATGAAAATGTAGGCTGGATATTGTGCTGTCACTAAATACTATTTTAGTAGTCCAATTGTTAGCGATTATTTATTTCTACACTGAGACTTTAAAAAAATAATCATAATAATGACTGAAGGCTTCTAAAGAATAAAGTATATTATTTATGAAAATCAGAAATAGTTTTTTTTATAGTGTTGCTGTTTTTGTTAAACAAGGTAATGATTAATGATAAAAAACAATTACAGTTTGTTTATCGTCGACTATATGTCGATTTGATCATGTTCAGACAAATGGTTAAGATAATAATCAGCAGGCAAATATTTTGTTCAATGTGCACTCCTGTTATGTAATGAGTAAATATAAACGTACATAGGATTTCACATCCAGTTCAAATGGGATGAAAAGCATGAAGAGAGCAGTAGTGACAGAAGCATTCAAGCTTCCACAGCAACAGATGAAGTTGAAGATCCCATCTGAATAATTAATAACTGATGGCAACAGATATAAACAACTACGTCATAATACAAACGTCTTTATGGCTTACAAAAGCTTTAGCCCATATACTTTAAATATATGACAACACTGCTATTGTATCGCTGATTATGTAACGCCATTCATCATTTGTGAGCGCGCGGCACTGGCAGAAGAGCCCCGTGTTGCGTACAAGGTAAAACGCGTCATATCTTACCGTCACTCGTACATGTTCGCTCACTCTGCACAGCGCTAATGCTCCACTGGCCACTTCGTTCACCATCGGACTAGTCTTTTAAATCCTGGGAGACCTGAGCCGTGGTCCGAGCTGACTCCTGCTGCACAACGAGCCCTCCCCGAGCCGCCGCGGATGAGTGCACTGAGGAGAGGCAGAGAGGAGGGGGACAGTGGGGGGGAGAGAAGAGAGGAGAGAAGAGGGGGGGGAAGGAGGAGAAGAGGAGGGGAAGAAGGGATGAAAGAAGAGGGGAGAGAGAAGAGGTAGAGAGGAAGGAGGGGAAGCAGTGGGGGGAGAGAGACAGGGAGAAGAGGGGGGTAGAGGAGAGAAGAGGAGGGGAGGAGGGATGAAAGAAGAGGGGGAGAGAGGAGAGTAGAGGAGGGGGGACAGTGGGGGGGAGAGAAGACAGGAGAGAAGAGGGGGGGGGAGAGGAGAGAAGAGGAGGGGAAGAAGGGATGAAAGAAGAGGGGGAGAGAGGAAGAGGCAGAGAGGAGGTGGACAGTGGGGGAGAGAAGATAGGAGAGAAGAGGGGGGGAGAGGAGAGAGAGGAGGGGGAAGGAGGATGAAAGAAGAAGGGAGAGAGGAGAGGGAGAGACAGAAGAGAGCAGAGAGGAGGGGTAGAGGGAGAGAGAAGCAAGAGGAGGGGAGAGAGGAGAGGCAGAGAGAGAGAGGAGAGGCAGAGAGGAGAGGCAGAGAGGAGGGGTAGAGGGAGAGAAGCGAAGAGGAGGGGAGAGAGGGAGGCAGAGAGGAGAGAGAGGCAAGAGAGGAAGGCAGAGAGGAGGGGTAGAGGGAGAGAGAGAAGAGGAGGGGGAGAGAAGAGGGGAAAGCAGAGAGAAGAGGAGGAGAGAGAGGAGAGGCAAAGAGGAGGGAGAGAGGAGGGGGAGATAGAGAGGAGGGGAGAGAGACAGGCAGAAGGAGGGGAGAGGGAGGGAGGGAGGGAGTGAATGGATGGAGGGAGGGAGGCAGGCAGGAAGACTAAAGAGCATGGCCCGACAGCAAATCCCTGGGTATTAGCGGGTCACATGACAAGTCTCTCCATCATCGCGCACGGAGCAGTCACAGCGCGCACAGAGACATCAACAGACCGTGAACTGACTTCTTCTTGTTCTGACCGGAAACGCCATATAGGCCTAATACTGAGCACTCGTGCATGGGGAAGATGCGGTTGTTGATTTAGAATATCAGAAACACACATCTAAAAAAAAAAAAGAACAGTAAATAAACACAGAAGCTCGGGGACATCCTTTGAAATAATCAACTTAGATGAATTAATGAGATGTTTTTGAGTGGTTTTCTATTTTTAGCATTCCCAATTTCCTGCCTGTCTTCTGTCGCTTTGGGAAATGCCCAAAAGGCTGAAGTCAAACTTTTTTCCCCTCCATTGGTCATTTTGATGGTTTGTTGTTCGGCTGTACTTCACTGCAATGTGCTGCGCCATTTGGTTCAGCTGCAGGTGAAGTTGTTGAAGGTTCCTTTAAAATCTTTACCACAGTGAGAAAATATGAATAAATTACATAAATAAATAGCCTATATTAAAATGCACAAGATACTGTACTTACAGAACGCTTAAGACAGATCTTTAGCGCCCTCGAGAGGACAAGAGCGGGATGCTTGATTTAGCTTGTTTATTTAGGCCCCATTTATTGTATTATTGTATTTTATAGAATTGTCAACCTATGCATTGCCTGGATTGAAAGTTAAAAAACGTGACTTATGCTTACCTGGGGAGTTAATTAAAACAAGCTAAATCAAAAGTAGTCCCAGCTGATGCAGTATAGGCTACTTATCCTTGTTTTATTCAAGGTTCAATCGTCTCTTTTGTCCTGGTTTGTTCATTAGGATGCCCTCCCCTGGTCTCTGTACTCTCGTTAGTTGATTGTAATGGCACAATAATTGTAATAACCTAAATGTAATGGCCTGTCAGTGCTTTACGTGAATCCAACCGCATCAACCGAATCATAGTTAAAAATAGCATGGCTTCTTATCACCACAAGGTGGAGCCACATTTTCACACTCGTACTTCTGTGGCAACGCTTACTTGAGGCCTATATAAACATTTTTCTTAGCCACTGACAATACCTGGCATTAGAAATAGTTTGACACGTTTTGTGAGCATAAGTTTTTGGCAAATTTACGTGAAGACTGTTTCCGCATGCTGTTGTAGGTGCGTCTATTGGCCAATGTGTTGATGTCTAACGTTTGCACCAAGTAGCCTAAAGCTGTGTTTTGGTTTCGCTTATGTTTCCTGGCTCTTTCTCATTCTTGATCTGTGCCAATTTTTAAATAAAAAGCCCAACCCTAATCATAATGGTATTTTGACCTTGCCTTTGCATGACATACTAGTGTTTAGTTTATATTTCGCCTGTGACCTTTTGTTTTAGGTCGAGTTTAAAGATGCACTAACTGTTCTGGTGGGGGTCCGCCAGCAAAATTACCTTGTAAAATATCAATTCTTCTGCCTCTTGTGACGCTTGTGATTGAGTGGATCGCACACATGCCTGCAACTAGAACGTCTCAAGCCGCTCCTGTTTCCATGTTCAAGTCCCGGCTCACAGGGGTCTGTGAGCAGCTGACGTCACCCAAACGTAACTAAAATGTTCTTACTAAATAAAATATAAAGCAAATCTCGGTGATTCACAAAAAGTCATTTACACTGCCAGATAGTGAACAGCAACTTCTGGTTTATTGCCAGTTTTTTCTGAATTTATTTCACCTCTCTGTGTCTCTTTATGTCATGCACTGGGGTTAATTATAGACCCATTATGCACCGGAAATATAATATGTTGACTGTGCATCGATAAACAGGAAACAGCTGATGGGGTCAGCCCTATGTTCCCAGGTACTATGATCCCGGGTAACATTGCCACCATCAGGCGATGGAGGTACCCATATTCCTAGATGTTTACCTATCTTTGATATTTTTACAGTGGTTTATTTTTCAAATCGGTAAAAGTTAGTGTTAGGATTAGGAACAGGTAGAATTGTTAAGGTTAGTGCTTGGGGTTATGTTTTCGGAATAGTGTCCAATTTATAAACAATGTAGAACATGCACGTGCAAATACCTATGTTCCCCGGTACCTTCCCATTCCCTATAGATTGAGTGCAGCAGGATTGGGGAACATAGGTACCCTTTTAAATGTGAGGTACCCATGTTCCCCCATCAGCCAATAATATTTAATACAGATGGTGGGCAGCTACAATGAATATCTTTAAAATGCAGATTTTTTTGTAATACATTGAGTTCTTAGGTCTAGTGACCAAGAGAAATCAGGTTCCACCATTGTGGATTTATTTGAGATATTTCATTGCAAAATCCAACACACTCAGGGAAAAGAGGGTTTTGCCCACCATCTGAGGTTATGATATCATCAAATTCTAGAACCTGAACGCAACGTACAAATACAGTGAGGAAAATAAGTATTTGAACACACGGCGAAGTTCACGTTCTCCCACTTCAAAATTACAGGTCTGAAATTTTTATAGGTGCATTTCCACTGTGAGAGACAGAATCCCCCAAAAAATGTAAATCCGGAAATTACATTGTATGATTTTTGAATAATTTATTTGTATATTATTGCTGCAAATAAGTTTTTGAACAATTGAGAAAATTGATGTTAATATTTGGTACAAAAGTCTTGTTTACAATTACTGAGGTCATATGTTTCCTGTAGTTCTTGACCAGGTTTGCACACACTGCAGCAGGGATTTTGGCCCACTCCTCCACACAGATCTTCTCTAGATCTGTCAGGTTTCGGAGCTGTCGATAAGCAGTTTCAGCTCCCTCCAAAGATTTTCTATTTGATTTAGATCAGGAGTCTGACTAGGCCACTCCAGAACCTTGGCCACTCCTTGGTTCTCCTGGCTGTGTACTTCAGGTCATTGTCATGTTGAAAGACCCAGCCACGATCCATCTACAATGCTCTGATGGAGGGTGTATTACCGCTAGTAACCCTTGAAACCTTTGACCGCACACATGCCAGGCTCAATGTGCAGCCGGCCGCAGTGTCTCTCATTCCCATTTCACGCTCAGCTGTCCTGTCTAATAAAGCCTACGGGCAAAAAAAATCTTTAAAAAAAGAAAATAAATTGTGGTCCCAGCTCTCTTCAGGTCATTGACCAGCTCCTCCCATGTAGTTCTGGGCCAATTCCTCACTTTTCTTATCATCATTAATACCCCACAAGGTGAGCTCTTGCATGGAGGCCCAGTCCGAGGGAGATTTACCGTTGTCTTTAGCCTCTTCCATTTTCTAACAATCGCGCCAACAGTTGATCTTTTTTCACCAAGCTGCTTGCCAATTGCACTGTAGCCCTTTCCAGCCTTGTGGAGGTCTAGAATTTTGCCTCTGGTGTCTTATGACAGCTCTTCGGCCTTGCCCATGGTAGTAGTTGAAGTCTGACTTATTTGGGGGGTCTTTATGCAGCAAACGGGCTCAAACAGGTGCTACTCATTTAGATTACTATATGGAGCAGAGTTTGACTTTTTAAAGGAATATTAGCATGTCTTTGACAGCCAGAATTCTTGCTGATTGGCAGATGTTTGAATACTTATTTGCAGCAATAACATTTCACTGTTTGTACTGAGGATCATAGGTACTGGGCAACATAGGTACTAGGGAACATGGGTGCTGGAGAAGACGGGTAATGGGGAACATGAGTACTGGGCATTCACTGGCTCCTGTCGAGTTTAGAATCAAATTCAAAATCCTCCTCCTGACTTACAAAGCCATAAATGACCTGGCCCCATCCTACCTCAAAGAGGCTGTAGTACCTTATCATCCAAACAGAGCACTTCGCTCTTCAAAATGTTGGACTTCTGGTGGTCCCAAGAGTCTCTGAAAGCACAGTAGGAGGTAGAGCGTTTAGCTACCAAGCTCCTTGTGTGTGAATCAGCTTCCTGTCCATGTTAAAGAGGCCGACACAGTCTCTTCATTTAAGACCAGCTTTAAAACGTTCCTCTTTGAAATCGCTTGTGGTCAGGCCAGTTAGGAACAGAAATAAAAACCTACAGTTCCCAGCTATGTGCCCTAGGAGCAACTATACTGGGGAAGAATGGCAGCTTGAGCACTATCCTCTGCTTCTTACTTACTTTCTATCAAACAATATTTAATATTTAATTTCACTGGCAATTTGTTCATCGCTTTTCCTTCTTTTTTCTCCCCATCCAAGATGCTCCTCATCTGCCTGGAGAAACGGTCTCTACTCCATATGAACGGTTCTTCATCTCGCCTCGAAGAATTGGTCTCCTCCTGAGTGGGTCTTGCTCCACCTTATCTGCAAATTTAGGTGCGTCGCCGCCTTGCGTGAGGGAGTCGGATTCTCTCCTTCACTGTGGAACTCCTACAGGAGTTCTACTTTTCCCAAAGAGGTTTAGTTTTCCTGGCCGAGAAGGAGGTCTAAGGACAGGGAGCTTGGACATCTGTCTAAGACACAGGACGCTGGGACATTCCAAGTCCCTATGAACATGTTTATTTTGTTTTCCACTGTAGCCCCTCGAGGCAACTCTGTTGATTTGGGCGTTACAAAAATAAATTGAATTGTGAAATTGAATTGAATGAATAACATGCACTAGCTTTGTTTTTGCTCCCTTTGGAAGTCCCTTCAGACCACCAAACGGAGGCGGTATGGTTCTCTTAATGACAGTGACAGTCTCGGACCGCCTCGATATGTTACAAAGCGAACCAGTCAAAACGGGCTTATAATTCACTTTAAACTGGCATTTTGTGTTTTATTGAAAATGAGTTGCAAGATATTTTCCCCGAGTAAATCCAAAGTTACATTTTGTCTTTTCATTTTGTAGCCACAGACATGTAAGGGTCGACAAATTAAATAAACCTGATGTGCAAATTGTCCATAGCAGTTATTGCTCGGACTATACTATAGCCTAATATAGCGAAATTTCAGATGACATCACAAGATTCTATTAATATCACATACAGATGTGGCAGCTAAAATTTATATTGTTTAAAATTAGATCAGTTCAGTCACTAATTGAAATGATTCGACTTGAACATTTGTGAAATTAATTTCTTTAAATTTCATTGCAAGTACAATGTAAACAAGATGGCTGTCTCTTGCCCCCTCTTCTGAGAGATATGACATCATCACATTCTAGAATTTGAAACCCACCAACAGGCCAGGTCACGCTTACAGGCCTTATAGTGTAAGCGTGACCTGTAGGCTTGAAATATATATTATATATATATATATATTATATTATATATATATATATATATATATATATATATATATATATATATATATACATATACATATACATATATATATATTTATACAACTGTATCTTTCATGATTAAATTAAATTATTGTAAACTCCACCAGACACACAGAAAAACACAAAGAATTTTGAAGTCCAACAAAAAAAGTTTTAAATTAGGTGAACTAAATTGAAAGTATAATCTTGTGTAAATTCTCACGATTATAAGTTGTTTTTTACATTTAAATTTAAATTATTAAAAGGCATCTTATTGTCATTTACTATTCAAACAACATTAACAATGGAAAACACACACATACGCATGTACTTTTACAAAGTAAATAATAATAATAATCATTTCATCAATCATTTCAAAGTCAAAACTTGTATTAGGCCTATATTAAACAGTCCTTTGTTCAAATTTGGATAGCTTTCCACATTTGTCTTTGTTCCTTGCCATTGTAAAAACCCAGGTGCATTGGTGAACTATAGATTGAATGGCAGGTGGGGTGATGATGAAATGATTTTCCGTAAGTGCTGTCTTCAAACAGGAGAGGCCACATTCCACTGTTTTCTCTGACACCGGTGAGGATGGGCGGGCTCTTTAGCGTAAGACTTGCATTGTGCTGCGGCTCATTAAGACCTTGTAACACTTTGGAAAAGCTGGGCGCATTGTGACGTTTCGCTCTGCCCACATGATATAGAGTTACTCAAGTCTTTGGCTCACTGCATTTCTCTTCAGCTATTGTCTGTGTGCTACAAAGGCCCAGGGTTATGTCTCATGAGTGTTGTGTTTAGAGGATTGTCATGAAGAAGCTGTCAGTCATACATTATATTGGTGTGAACTGTGAAGTGACCCCATATACTCATTATATCAAAAGGTTTGACAGTTTGTTTGAGAGAAGTAATAAATCTAGACTATATTGCTCACTAACCATAACCATAAAATACGTGTCACTAAGTTAATGTTATTGAATTTCATGTGGATAATTTCAGTTTGCTAAAGGTGTTATAGTTGTTGTATACATAAATATCAGTCACAGGTATGTCACAACCTTTTAAAATTACTACAGCTACAAAATTACTATAGCTACAAATATAACTACAAATATGACAATCAACTGTACATAATAATGCACTTGCTCTCTTTAGACAATGAAATATAAGCTGCAATAGTTCAGTTGCACATAAAATAAACGATGTTGCTTTCCTACTGCAAGTATATAAAGAAAATCAATAATAATAATATAATAGTATAGTAAATACCTAAATATTGTAATAATATTACTAGCGAAAAAGAAAAAATTCCAAAGTTGTGTCCTGATTTATTTTTATTTTTTTATCATTTAGTGGAAAAAAAGGCATTTCTTTGCTGGTTTTCACACTTGAAAACACCATCCAAAGACAGCATTTTGCAGTACTGTAAAACCCCAAATAAATGCTGTCATACCTGCAGAGCAACTGTTTATTTTGAAGGTCCCATCACATTCACATTCTCTGATATTTAAATGTGACTTTCAGATAAGATTCGGTTGAGTAGTAAGTTTCCAACAGCCAACAGTGATGTCAGACTGGACAAAGACAGCGTTGACGAGTGTGCACACTATGTGATAATGCTTTGAATGATTGACCAGAGGGTTCAGGGTTCGCTCTGAGTAAACACACGTCTGACAGTTTCAGTTAGTCTACAGACACCAAGCCTGCGTTTACCTGCAGCCATTGTTAAGATGTTAAATTAAGATTTAAATACAATAAATGCATCTTCAGCTGTTGGCAAGGAAGACATAGAAATATCAGATATTGCATTGTGAAAACAATGTTATTTGTTGCATGTTCAGTGCAAACTCCCTGAGCATTTTTGCATGGCCAGCAAGAATGAAATAGGTTAAAGGAGCAACATTTTGCAAAATAACATTCATAAGAATTTTAAATGGGACATATTATGTACAATTGACTTTTATGAGGTTTTAACCATGTTATTATGGCGCCCCCTCATCACTCAGAGTTGTCGTTTTGACAGATTCATACATTCATGTTGAGTTATCCTGTATTGTGCGGCATTCGAGGCTTGAGTGCTCAAAAAATGTTATAAGTAAAAGAGAATCACATGTTTGGAAAGAATTCTGTTGGGAAAATGTATCACAGTATTTTGCAGAGGGAAATACTAGTTGCTGGAGAAATTGTGGTTGCCAGGAGGCCCATCATTATCATGTGTTTGGGACTATTATTCTTAAATGGACTGAGATTAACAAAGCACTGCAGACTGTTTTTTGACATTGCCAGCCCACTGGACTAAAAACTCCTGCCATGGACACAATAAATGGATACTTCTGGTGGCAGGAAATAAGTCCATAACAAAGAAATGAATGACACAAACAACAAGACTGGGCCGACATTATAATTGACATTCATAGTCTTTTATGTCTTGTTCTCTCTGGTTGTGTCCTGTTTTTTGTGTTTTTATGTTATGTGTTCACTAATCTCCCACCCTCAGCCCTGTTCTTACTAATTGCTTGTTCAAAAAAGTTCTATCTCCGCAGGTCATTTAGAGGAATAAAAAAGGTCACATAGCCATTGTCAACTATAACAACATGTAAATGAAAATCTGCTGCTTTCTGTGGATAAATGCCACTATCGCTGCAGTTTTTAATAGGAAGTCACCTGTTTCTAAGTAGCTTTAGATCAATAGTGCGGTTTACAATTAACAAAATGTAACATATTGATCTACGTAAGTTATTGTTTAATTATAACTTCCAGAAACTGTATTCAAGGCTAAAGTTCTCAGTTTTAACCCCTCATTTCCTCCCACTCGTCTTTATTTACTTGCAGTTGAAAAATTCAGATTTCGTGTCATTTGCAAATGTTTACAAAAGTTGCATGGCAATTTTCAGAAAATACAAACACCATAAATGTAACTCTGCTGCTTGATAAGGGCAAATGTCACTATAAAGAGACAGGGCCAGCCGCAAAAGGTCAGTTGTGCAGTTTTCAGCAGGAAGTCAATGGACCACGTTTCTATTATTAGATCAGTATTGCGTTTTACAGTGAACATATATTTTTTTATTTTTTTTATTTAATTTTTTGCTTGATGGTTGTTAGCATTGAATAGCAGACACATTTCCATCATTCTGTTCCAAATGTAGCTTTATCAGAATGATTCATTTCAGTATTAGGAGCAGTCATGAATAGAAGGTGTCATTACGTACTACATAGATTTACTGCCAAAAAATTGCTGTCTTTATGAGGAAACTTTTTTGAGACACGTGTTCTTAAAATGTTAACATTTAGAATACATATTTAATGTTCAGTTTATATTCTATTTGTTTTCATAGCACAAAATCACCTCACAGATCTTCATCATTCTAATTATTATTATTAGCCAACTGTTCTGTGGTACTACTGTGGTATTATGTTATGTTATTCTTCCTTGACTCTTTTCGAAGTCTATTAGCATTTTTTCCAGAAGGTGATAGCTGACCCGAGAGATAGCATATTAATTATTGTGACAGAGTGTTGACAGAGTTGGACCAGTCTATGTTGTTGATCCAGTTCGCAAGAAAGCTAAGTGGGCGAGGCCTCGCTTAGGTGGAATTCCCCTGAGCTCACCTGAGTGCAGCCCCCGCACACCTGCTATATAAGACACAGAGGGTGAAAGTATCGGCAACAACCTGACCAGAGAGCATTATCTACACATTGGCGCTCACACTAGGTAAAGCTCATCTCTTATATTATCAATTTTTTATCATCATTATTAGTGGCAGTATAGTTAATATTACATTTGCATGCATTATCTTGCACAGGTGAATCATAGGCCTCTCATAGCAGCACTGGAGTCTGCTTTATTTCTGATTGGTCCTGATTAAGTCATTGTTTAGTCCTACTTTTGCTTTGTTTGGTCCTCAACATGTCATATTTTCTCTAAAGCAAACTGTTGTATTTATAATGACTTCTACAGACATGTCACTTGTATTAACGTGAAGTGATTCTGTGTGTTCCCAGCGTTTCCATGGCTGCTCCGAGCCTCAGCACAGTCCTGACTAATGCCAACCTCACCATGTACCAGAGCGGGGTGTCAGACCTGACACTACAGCACATCCCCAGGACAGGACCAGCAGACTACACAGGCGACACCAGTACGTGCAGTCATGTCATCTCATTGTCTTGGAAAAATGAAATGTTCTTGCAACTGCTAATTTTGTGTAATGTGGAACAGCTGCGGTTCAAACGCACAGTTAAGGGGGCACTATGTCAGTTAATAGGTGGAGAGATTTAGCAATAAATGAAAGCTAGAAAGGTTTATACTGTGGAATATTCTGGGCAACACAATAACACTTTCACGAAACAGGCAGATGATAGACCCTCCAAAACTTGCATCCTACACCTTTTGAATAATTGTTTTAAGAATTAAGTCTGTAATACTTAACACTCACCTCTCCCTCAAATGTGAGCTGACCTCATTTTCAGTATCTCTTAATCATTCACTTAGAGGTCAATGTTTAACAGTGAAATCCCACAGAGGATTAGCACTTTGTTGTTGATAAAACTGTGTGACTTGGAAAATTCTTTGATGAAGTAATGCTTTCTATATTTACAATTGGATAGTATATCACATCAATATGTTTTAGATGCAATAATTGTCAATTATAGAATAGAACATTGTGCATAGTACAAAAATACACCCATCAATATAGGCAATAATGAAAATCCCTTCATGATAACTGTATTTTTCTTTGAGTGTTCTGAATTATATATTTACAAAGTGCAAAGCTAATAGCTATAGAATAATAAAAGGCCCAGACATAAACACAAATAACCACTGCATTATTCTCCTTTTAACCAACGGTGTAAATTGTGTAGGTCCTGTCCCAGGCCAGTGGTATGAGCAGGTGAACCCCCTCTGCTGGACCACCGAGAACGTTTTGGAGTGGATCAGTGACAATATCGAGGGCACAAACTTCGACGCTCGCTCCTTGAACCTGGCGTACTGTGCCATGGACGGCCCCACTCTGTGCAAGATGTCCCACAACGACATGATGGGGGTGTTCGGCCCACACCTCGGACCTCACCTGTACCAGGGCCTGCTCAAGTACAAGGCCAAGCATGGTAAAGGCGGAGCACAAGGACTAACGTTCGATGTTAATTATTTACAGGACATTTATTTCCAACACAGTATATGGCCATTTGCACTTCATCTGCATTTATTGTGTGTCAACCTAAAATGGCACTGTCAGAAAAAAAATCAATAGTTATATAATGTCACATGTTTTGATTGTAATTTACATATTTATTGTTTACAAAAGTACATAAAGTATGATTTCCCTGATGTTTAGTTTAAAGGATGATGTGTTACAAAAATCTAACACTCCTAAATTCTGTTCTTTCAGAGTTCCAGTTCCTGTCGCCATCGGATCTGAACGAAACTTGCGAACTCTTGGACAACTTCCTGGTCGAGCTGAAATATCCACTGCTCAGCACCATCACTTTCGGGCAAGGCATTCAGAGTACGTCAAGTTTACTCTTTTGTACAATAAAATATTCCACTACCTTATATCAATGATATTAATCTTATTTCATTGATAATAACACTACTCTTTATGTCCTTCCCTCTGTCAGCTAATGATCTTTCCCCCAAAAAGGAGACTTCCTTCTGTGAGAATGACTACAACCTGAACCATCTCAGCATAGAGCAGCTCACTCCACTGATGGACGCTGGCAGCTTCTCTGATCAGCACTCGGACAGCGAACTCAGCTCCTCCTCCAACAGTAACAGTAAGCTCTAATACATCATCACTTCACTTTATCATCATCACCTTATCTTGTCAGAATTGTGTTTGTTGCCTAATAACAATAATAAACGATAACAATCGCCATATTTATTTTGTGTCCTTGTCTTTAGGTTGTGTATTCTCCGGTTTCCGCACGCCAGAATCCACAAGTGGAGAGTCTGACCCGGAGTTCTTTTACCCTTCCATTTCCAGTAAGGATTTCTGAGTATTAGCGTTTTACATTTGTGTCTTTGAACAATGTCTAAATATATGTTTTTCTGTGTCAGAAATCAAAACTGAGAAGAATGAGGAGGAATATTATGAGAGGAGACCACGCGGACGACCTCCTAAAGGCAGCAGAGAGCATAGTCTGTACCTCGGCCCCAAGAAGAGCAAGCATGGTGAGAAAAATAACATGGAACAATACATTTACATTTAGCCAAGTTCTGACAATGGTGGGAAGTCAAAGAAGTCATGTGATGGCAAAATATAACAGCTTTATTTAGTCAATTAAGAAGCGAAACCACCTTTTACCACTCACCTCTGACATAAGTCACGTAGACATCAAGTTATCTATCGCTCTAAGGGCCAATAATTTTATTACAGTAAGCTATAATGATAATAGCTGATGTCGATCATTTCAAATGAATCCCACTGACCTTACGATTGCGTTGTTTTAGCCCCCCGTGGCACTCACCTGTGGGAGTTTATCCGGGACATCCTGATCCACCCCGAGAAGAACCACGGCCTGCTCAAGTGGGAGGACCGTAGAGAGGGGGTCTTCAAGTTCCTCAAGTCCGAGGCCGTGGCCCAGATGTGGGGCCAAAAGAAGAAGAACAGCAGCATGACCTACGAGAAGCTGAGCCGTGCTATGAGGTGAGGAGAAGACAAATGTGTGGATCTGTTTTGCTTTTAACCAGGTAGTAACAAACGAGTTATTAGATTCTTAGTTTGTGAGAAATGCTTTCTTTATCCGACAATAATATTTGAACTCAATCCATTATATTTGATTGTATCATTGTAAATTGTGAAATATTTGGTTTGCAGGTACTATTACAAACGTGACATCCTGGAGCGTGTGGACGGCAGGAGACTGGTGTACAAATTTGGAAAGAACGCCAGCGGTTGGAGGTTGCACGAGCTGACTCCGGTCATGTGATTGCACCGCACAGACTCAGTGTAAACTCTAACAAGTTTATGACACTTACTTCCCCAGAACAGGAAGGTGTTAACAGAAACTGTAAGCCACTGTTAATGGCTCTAGTAGGTTTTATGAACCGTATTTTATATTGTACTTTATTTTGTTATTGACTGTGTATGTTTAATATGAAAATGACAATCTTATATTGATATAAGATTATCGATGGACATTTGTAGCTCTATTTGGGCAATATAAATATTTGTATTATGTAAGGTTTTGTATTCTATAAAGTGTGAAAGTTTATTGTTGTGTTAGTCACGTAAACTAAGCACTAAATTTTGTATTTTTCTATGAAATTAATTGAATTGTATTTGTGTGTTTTTATCATGTTGAGAATGAGAAGCCAACTTTGTATCTGCTCACTGTATCATGCATTATGTTTTATTTGATAGAAAATGTGTTATTAATGCACGCTACAAAATTGTTTTTACACTAAATGTTTTATTGAAAAAAAGTTTCTATAAATTCAAAATAAAGTCAGCTTTGTGCATTAGTTCGTGGGCAGAAGTTCGAACTATTGTCATGTCCGAATATATGAACTGTTTGAATGCCAGATTAAAGGGGGCGTGTGTAAAATCAACTTTTATGAGCCTTTAACCATGTCATAACCCCTCATCATAATTTTTCATATATTTATCAGTTTTTATATGTATAAAATAAAACAGAAGAAAACATAGAACACTGAACACGACAGAGAGAGAAAGCAAAATATGAAGACCCGCAAAGCCGCCATAGTCACAGGGTCTATCTCGCTCCTGGTCTCCTCTGGAGCCCGGCCCAGACCCTGTGCGGGCGGAGGCGCAGGGGAAGGGTTGTTGCGGTGGCGCTAGTTAGCTTAGCCATAGCACTGTTACTGCTTTCAGTGGCGAATATAAATATTCCTGTTTACAATGAACAAATTGTAAAATATTTGTAATTGAATTGTATATGTTACCATTATTTTTCCAGTACTGTATTCTACTGTTTCTATGTAATTACATAGATAGTATGGGTTAGGAGTTCGAGGGGTCAGGTTACATTCACAAAAACAAAGAGAAAAGGTCCGAGGCACTTAGATGTAAAATAAAGATCCATTTTTATATTTATTATCTGAGTGACGTACCACGTTTTGACCTTTGTGAGGTCTTCATCAGGGCGAGAGTGAGTGTGTGAAAACTCATATACTGTAACAAAAATGGCACCATTTAACCAGAGTACAATTTTGAAACATTTAATCACTGCCATGTGTTGTTGTGGGCTTATTTTAATTTAAATTTTCAAGTCATTTGGTAATGTGATCCTCTCTGAACTCCTGTGCCTGGTTCAAATTCGTCCGCATGTGTTTCTGACTGTTGGCTGTTGTTTACTGTGGTTTGGTCTCGGTTTGGGCTCACAACGGGTTTTACCTGTTAACTGAAACGGGATAACATCTATGCTGCCACATCAACTGTTGCAGCTATTTGACAGTGCCAAGGGGTGTGCAAATGCATATATATCAAATACAAAGTTTTATTACGAGGGCAATTCCTTTATTCACACAGTAAGAAACAAAATGTGCAATACAATACATATGAATAGCTGTAAATTTAACTGTAAATTCTTGTGTACACAGAAAGAATATCTTTATTTTATGCTATAGTAAATTTAAATTGTTTTCTTTAATGCATGCCCTTTTTGATTTCATATATGTTGTTTTTATTATTGCTCAGTGTTCTATGTTGCTCCTTAACGTCAAAACAAGTTCCCATGTTTGTGAATTTTGTTCATTGACAATGGCAATAAATCTTGTATGATATTATGAGACAGATATAGATATATATATATAGATATGAGCGCCTCCTGATAGGCATGGAAGGATGGGTCAAATGAAGAGAACATATTTCCTTTCAGGGACAATAAAATGGACCCTAACCTAACTTTTCTATTATAAACTGTAATAGTACCCGTAATATCACTGTTATATAATCTCTCTTCTTCTTTTGCATTGTCCCTTTTTCAAAAGGCCTAGACTTATGTAAGAACAGGTGACATATATATTTGGCTTTGTTTCGAAGATTTGACCAAGATCAAATTGCTGCCTCATTGTACAAGAGTAACTGCTTTACTGTTGAAACAACAAGGTCGTTTTTATGCTGCAGCCTGTGAGGCCCGCATCTGTTTTAGATTTGCTATTCTTTTTCACATCTATATAGTACATCTGTCTCATACTGTGTATTGTATTGCACATTGTATTTCTTATTGTGTGTGTAAAGGAATGTCCGTAGGTAAACTTGTCCTTTGTATTTGATCCAAGCTTTGCAGCACCCTGGGAAATAATATCTAGATCTAGAGTTATAACAATACAGAGGTTTGGCCAGTTTGCCACTTGCTGTCCCAACAAATAAATACATAATTTAAAAAAGTTTGATGCTGTTGTGCCTTGTTGTAGAGGAACTTCAGCACAGTACACAAACAATATCTGGAACATGGTTATGTGAACAGTTTGATTATGCACAAAGAGCAGACCAAAGCACTAACTCGGAGCACAACACATCCTTTTTTTACCCGTCATTTACCCATCAGTGCAACATGTCAAAGCATGAGACATCTTATTCCTTTGCATTTGACGTATTTAGGTGCTTGAGGCATGGCAAGTGGGGGATATTTACAAGAATGTGCAATTATAAAGGGACTAAAATAAAACCAACAACACCACTGGGGTTTAACCTGGTAAATAAATTAAAAAGGACACACAGGTCTGGACTCAACGTTAGTGAATAACTTGTAAAGATGGACGGCGCATGCGTTAATCTCTAAATCTAATCATCAATCATAAATATAAATATAAAATAGAAGTTGAAGATACTCTCCAGGAAATGGCATGTTTTACATTTCTACGGCTCATGCCAACTTAAATGTTTTGTTTAGATTGTGGACATTCTCCTGTGTGGTTTTTACAAAAATGTAGTCAACCAAGTAACTCACCTAAGAATGATAACATTTTGAATAACCTTCCTGTTTATATAATCTCTTTATTATCTAAAGTTTTGGCAAAGTTGACAGTCATTGTCCTCAAAATAACAATCTTCTGACCAAACTGGTTGAATGTCAGTCTCCAAGTCAGTGCACGGTTGATCGCAACCGTGCACTTGCAAAAAACACATCAATGTGAGAGAATGAAGTATTAACAAGGACTGTATTTTGTTTAATGATGCTTATGTCCCCCCTTGCCGATAATGCCATAGTTTTTGTTTATTTTTATGTTGTTAGTATCAAAAGGCAAGAGGAGTCATTTAAATTTGCTAAATTTTGTTCACCTGTAGTGAGTTGAGAAGATAAAAAGTGTTTGCATATTTTCTTTTATTTCAAACAATCCAAAAAGGGAAAATTACTGCTGTGGAAAAACAACCTCTTCATACTACATCATTAAGTTTTCTCTTTCCAACAATGGATGTCACTCTGGCCAACACAATACCAATGATTCAATTCCATGAGACAAAGATTCAAACATAACCATTTCACCAACAGGGAAAGTACAGAGTCGTCCTGTTGTGTACACAGTCGCATTGTGTGGTCTCAAATCTTAAGCATTATTTTTACAAATCATTAGACTCACCAACATTTCCCATAGAGCCTTTTTATTTGGCCATAGTTTGTCATTAATGTTTTAACATTACTGTTAAAACATTAACAGCACTGCTATAGACACACAATGTTGTCTGTTTTTGTGGATAGTGTCTCAGCCTAAAAATAAGTCTGGATAAACGGGGTTTTTCATGAGTAAATGACATAGTAATCACTGGAATTTACTGTGCAGAGTGACGTTCACGAGCAGTTACATAATAATGCTAAATGTTAAGTTTAAAGGTGTACTATGTAACTTTTATGATGGAGGGTTTGCCACTTGCTTATCTCCATGGAAGGAGATATTATAGCTTTGCCCGGAATGTTCCACAGCATGGCATTAAACTTATCTATGAAGACAAGCTGGCGATGCCACCAGGCCAAGTTACAGGTCAGATCTGTGGAGAGAGGTGACCCTGCTCACAACAAGAATGTTTTTGAAAGTATTTTTTAGCAATAAAAATGATCCCTATTTCCGTGCGCCCTGGTGGTCGAGTGGTTAACGCGGCAGCACACATGCCAGGCTCCATGTGCAGCCGGCCGCAGTGTCCCGACTGCATCCTTCCACCTGAAACTCAGGGGATCCATTTTTAGATTTTAACACTTGTTTATGTTTTGGGATGTAAAGTTTATTTTAACATGTACTTTAACCTTCAAAAAGATTTATTATGCATTCAAAATAAAGTGTTGCAGTCCCAAAAACAGAACTGCTTTCATTTTAATCAGTGCTTTATTTTTTATCTGGGGACTTTGCTCTGGTTAATAAGTAAGGAATAAAAAGGCAAGGCAAGTTCATTTGTAGAGCACAAGTCGTACACAAGGTAATTCAAAGTGCTTCACATAAAGGGAAAAATGCAATAAAATCACAAAGACACGATAGAAATCACAAAACAGTTTAAGACATAAAAGAGAGTGCAAATAGAATAATTTCAGTCATATGCACTGCAATACAAAACTGTTTTAAGCGTAGATTTGAACATTGTCAGAGTAGAGGCCTGTCTCACTCTGGAAGACTGTTCCAGATTTTACCTGCATAAAACTGAAATGCAGATTCCCCAAAAAGTCTGTTTTATCATTTGCATATGTACATAACAGTGCCAAAATGCATATCGCTGTACTAATAATACCTAAAAATTAAACTCCAAACAGATTAAATAAAGAGAAGGCAGTGGGGTTGATTCCTGGACTGGGCAGGAGCAGGTCTTTGTTTTGCATGTAGATACCTCTTCAAACTGGGAAAAAAAACATTTTGTTACTGTGGCAAACTGTGTCTTAAAATCACTATAAATTGTAAATTCTAGTGTGCATAGCTTAATTGTCAAGTAATCTTTAGTTGTTATCAAAGGAATAGCGATTGCTCTCAAGTAAGAGTGCAATAACTGTAAAATAATATTACTCAAGTTGAAGTGCAAAGTTGGGATCCAAGAACCGACTCAAGTAAGAGTTAAAAAAAAGTAGGCCTTGAGGAAATTACTACTCAAGAAAGGATTACTGTCTGGATGTAACATCTAATTTATAATTTGAAGATAATTGGAAAGACAAAACCTTAAATAATGCCCAGACTTTTCAAAGAATAGACCACAAAAGTAACAGAAACTAATTCACATCTGAAGGAGCGGTGCAAGAAACATAAATGTTCAAATCATTGCTTATTGTCAACATAAAGCTTTTGTCACTACTCGATTTACTCACAGTGGGAAGATTAAACAATCAAGTAAAAGTACTGTTACACTGTCAAATATAATACTGAAATAGGGGTAAAAGTATGTTGATAGAAAACTCAGAGAGGTCAAATTTGACTAAAAAGTGACTTAAGTAAATGTAACTGAGCAATACTCACTCCTGTTTGTGATCATTATTGTTATGAATATAGAGATACATCAAATGAAATGAGCACAATATTGACTTAATGTCAAACAAAGACTCAACCTTTGATTAATCATTCTCCATCAGCAGTGCACGTTAACATTCTTGCTTGAGTTTCTACAACCCTTTTCTTCTGGCTCAACATACCAGTCCAACAGGTAGGGCTGGCACAAATCCAGGATGTGCACCTAGTTTACTGGAAACTACGCAATGTGTGCCAGAAATCATGTGACCCTGGGAGGAACCACCTTTTATGGTCATGCCCTCACAGTAAGCAAACATACACACTGCTATAAAGGCCATCGAAAAGTTACTCATCAAGCCGAGTCCATACACAAATTACAGGCAAACATGAAGCATGTAGAGAAAGTAAGACTAAAAAGAGACTAAAAAAGCAATGGGTGTGGTTGTACTATCACCAGAGGAGTGTCAAAATTACATTATATAAATCATAGTAACACAAATTTTATCCTGGATTTACAAAATTGCTATGTATTCAAATGTTTCTCTTAATTCCTTAAATAACTTTCTTAAAGCCCTGGTATGTATGTTTTAGCCAAAATATATACTAAAATAAAAGAAATATGTGTATTTTTCTTTTTGGAAGTTTTAGAGGTTAGAGCTATAGCACTGAAACAAGAACACAATAACCATAACATGCATCCTTACTCTGAGCGAGCTTGCACCACCACAAACCTGACTCTACTTTGGCTGAACGATCCTCCTCCTGCTTGTTTCCATAGAAATGTTGTTCCTTTGGCTTTAATATTCAACAGTGTGGCATAAAATGTATTTATCTTCATGGAAAATGTTTTTAAATTAATGTTTTAACTGTCTCTTTCATGGACTCATGCAGGTGACGTGCATTATCCAGCAGTGCTGTATTCATATCAATATGGCCGCACTATAGTGAGCACTTCATAGCTCAAAACACTGATAAACATACATATATACATATATGTACACATACATATATGTATGTGCATATATATATATTATTGTTTTATTTATTTTTTACATTCGTTTTAGGGACTGATTTGATTGTATATTGTATGTGTATTGCTCTCTGTAAGGTTTGTGTTTTTATTCTTTTATCCTGTGTTTTAACTGTTTTTGTGAAGCACTTACCTACTTACTTAGATAGATAGATAGATAGATAGATAGCTAAAATAAAATATATACACTCATCAGAGAACTTGAGTCAAATTCCACTCAACAAGCTGACTTGTAAAATCATCTGTCTAAGGACACGGGACGCTGGGACATTACCAAGTCCCTATGAACACTGTTTATTCTGTTTTTCACTGTCGCTGCTCGAGGCAACCGCTCTTGTGATTTTGGGCATTGCAAAAATAAATTGAATTGAATTGAATTAAAAAGTGACAAAATGCTAAAAATGCAAGTGTCGACAAGCACAACATTGGTATGTTCAAATAATCCATTTAAACTCCTGCACCTATAAGTAGTACAATATTTATTTATGTATTTATTTATTTATGTGCAAAAACAATTATAACCTAAGTTCATTTATGCATGTGTCAGCACTCAGAAGGGATGTTACTTTTCTAGTGCAAATGTTTGACTATTTGCACTGTCGCGCACCATTGAACACATGTATCACTCCGACACAGACAGCTGCTACTTACTTTGGTCAAAGACAGGAACACTACATGTTTATGCACAATAATTATAGTTAGCCTAATTTAATAAAATACAATTCGTTTTTTAAATGAAATAAGTCAATCTGTTATTGTTACCAAAGGCCATCGGCCGTTCATAATGAATTGGAACGAGAAAAAATAACATTTGTCTTGAGATGAGAGTGCATACGCTGCATGTGCCAAACATCGTTGCCTTGGGAATTTAAGTGACACATGGTCATGTGTGTGGCTGTGTCCCAATATGGCATGTCATTATTTCTAATATCTGTTTAATTTGTACACATCAACATGGAAGGACACGGCTGAAATACAACTCTTCTTGTTTATTACAAAATGCAAAAGAAGGATTACAAAATATGCTTCTGCAATTAAATGAAGCATTAACAAAGACTTGAGAGATGAAAATAATGTATTAACAATGATTCAGGCCTAACTACTTAATTCATTTTTGGGTATCATTTAAGTTACTAAGCATGAATCATTCTTAATAAACAATTTATTCATTATGAATTAAGTCTTTGTTCATACTTCATTAAGGGTATTAAAAGTGTAGTTACTATAAAATGTTACCAATGAAGTCACATGTAATAACGTCATTGAGTATGGAATTTCTATTCAATTCAAGTTATTAAGTCAAATCGTCCAACTACTTTCAGAAGATCTTAAAATCAAGAATAAAAAGTAAAAACACATGAAATTAAAAATGTTCATGTTCGCATTTAGAAAGATTAGAAAGATCAGACTGTTCAAAGGCTCTCCTTTCACCACCAAACTTGTATTATGTGATGTTTAATACACTATTTTTGATTATATCTATTTTTGAATATATATATATCTTATTTCATTTCATTTGAGATGTTATTGTCATCACAAATTGTAGGACAAAACACGTAACCCACAAATTCTGCCACAGAATAATAGCGTGTGTGTATCTCCAGCTCACACTGTATAGACCCTTCTGATTGCCGTGATATGCTGCAAACACAAATTTTAGGGGGGGGAAATCTATTTGGATTCATTTGGATGGCTTGCTACTGCAATATATCAGCCAGCTTGTCGTGATAGTATTCATAGTTGTCCTTGCAGTCCTCCCACAGATTAAAAGCCTCCTCATCGCTCTCCACAAAGGTGTCCCAGGTGTAGGAGAAGTCCAGAGGCTTCATCATGCGCAGTTTACATCCGGCAGCATGCAGGGTCTTCAGCCCGGCCTGGATCTCCGGCTCCTCCCACTCAAAAAGACGGGCTGCAAAAATACTCAACTTCACACTCTTCCTGGCTTTCAACACCTCAGCGATCTTCGCAGCACAGGCAGCGCACGGACTGGACGACACATACCTGAGGAGACAACACAAATATATAGAAGTCTTTCATTCATTTCCATTCATTTTCTACCGCTTGTTCCTGGGTGACTGGAGCCTATCCCAGTGACTTTGGGCCTTAGGCGGTGTACACCCTGGACAGTGGCCAGCTCGTCGCAGGGTTAACACAGAGACATAGACACACAGACAACCATTCACTCTCACTCTCATTCACGAGGGCCAATTTTACAGTTGCCAATTTACCTAATACATGCATGTCTTTGGACGGTGGGAGGAAGCCGGAGAACCCGGAGAGAACCCATGGTAACACAGGGAGGACATGCAGACTCCACCCAGAGAGATCATGTGATGTTCGCCCAGGAATCGAACCCGGGATTTCCTTCTTGGGAGACGAGAGCTCTGCCACCGCGCACCCGTATATAATCTTAATTTATCTAAATCATGGAGCACATAACTATTATTGTCATGAAATCTGGGTGGCTGCTTTTATCACTGTTACCATAAGAGAGCAACAACAGCCATATTATATGTAATTAGTCTCAGAGTGAAAGCTAGTGTCCCAAACTATATCAATTTTTTCATTAAAGTTCAATGCCCAGAAGACAGTGGAGATGACCGTGGACTTCAGGAAAGTCACAGCCCCCCCTCACCATGACAGACTCCCATCGCCACCGTGGACTCCTTCCGCTTCCTCAGCACCACCATCACCCAGGACCTCAAGTGGGAGCCCACCATCAGCTCCCTCATCAAGAAGGGCCAGCAATAGATGTGCTTCCTGCGGCAGCTGAGGAAAGCCAAGCTGCCAGTGCAGATGATGGAGCAGTTCTACACGGCCATCATTGAGTCCATCCTCACCTCCTCCACACCGTGTGTACGCTGGAGCCACAGCCAGGGACAACAGGAGACTACAGCGCATTGTGCGCTCTGCTGAGAAGGTGATCGGCTGCAGACTTCCATCTCTGCAGGACCTGTACGTCTCCAGGGCTCTGGGACGAGCAGGTCGGATCACAGCTGACCCTTATCACCCCGGACATGGACTATTTGAGCCACTCCCCTCAGGCAGGAGGCTACGGTCCATCCGGACCAGAACCTCCCGCCACAAGAACATCTTCTTTCCCTCTGCCGTTGGACTCATGAACACTTCTAAACACCTGCCACTTTAACTGCAATTTAATCAATCCCTCACTGCACTACATCTGTAAATTTTACTGTTAATTCTTGTGTACATAGTAAGCCTATTTTTATTTTATACCATAGTTAATTTAAATTGTTTTCTTTAATGCATGCCCTTTTTGATTTCATACAGGTTGTTTTTATTATTGTTCATTGTTTTATGTTGCACCTTAACGCGAAACAAGTTCCTATGTTTGTGATTTTTGTTCATTGACAATGGCAATAAATCTGTTCTGATTCTGATTCTGATTCTAAACTAATAAAATCATTGTAAAAACCCTGTATAAAACAGAGGGACAAAAATAGCCCATATGTGAATGTATAACTTCCACTTCCAGTCTTTCAGCCTAACAATGAATTACTATTATTATTGATTGATTATTTTTGTTTGTATCTACTGCATTGTCTTACAACAACATGTTACACCTCAGTACTAATATATGCTCTTCAACTCTCTATGTAGATTTATTATTAAATGTCTATATCAACCTCACCATTGTATTCTATTTGGTTACAACCACGCAATAGACGTCAACTGCACTGGATTACATTTATTTTAAAATATATCTATTTTTATTGTCCCCAGTATAAGCGCTTAGAAGCACTCACTGTCTCACTTTTTCTGCCCCATCTACTAAGAGGTTTGACGTTAACCAAAGAAGTTTGAACATTTCCGTACAAGCCCCTTCTGATTGGAATATGATACCAATATCCCTAAGATCTTTATCGTCTTTCAGTTTATTAAGTCTTCTTCATTCACATACATTAAAGCACCTTGCTTATGCTTTTTATTTTACATTTCATTACTGTTGTTATTATAATTTGTAGCAATGATAATTTTTTTTTTTTTTAATTATTATTATTTTGATTATGTTTTTGTTTATTGACAGAGCTGGGAAGTGACATCACTTTTGCAATGTGTACATGTGTAAGTGTTCTTCCCATCCCCATCTTCCATATCTGTTATTTTGATTAATAAACTGTGGCAGGAGTGTGGAGAGTGGTAGAAGGGAGCAAGAGTGTCTTGTCTGTATCTTTGGACCATTTATTTTGTCTATTCTATTGTATGTGTAATGTTTTTCTTGTTTTGGATCCCCTTGAAAAAGAGATGGCGCATCTCAATGATACATTTAAATTTCAATATTGACATTTATTTATAGAAGTAATAATAAGAAGCTGTCTGTATAGTTTTATGGTGCTTTTGCTGTACCCAGGGACTCTAACTGCCTTAGATGCTATCAATAACTTACAAATAAGCCTTGGTCACTGGACTTTCCCGGGAGTGGTGAGGCTGAAACCCCACAACAAGCACGCGCATCATTCAGTTATAGTGTGCAGATCATGTTACATTTCAGTGTGTGTAGGGCGAATGCACAAAGCAATTAGATGTGCTTTTACAGATTATTCACATCTAATTATTAACTAATTCAGTTTCACTGAAAAATAAAACATTGAAATTTGCGTGAGTAGAAAAGTTAAAATACACACACACACGGTCACAAACATGATGTTGTTTGCTGGAGTGTAATATTTGCATATTTAACAGAAGTCCCCTCTTTCACATTTGCATTGCTGTTTTGCATCAACCTGAAAATGCAACACAAACTTAAGATAGTTTACAGCCGTGGTTCCTAAACAGCAGAGCGAGGAGCACAGGTGGCATCGAGACTTCTTCAAAATGATAAATGATTTTTGACCTAATTTTAGGCCCAAGCCCCAACAAGGCGTAGGGCCCTGGTTTGTTTGCCTTGTGTGCAGCCGGCAGAGTGGCACAGCCGAGCCTGTGAGCAGCGGCGGGTGTGAAAACTTTCCCTAACGTTTACTCTGAATGGGATTCATAAAGGTGCCATAAGGGCACAGTTATATCAAATTGACTTCATCAAGTGTCGCAAATTCACAACACAAAAGGCTCACTGCATCTTCACGTCAGACTTCTGTCCTTTTTAAAAGGACCTGTTTTACTAGATGTATTTATTTATTTTTGTTTGTTTTGTTGTGTGAAAAATAATAGTTAAACAGCTTTATATTTTCTTTTATAGAAATTCATAATTGTGTATTTTGCTATTCGCACTCACAGAGGATTAGTAACAGCATCTGCACTTCTCTCAAAATAGACCCTCTATACGGTCGCACTAGGCACAGACAGAAATAGAAGTTCAATTATATCATATATAGAGGTTTAAGGGCTTTACGTAAATACGTAATGTAATGTAATTTTTTTTTAAAGTTTATTATTTGGCAATTTATGTCAAATAAATAATCCTAATTAAATTCCCCCTCTTAGAAAGTAAGTCAGCAGACGTGATCCCTGTAGATCAAGGCGTTTGCTGCACATACAGTACGTACCAGGTGATGGTGTACTTCACGGCAGGGTCGTAGTCGGGTAGACACTGTATGAAGAAGGCCTCCTCCGCATGGACCCCAATGTGCTCATCCTCCATGTATCCCCTCAGCAGCCCCTCCACACTCCCCCGGTCCACCAGGTAGCACAGAAAAGTCTTGTTCCGACCAGATGAGTACTCTACGTTTTTAAACTGAAACTTGAACATAAAGGGATCTATCCGGTCCCTGCACAAAAGACATAGTTTGTAATAATCAATACGTGAGATCTGTGGACACTGAGATGTCAAATGCTATATTTCAGCTTTGCCGGTGTCATCAAATGTATCGGAATTTGCCTTTATACAGGTCATTTTACATCATTTGATGTAAAACACACACAATACATCACATGTAAAAACTTAGTACTAAGAAGGATTTATCCCAGCCAAATAAACATAATTTGTGGTGTTGAGTTCCCACACCCATTTCCAATCCCTCTGACCAGACAAATCTCTGGCGGCCCCCTGAGGGTCCCCACTGCGCAGATTGGGAACCACTGCACTACAGCACCTGCTGCCCCAATGTAGCGCCTGATATTCCCAACGTCCCCCATCCCTGTGCTAACCAGGCCTAACCCTGCTTACCTTCAGAGCTCAGACTAGCTCTGGTATTCTCAAGGTGGCATGTTTCAAGATGTAAAAATAAACAGATGTACTCTGCTGCCCTCTGCTGATCTCTGTCTCTTTCTGCACTACAAGAACTTGCGCTGACATTTCCTTTCTGTCACGTTATTTTTGAGAAGTGACATAAACCTGAGGTGGCCACAATAGAACAAGTATACCCTCTGTATGCTTTTTAATTCAAATGTGAGTTGTTTATTACATTCGGTACATGCAGTATAATGGTACTTGTTAGGGTTTAAGTCTTTCGGCCTCAGCAATTGGACAAATGATGTCTGTCCACACAGATCTGAATCACATCAGTTTAGGGCACGTACCCTGTGATGATCTCAAAAGGGGGAAGCTCCATAGGCTCCACTTGAGGTTCTCCATTCTCAGCTGCTTCTCCATTCTCTTTTGGTGCTGCTCCATTCTTTGTAGGCTGCTCTGCTTCCTCCTTCACTTCTTTCACATTTTTTGCTGGCTCAGAATCCTCTTTCTCCTTCTTCTCCCTTCTTCTCTGAGCCAAGCGACTTTTATCAGCCATGCTAACAACAGGTTTGAATGTGAAACACTAGGCAGAAAAGTAGAAAGCATCCACACAACACAAGAGCATGCGGAGAGTGAAGTCTGGAAATGTCAGAGAGAACTGGAGAGCACTGACAGGAGGCGGGGGATTCTCCCCAGCACATATCTGACCCACTTCTGTGAGCCCAGTCTGTGAGCCCCAACTGGTTCATCTGATGTGATCAGACTCATTTACAGTTTGGAGCTCTACTTTCAAAATGGAGCACAGAATTAAAAGTTTGCATTACTATTATTAACTAAAATCTAAATATACAGTTCCATTGGCTTTTTCCAGCTATAACATTCGTAGAGCCTGGGAGAGACGCTGGCAGCTGCTGCCCAAAGATCCAGCACAGCTATTTACAGAATAGTGGGGGAGGCTTTGAATGCCCAAATCTATGACTTTGCACATTCGCATGCAGGACAGACGACACCAGTACCTCCTGATAACTCAAACCAAACCAATCTCTATTTTTATTTGTTCCATAATAGTACTCTAAAAATATTAGCCCAGTGTGTATCAAATCAGATCCTTTATCATCTATCAAAACTGTAGTGTACAGCACTGAGAACTGAGGACGCTGTCCCTGACTGGGTCTAAACTATTGTTAATGCAGAATGTAAAGCATGAAACTTTTGAGACAACACCTTCTGCAGTATGCCAATCTGCTTTTGTGATCGTCTCTCAGAAGTTGTGTGATGTCTAGACGTTGCCATTAAGTCTGTGAACAGTTAGTTGTTGTTGGTTTTCTTTTCCACATTGGTGTGGTATGTAGTCACTCCGGGCCTTTTCAAACAAACAGTTGTCTGTCTATAAACAGTCATAAAGTCACATTTTCACTTGGAGCAAGTAGCATCACATACAATTGTGCATTATTGAATCAACTTCATTTGGGTGCACAAATTCGTTATTGCAACATTCTCATATACAGTACGCAGTAGTTTTTCACATAGATGTTATGTTCTCATTGGGATTACACCTGTTATAATCAGTTAAAAGACATTTAGTTTGGACCCAATGCTAGAATTTTAGCTTTATAGATGAGAAAGAGTTGAAATGTATAGATTAAAGAATGCGTTACTATAATGGCAGATGATGAATCACACTTTTGGATGGTGTTAGACTTTATTTTTCTTTTGGGACAGTTGTTTGTGTTGCAGATAAAACAGCTGAGTATTTACTGACCTGTGCCTCCCACTTCCCCATGCCCCTGTGTACACACTACTCCACACTGTGTAAGGACCAGTCTGAACATTCAGGAGGAGCAGCCTCTCAGGGGTCTACAACTGGGACCACACAACGGTGAGCGGTCACATCTTTGCTATGTAGACATTTTATACATATAATTCATAATGTATGTAAGGCATGGATAGACAACCACGTTACTAGACATTCTGACAAAATTAACATTTCATTCTTAATGAGTATATTAAACCCAGTTATACAGTTAATAAAGCAGTGATGGATTAAGATTTTCAAGCTTGCTGGTACCATCTTTATGGGCTCCAAATAACACCCCTAGTTCACCAATGTCAGTTTTTGTAAAGTCATCTGGACACATCTGCACACACTTTGAAAACTTTTCTACAACGGACCACTCCAGGACAAACGAGGGATTACACCAACTCAATCTGACCAACAGGTTTACTTAACAACAGCAATCCCAAATATACTTCATTGATGTTTTCTTTTGATGTAAAACTGATGCGTGCAGCAGCATTCTCGATAGCATTTTAGGATCATTTTAGTTCAAATTCTGAGCAAAAGATATTGTGAAAGACCATGGATGCAAATCAACAGTCCTGTCTTTAATGTGCCATGACATTTGACATGCCTTACATCTAATGGATAGATTATTATTATTAGCATTGTCTTTATTTGTAATGGTTTCCACAAGAGCTTCAGTTTTAAAATGTTATTTACTGGTTTATTTTTGCAGGTACAATGAAGTCAACCACAAAACAAACCTATGTGTGATGCGAACACACAAAACTCACTGTAAAGCTAGTGCTCATTTTTATTTTTCAATTTTATGTTGCACCTTAACGCCGAAACAAGATCCTATGTTTGCAAACTGTGTTCAATAACAATGGCAATAAACCTTTAGTTAAAACTGTTCTTCTAGAATGCACATGTCAGCTGACACTGTCCTGCTAAAAGCCAGAGCAAATACACATTTGGTTTCACTGATTGGTCACAATGGTTGGCTAAATTTAGATGATTAAAAAGAAGTTTCTACAAATATTTTACCCCATTACAGTTTTGTAACATCACAATGTTTTTTTCCCCAACAGCCTGCCTTTGTCCTTAAACTGGAGGAGTATTTGTTGGTTGTGTGGAGACTGTGACACGCTATATGTTGCTTTAAATACTATAGCCAAACTGTACCTCAGTCCTTGAGCAACTGCCTTCACTTTAGTATGTGGCGCTCTCAAATCAAGGAGGTCTGGGGTTTCTTTCCAGGATTGTTCTTTTCTGTGCCAGTCAGAGAGCCACATGAACTGTCCATGTAATAATTAAAACCCTTTTGTATTTAAACATCATAGAGAGCATTTGACTAATTTCAGGCCTGCCGTTCTACAGTTAGGATGAACCTGTCACTCAGATGGCTCACAGCTCTGGCCCTGGTCCTGGCCCTGGTCCTGGCCCTGGCCTTGGGCTCTGGTCGTGCCGCTCCGGTGGAAGATCCCGAGGACGAGCTGCTGGACCTGGACACAGATGAAGACCTGGACTTCAACCTTTACGACACATTTGACTATGATGACCTGGACCAGGAGGTGAAAAACGTCGAAGACCCAGAACAACTGTCTGTAGTCTAGAAGTTATTTTTGTTTGATGTTAGTTTTTATGTTGTTTTTTATTTTGCGTCTACCTGAATTGTTCCGTTTATGTTTGGAGGACAGATTGATGCTCCTGCTCCAGAGACCACTGTGGAGGAAAACCAATCCCACGAGGAGACTCCCCAAACCAGCACAGCCCCTGCCTCCAACACCCTGGGCTCAAAGGCCCTGGAGCTGTTTGGTCCTGAAACTGGCCTGGGTACACTTGAATTATATATTCAACTTTTTTGAGCTTTTAACAAAACATGCCTTCTTTTTGCAGTCTTTACCACCACCCAAATGTATAAGGATCCCTGTTGCTAATAGCCATGCAGGTTATTTTATCATTTCAACCTGCTTCTCTGCCGTTACCAGAGGAGAACAACAGACGCCTAATCCATTCTTCTAATCTGTTCCATTGAATTATCAGTCCAGTGTTGACTTGGGCGTGTCCACAGGAATGCCCACTTGTCTGCTGTGCGTGTGCCTTGGTGGCAGCGTGTATTGTGACGACTCCGATTTGGAGGATATTCCACCTCTCCCAAAAGACACCACTCACTTCTACGGACGCTTCAACAAAATCGAACGCATCAAGACCACGGCATTCGTGAATCTCGGTAAACCGTCAGTTTCCCACACGTCCCACTGCCCGAAAAGGTGCACTCACTGTAAATACTTTTTGCATTGCCTGAAAAGGTTCCAAATGTTTTGTTGCAATATTCAATTACAGAAGTATTTATTGCCAAGTGAAAAACATGCATTCTTACTGTGAGGAGTGACCCCCTTTCCGCAGATCTGACCTGTAACATGGCCTCTTTGCTCGGTTTGCTGCCCTTCTGCGGGACATTAAACCAAAGCACATCTGAAAACATGATTTATTTCCTTAGATAAGCTGCAGTCCATAGACCTCACCGGGAATGACATCTCGGAGATCGACGAGGCTGCGTTTAGGCCGTTGCCACTTCTGCAGCAGTTGGTCTTGGCAGACAACGACGTGAAGGCGTTGCCAGAGCTGCCCAGTGCCATGAGGCTCATCGATCTGCGCCACAACAAGCTCAAGAGCGCTGGGATACATTTGGAAGGATTCAAGGTGACAATGAAACACTCTGAACTCCAGTCTATAAAGGCAGCAGTATTTGCACCGTGAACGACATACAATAGTCTAAATGCTTATGTTAAATTGATGTCTACACTGCAGGACATGAGTGAACTGGAGTGCCTGTATCTGTCTGATAATGACTTGGACTACATCCCCACTCCGTTGCCTCAGAGCCTTCAAGTGCTGCACCTCCAGGTAAATCTGACATGGACATATGAGATGCAGTAATGGATGACGCACATTTTAACGTTTCCCATTCCAACCAGAACAACAATATCCAGTCTCTTCAAGTGGAGACGTTCTGCAACAGTCACGATCCCACGTTCTTTCGTCCGAAGCTGGAGGACATCCGCCTTGATGGGAACCCCCTGAACACACACCTGTTTGCTGCCGCGTACTCCTGCCTGCCCCGTCTGCCGGTGGGCACGCACTGACAGCCCCCTTAGACGCGTTTCCCTACCGTGTCCGTGGAGTGAAATGCCCTTTTCAGACACATTCCTCTAAGAAATGAAACAAAAATCTTATAAAAGTACAGTTACTTCAAAATACATGTTCATTGTAAATTGCTTGACATAAAAAGTGGATCAGAAAAAGCTTGTGATTACTTTGCGCTGGAAAGACGGAGAGAATGCGCTCGTTTCCGGTGAATATTGCTCGATCTGCTCGTCTTACATGTTTGCTGACAATAGTATATACAGTTTTGTTAGATATTTGTATTTTTCTGTTCAAATAACCCTTTTGCCCTGCCCTGGAGGCGACTGCTGTTGTGATTTTGTGAAGTTCCAGGTTGTTGAAAAACATAATAAATCAGGTAAAAAAACAACTATGAAATACAGTTTAGCTACTCTCTGGTCCACCAGCAAATGGGGTGAATTACATGATCATAGTGATAGGAGTGATTGCTTTAACAGCTGGATAAGTGATGTTTTTTGGTCTATATTGTTTGATATGAAATAAAACAGATATAAAATGTATTTTTCTCAGTTACTGCTCGGACAGGGCTGTTCCACATCACTACCTAAAGAAGTCACAGTCACTGGGGTAGTGAATAAAAGGTTTATTTATTTTTCAACTTCACAGCAGCAATATTAGTTCTATCTTCAAATACATTCAATATATTAAAAAGGGAATTTATGTATGTATAAAATTCATGTATGTTAAGGCACTTCGCATTCACTTTCAAGGTCCTTGCTTCCCCGGTCTGAAATACTGGACTCAATACTCAATTGTCACTGCCTTAGTCTTCAAATATTCATTCAATGCTTCTTTTCCTGTTGGAAGACAAAAAGACATTAATACAAATTCTACTCTTAAATTAAAAACAAATTTAATATTTGAGTTTATGCAAAGAATTTCCCTGCGTGTTTGTATTCTTGTATTCAAATATGTGTAATTGAGTGGTGTTCTTCATACCTAGGTCTTTCCCAAATCCAGACTGTTTGAACCCACCAAACGGCGCAGCCACATCTGTTTTATTATACGTGTTGACAAAAACAGTGCCAGCATTCAGTCGCTCGCTGACATACAAGGCTTTGCTGATGTCTTTAGTGAAGACTCCAGACGCCAGGCCATATTCTGTGTCATTAGCTCTCCTCAGGACCTCATCTACCTCTCTACAAATCAGACAAAAAGAATTCATCATCAGTGAACCTAAACCATGCATGAATTTAGTATGCGTGTAAAATTATACCCCGTCTTGAATTTGGATATGATCATGACTGGTCCAAACGACTCTTCTTTAGCAATAAACATATGGTCCTGTACATCAATGAAGACGGTGGGCTCAAAGAAGAACCCTGAAGGATAAAAGGAATGAGACTTTCACTCAGCAGTTTATATTTTCACATAAAACCTGTAATGGGGTTAATTTAGGCAGTTCCCAATATTTGACAAACTTTCAGGAGATGTCATTTGGACACTCACTCGCAGCAAAATGTATTGCAATTTGCTGTTAACTGGTGAAATTGATGCTTGCGAGGACTAAGAAGGACTGATATTGTAGGTTAATCAATAATTGGGATTATTTAGGTCAAAATATGAGCATAAGAAAGAAAAATACTAATTGTGACAATTTTAGAAAAAACATTAAAGTCGTTTTAATTGAATCTACTTGGAACTGTTTTGTCCTTCAGGAAGTTAAATTTCATAAAGCTGGTTACAAACTTGAGGAATAGTATCGTTTTAGACAATGGTGATGAACGAAAATTTAAGTTTCACTGTTTTCTGGTAATTGTGAATAAGCGTTGAACTGTTGTTTTCTTCCTCACAAAAATTGTAACATTTAAGTTTAAAATCATGACAAGCCTACATATGATAATGTTGGTTTCTATAGACACAAATGGACAGTGAATGTCCAAATGTGAGGGGACCGCTCTCGTTTAACTCACCTGGGCGCTCCAGCTGCTTGCCCCCGCACACCAGCGTGGCCCCTTCCTTCACCCCGGTCTGACAGTACTCCACCAGTTTGTCCAAGTGGGCTTTGTGGTTCTGAGGCCCGTGGTCAGTTGCACGGTCCAGTGGGTCTCCAATCTTCATTTTCTTCATCTCCTCCACCTGACAAAAACAAGCCATTCCTCACGACAGTACGACAACAAGATCATATACAATTTACACTAATAACTGAACCACTTCATCTTTGTCTTACTAGTGAGACTTCAGTTAAAAAACAATTAAATAAGTAACATAGCATAGCTTACTATATTTGTAAATCAGTCACATACCACTTTTTTGACAAACTGGTCATGAATGGTTTCCTCCACAAACAGCCTTCCTGCTGCAATGCAGTTCTCCCCCTTATTGAAGAACACAGAGCTCATCCCCTTAAAGACAGAGCGGTGAGGTTATCACAGAACTATACAAGAAACAAGATTGAAATGACCATCAGTACCATGCGCACGGCCTTGTCCATGTCACAGTCGCTGAAGATAATGAGAGGGGATTTTCCTCCGAGCTCCAGAGAAACCTTTTTCACATTACTCACGGCACAGCTACAGAACACGCGCAACAGAAAATAATTTATTACAAAATACATACAACCAATAAACATTTGCAAACAATGAATGTGCATACAGTATTGATACCAATAATCTAAGTATAATTAAAGGATTCAATGCTCCAAACAAAAGCCTTCTTCGTTTCAGCTACTGTCAGACAGTTTACATACAGTATATAATAAAGTTCTAGCACATCTTAGCCACAGTACACATGTGCAATGAGAAAGTGTCATTTTGCCTTCCACCAACCTCTTCATGATGTGTTTGCCGATCTCAGTGGAGCCAGTGAAGCCAAGCTTACGAACGTCAGGGTGGTCTGACATTCGCTGACCAACAAGAGCACCTGGAATTGAACAATTGTCTCAAATCAGATTATTGATCCTAAAATTTGGATTCGAGTACACAGCGGAACAAATGCTTACACACAGTATCCCTGTTGCACATAACCAGCTCCAAAAACGAACTACCCACAGTGTAATTTAAAAAAAAAATTTTTCTACCTGATCCTGGGAGAATGTTTATCACGCCCTTTGGAAACCCTGCTCTGGCAGCCAACTCTGCAAATTTAAGTGCAGTCAGAGGAGTCACCTAGGAACAGAAATATAGTATGTCTTAATCAAATGTCATACTCGTGCTTGTGTCAATGTTTGTGTCACCTGAGCGGGTTTGAGGACCACAGTGTTCCCAGCAGCTAAACAGGCTGCAGTCTTCCAAGCCAGCATCATCAGAGGGTAGTTCCAGGGAATCACGATGGCGCACACACTGAGAACACACAGATAAAGCCCAACATTGAACTAATTCACCAATTAAATGTTCGTATGAAAAACAATACACTGCATCTAATAACTCACATGCCAGTGATTAGTTGTAGATAAGTGAAAGTAAATACTCTTTTTGCAGTGGTATTATTAAAACTACTGTTTCTTACCCAATGGGTTCTTTTCTTGTAAATGTGATGTTGCGATTGGGCCTGGCCTGGTTGATGGGGATAGTACTGCCCTGTCAAACAGATTAAACTTGTTATACATGAGAGTTTAATTTTTTACTTTAAAATAAGTATAAGAATCTCTCAATCTTTGCACCCACCTCAATTTTGTCACACCAGCCAGCGAAATAGCGGAAGGTCTGTATAGACATTCCGATGTGAGTCTTCAGGGCCAGAGTGTAGACTGCACCAGAGTCCAAAGACTCAATGGTGGCCAGCTCTTCTTGGTGCTGCTCCATCAGATCAGCCAGCCTGTCAGCGAGAGGTAAAACAGACTGACAAATTAAGATCATTTGTGATTAATATAACACAATCAACGACAGTATCTTTACATTACAATTCAAAAGAATGATTACAGAGTCACGCTATTGTGGTTTAATAGGTTGCAAAATAATTTTAAAACATACTTCTTACTACAACAGATCGATGGCAGCGAAAAAAGAAATGATTCTTGTGATTGCCCTTTTCAAAATAATGAAAATTGTGACTAGTGAATTGTACTATATATTGTGATTATGATAACGAACTTGATTTGCAAATCATGACAAAGTGTTTTCATTTCCAGTCTAAAAGAGTGCACTGACTTGTAGATGAGGCTGCCTCTGTCTCGGGGGTTCATCTTGCCCCACTCGCCATTCTCAAAGGCTTCTTTGGCAGCAGCTACAGCTCTGTCCACGTCACTGATCTGAGCCAAGGACACATCACACAAGGCCTGCACAAACACACAGTATTACCATCTTCAACCACTACTTTATTTCAAACTCAGACACTTTCAAGGCCCCATCCACTTTAAAAGAAAAATTATTGTTATTTCAATTAAAGTATTTTGTAGTGACCACAAAAAGCATCTTTCAAGTTCAAAATTGCCACTGTACAAACAGTTTACAATTAAAATATAACCGTTTATAGTTTGGATCTTTGGTAATTTTGGGTGGGCATCCTGGACAATCTGGCCATCAAAAGAAGCCACTTCCTGGTGATTGCAATTGAGCAAAATGTGTCATCTATGGATTATATTTTCTCCATTATTACCCAGAACAACCAACTGCAAAAATTCTTACCGTGCCGGTGGTTGGATTAATGCTCTTGTACGTTTTTCCACCTGCTGCGTCTACAAACTCTCCATTTATAAATAGCTGATGAGGCATCTTTACTGTCATTTTGTTGATGTCCATCTCCACCTAAAACAGTGTTTTAAAAGTTCTTTAAAAACATGCAATGCTTGCAAATACAGTTTCATAAAAGACACTCACATAGTCCACCACCAGCTCCTCCTCGTCATCCTCACCGCGGATCTTTCTCACACACTTCTGGATAAACTCCTGGAAAGTGGAGTTCATGTAGATGTCTTCGTTCTGGAGTTGACAGTTGCTGGCCAAAAGCTTCACCTCTTCCACAAGCCTGTGTAGACAAACATATTTGACTAAAATATATATAGAATTAAAATAGCATTTGACCCTACCAATAGAAAGTGACATAGTTCAAGTCAAATGGACTTGAGTGAATCAAAGTGACACCAGCTGGTCTAATTATCTATCACATCATTTTACACATGAAACATGTGCATGCAACTTATTTCTGTCAATACAAACAAATAGAATTTAATTAAATGCATTGTGCATCATCTATTATAGTCTATTTATGCTGTTCAAGCTCAAAGACATTTGCCATACCTGACCACATCCATGGAAGCCGCTCCAGACTTAAAGAAGTCAGTGGAGTCCTGGACTTGACTAACATTGGTCAAAATGCTCTGCCACACGGTCTGTGGAGACACACACAGAAGTAAAGCCAAAACCCAGACGTATGTGTGGCATGATTAAGAGACTCACTCTCATCTGCTCAGCCAGAGCGCTCTCCTCCTCTGTCAGCTCCACAGCGGCGGTCTTCCCTGCACTGAAGTACTGTGAGGCAGGGATCATCTTCCCATCCTCAAACTGCAGGTTCTTCACAAGGAGCTAAGCACATACACCACAGGGTCATTCTTATAGTTCTTGCTATAAAAATACAATAGCCACTTACTGCTTTGCCGTCATTGCCAAACAGCATCAGCCCTGCTTTGGTCACCACTCCAGGCTGACTCGCCCCGGGAACGTCCAGTGGCTGGCCTTGAGCTGCAGTCCCATTTCCAATCAGAGTGGAGCCATAGAAAGTCACATTCTACAAAAAGAGTTCAGGGCTGCCATTTTAACATCCCTTTTATCATAATTAAAATTGTAAGTATAAGTAATAAGGTTAATTAAAAGCAAATGTATGAAATATTTGTACGTATGCCATTCACTGACTTCAATGATGCTGCCTTGCATCTGTCATACCGAATGACATTTAGACTCAATTTACAATTTTTTTATTCTAAATATTTTAAAAAAGATGGTCGATTTACTTTTCCATCCACTTCAGCCCAGGCCCCAGGGATCTTGTCGTTCCCTCTGATCCAGTTGTGGAGGGCTTCTGCCGTCTGGTTCCAGTCAATCTGAAAACATCATTTAAAAATCACTTAATCTATATTTGTCACTTGCGTTGGACATTACACTGTAGTTTGTTTTAAGTTCTACACTTGGAAAAAGATTTTTTTACGTGTCCTCATGGGATTCTACCTTTGCGTTTCCTTTCTTCTGGATGCACTCATAGGTAGCGCCCTCTTGTGGCTGGATGATCCTAGGGGCTTTTCCCGCCGCGATCAGCCTCACTGCCTCAACCTACAAGGGGACACAACAGATTAGGTTTCAGTCATAGCAGTTGACGCGTTTTCGGAGGATGAAATGACATCAAGAAAGAAAACGTATGCAAACATTGATACTACTCGGTTTCATGGCATGTTCTCTTGCCTTCATTATGACTGTTGTACAATTGTATGAATGTAGGGAAGGTTTTGTCATGCAATTGCAATATACAGTAGATTATAAAATGTATCTAGACCCATAAACAAAGTAGATATTTATGATGGGTAGCCTTAATTTTGATCCCATCACATTCACCGTGCCCTTGACGCCTTCGGGGAACAGGAACCGCTTGTAAATGGAGTTGACCGTGTCGTCTGGCTCAACGTCACACTCTCTCTGCAGCAGAACAGGCCCGGTGTCCAGGCCATCATCTGCCCAAAACACAGTGAAGCCTCCTTTCTTATCACCGTGGATCAAAGTCCTGTGTCAGGTGCACAAACAGGGGAAAACGACTATATCAAAACTAGCAAATAAAATATTGCATTGCAGGTAAAAAAGTGTTTTACATAATTATTAGAATCATTCCGTCGGCTCCAACGAACCGACAGTCAACACGGTCACATGTATACCCTCCCCTCCTTCACTCACTCATGAGGTGGAGTACAGATGAACCAGTTGGAAAAAATAAAAAAAAACATCAGATGGATGGGTAAATATGGATGGATAGAGAATAACGCAGAAAGAAGAAGATATGTAGCTTCAAGCAAGTAGTCACATTTAGCATATTTGTAAAGGTCAACTGCAGGATTAGAGAAGGCTTTAACAAATACCAATGTGGAGTATTTACTTCTCAGCAAAGGATAGTCTATTGTTTTCTAAATTATTGAAGTCTTTGCCATTTGCTTATGATTCAGCCATTGTTAAGTGATGAGCAAAAGTAGATGTTTAAATAGCTCAATAACCTGTGTTGTAATCGAAAGGGTAAATAAAGCATCTCGTTTCAAAAGGACAATACTCTTGGGAGCAATTGCAGTGCTGCTGATAACCATATTATTACAAGCCAAGCCATTGACAAGGCTCATAAAAGACTCAAGATTAAGAATACATGGCAGTGCGTTCACATGCTGCAAAAACAAACTTTAGGGTACAAAATGTTGTGTTTAGCTAAATATCTATACTTGTTTTATTTAGCTAAACTGAGAAAGACAGGGCTGTACAAAGTTAAAATAAGTGTGGCAAATTTCAATCATTAACTAACTGCTATTCCTCCAACTTTGGTCTTTGTGTATATGGACAGTGATCGGATTGAATAATTGCACAAAATCACTCATTGATCTACATGCATAACAAGGACCTCCTTCAGGAAGGATGGAGCACTCTATTGCATAGAACATATTAGCTGTGTAAATGTATTTGGATTTATTAAAAACCCCTTGCAAAAATAGCATGCCTCACCAGTTGATGGCCGAGGCTCCCCTGTGGCGGGGCAGCAGAGAGGGGTGGTAGATGATGGAGCCATGTTTGGGGTGGTTAATGACCTCCATGGGGATGAACTGGGAGCAGAAGGGCAGAACGTTGAGCTCAGCGCCAGTGGCAGAGTACTGGCTCACCACCTCAGGGATGGCTTGGCCCTTCACTCTCCAGCGAGGAAACTTAAACACAGGAACGCCATCCTTTTCTGCTTCCATCGCTAACAGAGCACAGACACAAAGACACTAAGTACCTTTGAGAACAAATTTACCAACTAACATTTTATAGTTTAGTTCTGAGAGACAGCAGCAGGTGGGCTAAATAAAAGTCAGCAGGGAGAGTAGTGTTCTCACCCAGGGGGTCTGCTTTGCCGTCATGATCAGGAATAGTGAAGACCCCTACAATGGTATGGCCTTCTTTCCTCAACTCCTTGTACACTTCCTGGCCAAACAGGCTCTGACCAATGACTGCGATCTTCATAACAGCAGCTCGGGCTTCTATGGGAAAAAAGGCAAACCTCTTAGCATTGGCTAAATATTAAATATAACTGTATGCGATATCTCAGTTTTATGTAGTTTAATCTGAAATCTCAAATGATTGCCCCTTAGTAAATGAATAAACATACATAATCTCACGCTTTCTGCATTGAAATAGTCAGACATTTTGGTCTGGTCAGGACCCGGGACCCAGTGTCCTTTTAGAGTGGATTTTGCTACTGGATGGTGCCGGTTGAAACATTCATAGTCCAAAGGGCAAAGGATTTGTTTTGTGTTTTGCCTTGCCACAGATAAGAAACCGGTGCAGACTGCTTCTCCTTTCCTAATGCAGAGTTTGAAGATGTAAACAAATGTATTAAAGCACATTAATGTACTGACTAAATGTAACTGGTTATACTTTTACTCCAACTTGCATCATATTTTTATTGAAGCAACAGTATTTTTACTTGAGTAAATGTTCCTCCTCCCACTGTGAGTAAGTCAAAAAAACAAAAGCTTTACATCGACTGTATCAAATGAACAATTGTGTTTCTTGCACTGTTCCTTCAGATTTGAAGATTTAGTTTCTCATTTTTGTGCCCACCTTTTGAATATACCAGATTGTGTGCATTATTCAATGTTTTGTCACTCCAAATAGATAAACAAAATTACTTTCAGACTGTGACTCTTACTCGAATAATAGTTCCCCCAAATACTTCTTTACTCATACTTGAGTAGTTTCCCTGACCATTTTTACTAGTGTTGTTGTTTTTGTTATTATTATGATGTAACGTTACTCTTACTTGAGTACAATTGTGTCTACGTACCTCTGGGCTTAACTTCACCACTGACAAACATGACATGAAGAATCAACATAAACGCACAAATTGAACAATTTCCAAGAATGATTTGCCTGGAAAGGACGTCTCTGAACAGAACAGAACAGAAGGCAAAGCATTGCCAAATATTGTTGACTAATGGCAACATTTGTTTACAGTCACTAAAGTACAGTTGATGAATTAAATTAATATTTCAAAGTCAACTAAGTTGTGTTGATTTCTTCCTTAAGATGCAAGTTTAGAACATTTTTAACCCAAACCCAGTTGTTATGCAAGTTTATTGACCCATAAGTGACAGTCTACCATTGTTCTTAAACTATTCATGCCTCTGGAGCTGACCAATCACAAGCTCTGAAAGGCAGTGCAGCACCTCAGTTCAGAGTTCACTGCGTGGCATAAAGTGTTATGAATGACTACGTTCAAAAGGCATTAGATAACAACATAACCAAAGTTTTGTAGAAAACTAGAGCTTGAAGGTTTGATCCAAATGAATGCCTGGTGGTGCTTACCCCTCGACGCAGACCCCTGGCTCAGAGCAGTGGAAAAGAGAGATCAGGCTGCTACGCAACTTCTTAATTTGCGTAGCCCCTTACAGAACTGTTACATAACACACAGCAAGTTAAGTGATTGGAGGATAGACTCTGTGAGGAGCAGCAAAGGCAGCCAATCAGAGGGCCCATCAGTGAATAAACAACCAAACCCAAATTAAGCAAACTAAAATCAAATTTCTCAATCTCAAAACTCTGTTCAAGTACTTCAAGTATTTGGGTGCCAAAAAGCACATAAACATTATTTTCTTTCAGACTTAAAAAAAAAAAAAAAATGTACAAAAGAACTATGTTTTTGCAATTGTGAACATTTTTAAGTCAAAAGCTTCATAGAAATGTTTATAAATGATCAAATGATGAAGGTTTTCGAGACATTTAGGCAAATAATTTATGAAACAGAATTAAACAACTAATTCAACTGTTGGCTGTTAAAAACTGAGCAAGTCCAGTCGTTTTTTGTTTAAATTGTTCTTTAGAAATAATGAATAATTTGCAGCATTGCGAGTTAGAATCTGGCCTGACTATTAACTTCATTCATTCCCCAGTCTTGTTCCCATTTCACGATACTCAGTACTGGACTCTTGGTCACTATCGCACGGTTGGTGGATCGATGCCTGCTACCAGCTCTGTGTACTGGAAGTGTGCAATTGGCCAATTCACTTGGCCCTAAAGCAGGGCTATTCAACTTAATTTTCCTGAGGGCCAGATTTCTCGGGGGGCCGTGGTCTCTGGGCCGGATAGGCCAGTCGGAACCAAGACTAACCCAGAATTAAACCAGAAAACAAGAAAAAAAAAAATCTATAATAATAATATTTAGAAGATGGGTCGCAGGCCGGATCAGACCGTTTGGCGGGCCTGATCTGGCCCCCGGGCCTTAAATTGAATAACACTGCCCTAAAGCCTGTGCGATGGTGTTAAGAGTGAATTCTTTGGTCAGTGAGGCCATAGGCGCAGAATGGCAGCCACATTTCTGGGAGTCTGTCTCAGGGAACCATTGATACAGAAGTGGTCCAGAATGACTGACAAGGGAATGGTTCCACTCCACTAGAAAATGACTTTAGTCCAAAGAATAAAGTCTAAAGAATGGCGGTAATGTGACACTATGGATACCAACCGCCTAAAGACACCACCAAAGAAGAAAAAAAATGACTTTGAGGGTTTGGTGAAGTGCTGCCACCAAAAGAAGTATTTGTGAAAGAAACCCTGAGAACTGAGACAAACCCAGCATCACACAGGACAGACATCTGTCCTCCCCAACCCCTGTCTGGACCCACGACTTACACATGTGTGCTATTACAGAGTCAAAAGCATTTTTTAGCTCAAATGGGGGGAAATTCCTTGATGTGTACTACACAATGTAGGCCTAGGCTACATTCACTGAATTAGTCAATTCCCAGGTGGAAGTGATTGATATTAGTTCTGAAAACTCAGAATACTTATTACATCCTCCATTTTGAAATTATTCAAAAACAGCATCAAATAAGGAAGCATTTAAACCAATAACAGGCTTATCTTACCTTACCTGGAAAACTGAAAATGTACTCGCTTTGAGGTCGGCCATTTTGACTGAACGAAAGGTTCCAACGAGCCCTTTTTACCCCGTAGAGACGCTGACGACCCAAACATCCTTCAAAAATTAGTATTAATTATTATTTTCTGAATAATAAATAGCCTACATTGAATAATAATAAAATACTTTATAGAATCAGTTAACCTTTCATTAAACTTCACTAGTTTGGACCTCTTTTTAAGAACTTGGAACCCTTTGGCCCTCTTCCAAACCAGTTCCTTCTCCCTATCCTCTCCACATCCTCTATCCTCTCCACATCCTCTATCCTCTCCACATCCTCTATCCTCTCCACATCCTCTATCCTCTCCATGAGGTTTCACAGATGAGAAGAGGGTTCCATCCGAAACAGGCACAAATACTTCCTTCTCCTTTTCCGCCATACCTCTACTAAAGGCAAATTCATGCTTCATAATAAGCAAGAAGTGTTTCTTACACCGAGAGCTGTTTGTTCCGCAGTTCTTGCAGCTTGTGACAGCGCGAGAACGCTGTCAGCCAAGCGTGCTGTAATTGGTTAGATTGTGATCAAAGTGGGCGTGGTTTCGACCTACACATCGTGGCGATAATTAGAAAAGTGCAATTCACTTTTTGAAGTCACAATGTTACGTGTCAAACATACGATTACAACAAATTAGGTGTTTCCCAAAGCAAATAGAGTCATTATTTTGTCTCCGCGTGCATCTTTCATTTATCAAAGCCCCTCACTCTCTAACAAATGACTAAATTGACGATACTTACTAAACTGGTGTGTCTTACACCTCATAGGTGTTACACACGCCTGAAACTAATCTTCTTTGTTACCTAACAGCCCTGTAATGGGCCATAGAAATCCTATAGTTAGCTGGCTGCCGCTCCCTCTCACTGATGAGTACCTGATTATCATCTCACTGTCCTGTTCCTCTTTTTAAACCATGGTGTCAGGACACTGTTGTAAACAACCAGTAAATTAAATCTGTTCTGCCTCCCTTACGCCTCACAGAGCAGCGGGCATCTTCATCTGAAAGCCACAAATCACACAAGACAATGAGGTGAGTCTATGCAGGGAGAGTTGGTTTGAAAGAGCTCAGAGTATCTTAATACCAAAAGCCAATGTTGTGCCAGTGTCTACAGAACATAATACCATAACTCAATATTTTATGTGAGAATAGATTTTCAGGTCTGGTTCCATCATTTTCTCACACTGGGCGGTGATTTGTATGTTGCAAGATTTTGTCAAGCTCTCTATTTAACTTTAATGTGTGTAGAAGTTTCTAGGGTAGTCATCTGGACTATTTAAAAATCAACACTTCCATCAGAAGGTCCTTTTCGCTCTACAATAGGACTATAACGGCCCATAACAGGTTAACTGGTAAACTAAGGGAGTTTAGTTTCAGGTCATCTCAGAGTAGAATAAAGTTGAGTTTCTCAGAACCAAAGAAAAGATTTGGCTTTCCGAGTACACCAGATCTAAATCAGGTCTATGACAGGCCCATTTTAGGAATAAACCAGGTCCTAATTAGCAGAACACCATTGACACAGTAGTTTTACTCAAGGAAAAGCAAAAATGTAAGAAACTCTTCCTACTGGTTTAGAGCCGTGAACACTACAGTACAACAAAAGGTCCAGCGCCTCATCTCACTGCTGTTTTCTCATTTTAAATGGTCAAGTGTCAGAATGTTATTAGCCATATTAAGATGTTTCCATCATTCCTAAAAAAAATAAGTTTATTACAATTCATAGAAGGCAGACTTACATTTGCAATTGAAAATAAATACACCAAAATAAATGTACATTATTATAGCATCATACACAAGAGTAACACATAAGGCTGCTTCGATAGTGTCACTGAGGAATCTCAAGGCAGATTGTACATGAGGCATTGTGGACATACAGAGGTCATTCTTTAATAATTATCATGACCTGGAACTTCTCACCAAGCAACACTCCTAAGGCCTGGCGTCCACAGCACATTTCTTTTTTCTATATATAAATGTTTGTTACATTTCATGCAAGACATGGGGCATTGCACAATGGTTCACATCCCTCGCAATGAGAGCAGAGAATAATATTTGGCACAAAAAGAAAACTTTTCAAGAAATGATACAAAACCATTGCAAGGTGCATTTCAGTGGCAACAACCCCGCTTTGCGCTCCAGAAGGCCTCAAAAGGGATTTTTTTTAAAGAAACAAATGTCCCTTTGAACTGTGCAAGTTCTGGACAGGCTCAGGATTACTCCAGGTCCTGGAGGTTTATGGTGCTTCCTGTGAACTGGGAGTTCTCAGAGTTATTATCCTCCTCCGTCATCCCTGATGGCTCCTGTCAGTACACAACAGATGAACTCAATGAACAAAACAATGCAGGTGACACTTATTTGTCTACTTTCTGACAAAAATTGCAAGTATGTACAACTATTTCAATGCCTACAAGTTTTTGTTGTAACAGAAATTGGTACCTGTAAAATGTTGACGGGCAGATCCACAGTGAGCTGAGCGTGAGAGCTGGAAGGCTGAGAGGTCAGCTGGAAAGCAAGGTCTCCATCTGAGGCTGGATCGTCCTGAAGACAAATATATACACAAAACCAAATAAGCCAATTCTTAACGCTCTGGTCCCTTCAGGACCAACGAGGGTCCTTTTAAAGCAACAGTTTTCTTTTCTTCAAACCTCAATATTTCTGGCTGTGTTTCCACCGACCTCTTAAATGGTGAAAAATATTTTATGCATAACTGTTTTGAGTGGGAGAAGTTTAAGTACAAAAACACTGCACATCTCCATTGACTTCCAGCATAAACACGTTTTGACTGAAACATTATAAGATGGATTTGTGGAAATCCTGCTGCCGAAACATCAGTTAGCTATTTGTATATCGCTGAAGAAAAGTGAAATTTAAGTCCATAAACCAAGTGTGTATCAAATAAAAGAGGCGTGATCGTGTGCGTCTACCTGCAGTAGCTGAATGTGCACATATTGGGGCGTGGTGTCACGCAGGCACAAGGCTCTGGTGGAGGATGTTGCGCTTTCACTGTAATGAGCCCCAGGCACTGCAACTGCCTTCACAATTTTTGCTCTTTTCACTGTTGATCACAAAAAGACAGATTTTTTTTGTCTCAATATTAGATAGATGATAGTAAGATGATCTGTTGCAATTACATCAGACTTCATTAAGCATCATACATGGTATATAGATACACCTTTTTAAATATAAAAAAATGTCCGTGTTACCAGATACTGGTCCTCTCTGCTTCTTCTTCTTAGCCAGCTGAATGGCTCTGTAGTCGGTCCGCGCTGATCCTCCAGTTTCCTGGATAGAAAAGATGGACAATATTTACCCCATGTAATCAACAGTGCATGTGTGACAGTGTTACTTTCTCACTTTCTCTCACCAAGAAGCTGCTGGGAGACACAGAGGTGTGTTCTGAGTCCTTCTGTGGGCTGAAGCTGCTTCCAGGTCCAGGAAACACAAACTGGGTGAGCACTTTCTCCCCCTCCTGTGTCTCCATCACCTCCACACAGCTCAGCAGAGGCCCTTGGCCAGGGCCAATGCCTTCAGCGCCTTTTGGGGGAGAGGCTAGGAGCTCCACCACCGGAGCTGTGGCCTCTACACTCAGAGCGTCAGCAGCCACACCAGGCCCCTGCATACTGAGGCCGCTAAGGGAGCCCAGGGCCTCTGGAGTCACACTCTGGACATCATCCAGGTTAAGTGTCCCTTGTGGGGGCAGTACCTCTTCCACAGACCTATCCAAGGCCTCATGAGAGCCCACATCTGCCCCAGCTGCCAGCAGCAAAGGGTCTACAGCTTTGGCCAGTGTTGTGGGGGTCCCGGTACTCAGGGTAGACACCACTGAAGAGGGGTCAATGGTGAGGATGCCAGTACTGACCATAGACAGGTCCATGGTGAACATCCCAGACGAGGAGGTGCCACTCACAGGTATTCCCACGCCAATTCCTGCAGTGGGCACAGTGCCAGCTGACACTCCAGACATCAGAGAGTTTAGGTCCAGATTAGTCAGTTGATCCGCTGCAGTGCCTCCACCAGGGACCAGAGCAGGGGATGGGCTGACCAACTCACTGCTAGGAGTCAAAGCAGGAGTCATCTCCATCTGATTCAGCATATCTAAGAAACAAACGTCACATTTCAAAATGGTTTTGGCTTTCATTCCACTCCAAGAGTGAGTCACTACTGACCAGGACTGATGTGGTGGCCCTTTAGCATGTGGCTCTTGAGGCTGCTGCGAGATGAGAAGTGCTTGGTACAGTCAGCCACAGGGCAGCGGTTGCGCAGGCTGCTGGCATCCTGCTTGTGCTTCTTAGAGTGGATGTAAAGGCTACTGCGTGCAGAGAATCTGGCGTTACAACCTACACAACAAAAAGAGGTTAACAGACGCTTAAGTCATAATGGTGCCACATTCTGGTCTATTTCCAAGAACATTACCTTCTGCATGGCACTGGAAAGGCTTGGTGCCCAGATGGGTGATGCTGTGACCCTTCAGGTGCTCCGCCCGAGTGAAAGACTTCCCACAACCCTCCTCTGTACAAACGAAGCGACGATCATCATCGTGTTTCCTGATGAAAACAGATTTGTATACAAACATGGGTATATCAATCCAACTAAATTAGTTAAGACATTTTTGTGGGCTGTATATGGTTGCCAGGCTATCTTGTAATTTTCCAAGAAGAATTTAAATGCAATATGATTACTGTGTAGATAGATTTCTTACCGTTTGTGTCTAAGCAGTTTGGACATGCTGGTAAAAGACCAGCCACAGCCCTCAGAGTCGCACACAAATGGCCTTTCACCTGGACACAAATCATAATGAACACAACAGCTTGGTGAATTAAACTAAATTTGCACGGGCTCACTTATCTTATGAACTAATTTTAAATGTTTTATGAATTACAAAACTGGTGTCCCAACCAAGCACTGAGAAGTGCAGTGCTGTAGTCGCTTAACTAAAACGGGGCGAGTCTCTATGATCTGACCCAAAGGGCACTCACAAGAGCTCGTTCTTGTAAAAGTAACAATTTATATAGAAAAATACTAGTAGACTAGCTACTAACCAGGCAGAATAGGCTCACTCCTGAATATCTATAAACACTGGAAGATAATTAGTACACTAATAAAACACCATGGACTGATCAGGGTAAATATCTATTGCCCTAGAGAAGAGATCTTTGCACTTGCTAGTGAATTGGCCATGATCCTTAAAGCTCCTGCATAGATCGAGACTTCATTTGGGACAAACGCCTGACTGAAGCTCTGTTGGAATTTACAAGAGGGCACAGCAGATGGAGATGTGACTCCGCTGGTCTATACGGGTTTGTAGTGAAACAAGGCTGTGGATGTATAAAAATCTAATATACTTTACTTTTATGGATATGTACAGACAGTAATGGATTATATAATGTCATTGAATATATTTTTGGGGTAAAGGATCATAATCAGCCCCACACATCGGCTAAAAATCAATAAAAATGTGCATAGGTCATGAAAAAAACTAGTATATCCACATCAGTGAATCTCTATTGCTGCGCTCAAGACAAATAGTTGATTGTGAAATGTCCTAGATTCTAGGCTTTAGGACCTAAAGCGTCGTACCAGTGTGACTCCTGAGGTGGATCTTCAGACGACATGCCTTGTCGTAGGTCTTGTCACAACCAGGGAACGTGCAGGAGAAGTGACCAGACTCTCTGAAGTGAGTCCGATTGTGGGAGAACAGGGCACTGAAGGTCATAAATGTCTTCTCACAACCTGTGAAGTGGTCAGTAGCACATTAACACCATTAATGCATGGAAAAATAGGCGCGATGGATAATGCTTTACCTGGAAAATCACATTTGTGAGGCCTCTGAGGTTCAAAATGAACTCTTTGGTGACTAGCGAGCCGATTAGCACTGCGGAACCTCTCGCTGCAGATATCGCAGGCAAAGGCATCGTCCTGCTTGTGGTTTTTAATGTGCGCTTTGAGGTTATACACAGTGGTAAACCGCCGGTCACAGCCCTCTATTGTGCACTCAAAAGGCCGCTGCTTGTCGTGGGACTGAAGGTGCCTCTTGAGTTTATAGGAGGTGGCAAAAGCCCACCCGCAGCCCTCCACAGTGCACTGGAATGGTCTGGGGTCCTCAGCGTGGTTTAACTGGTGAACTTTGAGCTTCTGTCTTGATACAAATGTGAATGAACATCCAGGTTCAGGACAGGTAAAGAGGGAAATAATCTCTTTCTTTGACTTTAAGGGGCTGTGTACCTCCTCATTTTCAGCATTAAGAGCAGCCGCTTTTGGGGATGGAGAAACTAGATCCGCCTCAGTTAAAGTGTACATTGTAGCACAATCATCAACCAGGGACAAATCGGAGTCCTTAATTTCACTGGCGCTGGGAGCAGCCAGCGAACTGATCTTCCCAATAGTCTTTGCACCACCATCATAATTAAGCAGAACAAAATCTTCATAGTCCTTCATTCCGAGATGCTCTTTTAAACTGGCCAAGTCCTCTTCCTTGTGAAAATATCCCTCTGGAGGCGTGGTGAATGTGAGGAAGCCATTGTCTATGGTCACAATAATGTTTTGGTTGTTGATCATGATGGTCCCAGAAAAGGTCTCATTGCCCAGGGCACCGTCAGAGGCCATGGGAAGTTGGTTGGCACTGTTCTGTTGTCCATTTGCAATCATGTCTGGACTATCTAATGTTTCCAGCAAGTCTGACCCCACGGAAACAAAGGCTCTGCTATCGTCCAAATCGCCAACGGGAACTTTGTGTGAACAAGAGTTAAGGGGCAATTTATCACCACAGTTGTGCGTAAAAATATCTTCTGCATTTTTCTGGTCGTCAGTCCGCTTGGTATTAAAACCCTCATCAGGTAAACAAAAACTGTGGTTATTCATCTCCAATGTGTTAGATTTAAGAACGTTCAAATCCTCGTTGGATTCACAAAACATAATGTGTTCATCTTCCAGAAAAGCGCTTGGCCCCGCGTCTTCACTGAAACCCTCTTTGCCCTTCACCGGTGACGCCGAGCCCACTGCCTCCAGACATGCCCCGGGGGCATCAGTCTTACCACCGTGCGGAGACACAGTCAGAAACACATACAGTCTTTGGGGGTCCTTACAGACCGTACCAGGCTCCACCGCGGGCTGATTATTCAGAGCAGAGTGCGGATTGTCCTCAAAGCGAGTGTGTAAACCCGAGGCTGCGGCGGTGCTCGGGGTTTCTTGTCCGCCCTCTTCCTCTGACCGGGGCAGCGCCATTTTCCCTTCTCTGACGGCCCCAGTGTCACTGAAGCTCCATGCAGCGTGTGCCCCGGGATGCTTCCTAAAGTTAGAGTTGGAGCATGTTTTACTCGTAGCAGAGGGTTTATCCGGCGGCGCAGGCGGCCGCGGCGGTGCGCAGTCCACCTCGCTGCCATCTTCCGCCTGCAGCCGAAACGCAGCTGTTCTCGGCCTTCTATTATTGTTGTCGTCCCTTTGGGGCTCACACTGTCCGTCCACTTCACATTTTGAAGAAAGAAAAGTTGTTCCCGGTGTAGATGTCGTTGGGCGCGTTGACAAAGTGGATCCACACACGGCGCCATGTTGAGAATGATTGTTTTGGGCATCTGAAAGCCCCTGAATTTCCATCTTGGTATCCCTGTAGCAGCAGCGTGCAGGGCCCGCCCTCTGACGGAAGAGCTGTGCCCAGTGCAGTTCCAACCACTGCCAACAGGCGGCGCTACCTTCGATCAGTGCTTTCTGTTGCGCTAATAAAGGATGGAAACCAAATTATTTTGTGTCACATTGCCAAGTATAATTATAACCCAAACATAGAAATTATAAATATGTCAAATAATTGGAGTTTAGTTTCTGCAAAGAAGTACAGTTCCTTGTGTGTCCACCAGAGAGCACCCCAGGAACGAGCCAGGCCAGATACTAAGCCCCACACTGCTTTTTAGGCATGTTTTTAGGGCGTTTAGCAAAATAAATGAAATACAAAATGTCAGTGTGCAAAGCCAAAAGTGTTCACACCCTACACACCAATTCAAAGTCTCTCTATAAAGCCTGACCCAAGGGTTGGTCCTAAAATTAAAGTAATTCACCAGAGAATAAAAATGTTGGTGAGTTGAGCAGGTGCCCAAAAGTAGCCCTATTAAGTGTGAAGGACATAAAATCCCCAAAGAAACTGGTTTGAGACAGTCCGTATTAAACAATCAGAAATGGCTATGTATCTGTAATCTTTTTCTGTTTGACCACATTTATAAATGGAGGGAACAGTGCTTGTGAAAATCTGTGGAGAAAAGATGTAATTTGCAGTCATGACACTTTGTTGGGGTAGTTTAACTGTTTTTATTTTGATCAATTTAAGCAATGTCAAATGGGCTTAATACCCTTCTAATAAATTCCTTCCCAATGTAACTGGTAATAGTTGGAATTTCAAAACAAAAACTCAAAACAGGCTTGGCACAAAAACTGTTTGAAAGGCACATAAGTTCCTGAGGTAAGATGCTGAAGAACCCATTTGTCAAAAAAAACAAAAGTTAATGACTTAAAAAAGTTGCTTTCATGTCCAGACCCACATGCAGTGCAAATTTCCATTGTTGAAGCTTGTTGCAAAGTGATTTTGTCCAAGTGCTAACAGCTTTACACAAAAAAGCAATTGAGAAACTAAAACCTAACCTATAGTTTACTCCCATCCCCTTTCACAGTCAGGAGACATTCATGCGCAGGTAAAATGGTGAATCTCAGTTCATACAGTTGTGAAAGAATGCTAAATTACGAATATTTCTGATGTCCAGTGGTGGCAATGTAATTTACAACCACATACGGTGCCATTTACTATAACTTTACAGTTATACATACTCACAGCGTTGAATTGACTTCACACCCAACAGTAAAAAGTTGAAAAATATAAAATAAATTTAAAAAGGTGTTTGTATTCATAGGCAAAAACCATCTTTCATGCAAAGCCAAGTTTCATTTAAAATATGATACAGTATTATTATTGCTTAAGTGCTTATACCACCTCAATCCCACTTTCCTCATTTGAATGTGGAAGAGTAACAGAAGTAAACAAATTAACTGATCCATTGTTCTGAAGGATGGTCACCCACACATAATGATCACATACTACATCTGCCATTTAACATTAAAATCCCCTCCTCTCTATCCCTTTGGCCAAGACATCCCTTTGAAGATCCAGGCAAAAAGCATAAAAAAGAAAAATCAAACTTGAATCGAAGGCTTTGTTTTTGCAGCAAACAAAAGTGGCAGTCATGGCGTAGCCTGTTTGACAGGAGTAACAGAAGGCAGGAGTATTGAAGGTTTTATACAATAGTATTATGTCCTCTGAGGCCAACACCGCGAGCAAACTGCTCCAGCAAGCCGGAGATGGCAGCTGAAGGACTGGGAGTGGAAGACTGGAGACCCACTGTGGAGCTGTAAGCCGCCAAGAAGATCTCCCGCACTGATTCAAGCCGGGTCTGCCGCTCTGGAGGCAAGGGACACCTGCAGACAGTGGATCATAGAGTGTTTACCCATATGGGTTTGGGGTTCACTGGGGTCTTTTCCTGGAGCCTTAATTACTTGAGTAAATATAACTAGATTAAAAAAATATATTTTATGAACTCTTAGCAGCCACTCACATGCGCCCACTCGGCCCATCTTCCTGAAAACTGAAGGGCAGAGGAGAGTCGTGGGTAGGAGCTACCACAGAAGAACAGGAGGTGACTGAAGCTGTGGGAACAGGAAAGTGTGCGTGATCATGAATACTGCCACACCCTGAGACAATCTGCCAGCTTCCATATTCTGTAGAGACTGATGAGGACGAGCGTGCATGGTCTACAATCAACCTAAAACAGAAACACTAATTCAGACAGGTCTCAAGATGTTGAATAAAGCCTGTGACATTGTATGATATTTGATATGCACACCTTCTACCAGGCACAGCCAGAGGACTGCTGCCCATGTGTGTGAGCCCGTGGTCTGACTGGTTGGATGAGGAGGAGCTGGAGGACCTGGCCTCACTCAGCGGATGGGATACGCTCTCCTCCAGTCTGTTGCACATCACCTGAGGAGAGGGGGACGGCCCTTTCCTCCTATGGTCATACAAGTGTTATAACTGGGACTGGACTATGAGCAGGCATATCATATATACAGTATATATATTATAGTATACATGAGCAGGTGGCATCTTAGCTGAACTAACTTAATAAGACGCATGCACCAGTTACAACTCTGGTTTCCATTTGTTATTTACTATTATTTAGTAAATGTATTACATAAATGTGTGTAGTGTGGTTAGTACTGACCAGCTCACAGCAGCAGTTTGGTTCATAAACAGGTCTGCAGTGTCACTGTTAAGACTGGAAGGTCCTCCAAGCTCCTCAGTGATCAGAGAGAACTCACTGCTCAGACTGGTCACACTGCCACGGTCTCTAGACTCTGGAACACACAACCAAGTAATCCCCAGCTGTTATTTTACACATATAATGTGGTAAACTATGATTACATTCCAAACAGTAGTTATGGTATTCTTATAGTTAAGTATTGATTACTAATGGAGTTAAATTCGGCTCCACAAACAGAAATAGTGACTCTTTTTAAATTATTATTATTTTTTAATATATGGGTCTGACCATTTTACTTGTCAAACTGGTAACAAAACTGTAAATTTAAAATTGTCAACGAATTCAAGTAAAACACAATGTGTGGTGTTCTCCAAAAGACACTCTAGTGACTCAAAAAATGAATCTATTCTTATTCTCGATGGTAATGTGATTGAACAAGTGCCCCATTACAAATACTGGATCGATGATAAACTCGGTTTCAACAAACACAAGAGCTGACAAATAATCAAGATCAAGCCAGATTGTCATTCTTCTTTAGAACAAAATGTGTTTTCCTCTTAATTGTAGAAAACAGTTCATCCAGGCTACATTTCTTTCAGTTCTAGATTATGGTGACATTATATATATGAATTCTACAGCAACAGTCTTAAAACCTCTGAACTCAGTTTATCATTCAGCTCTAAGGTTTATTATAGGAGAAGGACACAGAACTCACCACTGTCAATTATATTATAAAGTAGAATGGCAATCATTAGATGTAAGAAGAGAACAGCACTGCCTTTTGTTTGTTTATAAAACTCTCAATGGCATTTGCCTAATTATTTAACACGTTTGCTGAACATCAGATCACATATTCACTGCTTGATGATCTCAGATCATTTTTATTTTACAGTCCTAAAAAAAAAAGGCCACCAGCAACTTTGCCTATGGAACAAAACACAGACTATTTAATTAAATGATTTTTATGCCTTTTAATGAATTGAATCCAAAGCACTGGTTAAAGATGTCCCACAATGCCAGTACTCTTGCTTTGTATGATTTTAGCCCATATTGTACGTTTAAGTGTGTTTTTATGTATTTGTTGATTTTTATTGAATGTTTTTTTTTTTATCTGGATATTCTATATATGTATTCTATATTGTTGTATTTTGCAGGGTACTTGTGAAAGAGTTTCTCTCATTGGGTTTCGTATGTATGTATGTATGTATGTATGTATGTATGTATGTATGTATGTATGTATGTATAATATTATATATATGGGCTCTTTTTTGGATTTAAAACCTTTGATAATTAAATTTGTCCTGTTGCTCAAAAATATTGGACTGAAGTTCACAAAGCACTGCAGACCGTTTTTGACATTGTCATCCCTCTGAATTTTAGAACCATGTGCTTGGGCCTCAAAACTCCTGCCATGGACACAACACAAAGATACCTTTGGAATATATTTTTGTCGGCAGGAAAAAAGGCCTTCACAAAAAAATGGGTCACACAAACATCCCCAACGATCAAGGAATGGACTGGCATTAGACAAATGGAACCACTAACATTTGGACTTAATTTAGAAATGGACAAATTTGACCGACTCTGGACCAATGGGAGTCTTATTTGAATTCTTCTGCGTTATAATTGTGTTTCTTTTGTTGATTGTTGATTTGGTTCTCTGGTCTTGTTTTGTGTTTTAAACTTTAAAAAAAATTTAAAATAAAAATTATATGTATATATGTAAGTGCAACACAATTCAGTCGTGCAAGTGTCCAAAGTGTCCTTGAGCAAGACATTTAACCTGCCTCGGCCCGTGTCAGCATAAACACATGTAGTTATGTGTGTGTAAGTGGTTCCTTTTTGTAAAGCAACACAATCTCATTGAAGGGAGAAAAGAAATATTGAAAAAGATCTTATTGAGTAGTTAGTTTAGTTATGGGGAAGTTAGTTTGAATGGGGAAGATTGTTAGACATTGGATTGGAGCCTGTACTTTCAGACAAGAATGTGACAATATGAGAAAAAAAGTTGACAATAAATCCAGTGGTGGAAAAACACATACAAGGTGCTAATGACATGAAACCTTTGCTAGATATTAGTAATGGCCCATGGAAAAACCATTGAAGGTATGAAAGAAGAAATGCAATAAAGCATGGAAGACTAAAGCTAATCTACTGTATGTGCACTGGCTAAAGAAGGATTTCTAAACTTCAGCTCCAACAAGCACTGTCGAGGCTCTAATTCGAAAGAGGAAGGAACATTATTTCACCATAGTAATGAATAAGACCATATACTCAACAAGATTTTTGAAGGAGGAGAGAAGAAAATAACTATCAAATAAATAGTCCCAAGAGCGCAAGGTCACTTGTGGGGAAACCTCAGAATGACCAGGAACCAGCAGAAACATACAACTAGTAAAAATAATACAAAAGGGTTATGCCTTCAATTGCCTTAGTACACATTTGCTACACACAACTACATCAAAATGTAGGTTTGGGGGACAGTAGTCCAACCAAATGAAACCAAACTAGTGGTTTGGAAGTCATATCATTTCAACAGTGAAGTTTTGCGGTGAGATCATCATGGTGAACACACAGCCAAGGAAACTGTTAATATTGGTTTCAAAATGTTTTTAAGAGTAATAAAGTCAAACTGTTGTGGTACTACTAAGAGTGAAGAGCCTTTTCAACCACAAAATAAATATAGCAATTTTGTGTACCCAATCTTAACAGTTTCAACATATATGGATTCCGTTTGTAAATATGGACCCTAAAAATAACCAAACTGTTCCACATGACTTACTCAACTGACAGAGGTCATCCACAGTGAAATCATTGTCTTTGAATTGTGAGTTTTTTCTTCTGAGAACAGAAACAGATAAAGTAATGACAATATTATGACAAACAAGGCACACATGATGTAGGTCAAAATGTAGCACATGCTCTAAATACTCAGGTCAATAATATAAAAATATAATAAATCATTTCGATTTGACAGTATCAGAATGTAATGTACACACCTCTGTCTCTTTACAGCAGAGAACTTCTCTGAGACAATGTGCTTCAAAAAATTGAAGCAGAAAAAAAATATCTAGAAAGAAAAATGCATATTCTATGTGTTATGTCAACCAAGAAAATAGACAAATATCAAGGTGCTGACCTCTTCTCCTTTGGAGAGTCGATCAGGCAGCATGTGACTGAAATAAGGAAGAACATTAATCCAAGTATGCAACTGTTTGGTAAAGGGCGTCTATGTGTAAGTAGAGCACAGCATGCCTAGAACCACAAATATGTCATGTCAAACTTTGCCATATAAACTGAATTCTTCTTTGCTTGTTTTGTGCATATTTGTGGCAGGTATAGCACATAATGCACTATTTCAATATGCAAATTGAAGTGCTTTTCGGCTCGGAATCACAGGTTTCCTCACAATTTGATATATTGCTGCACCGTTTTTAAGGGTCAAATACATTTTAACAGTATTTTTTGCACTACTAAACTGAATATGAAATACACCAAAACAGTAAATAAGTTGAATGTTTTGTACAAACATGTTTCCTTTCTCTAAGGCAACAAAGTGTAGTGCTGTCACAAAATAAGTTTGAAAAACATACAAAACAATATTCATGATGATATATTGATACAGCAGCCCACAATATTGATACTGTATCACCAAATTTAGTATCAAGAAACAGTGTATTGTTATATTAATATTTGCGTTAAGATTTTAAAATGTTTAATGTAGTATAAAAATATATTTTACCCAAATAGGAACCAATCATAAGCGATGGTTAGGTAGAGAATCTCTGCTGGCTCCAGGTTAGCATGCACAATACCATCCTGCAGGACAAACAGTGTCAGTGTGAACCCTGTCATATAAGCCACATGTCATTTTTCCTAATAGATCATAAAATGGGGGCTTACAGCCCACAGAGAAAGCCGGAGAAGAGAGACAAACAGAGGCGTCCTGTCCCACCCGGATATGCAGTGAACCAGCAGCCCACTCTCATCTGAAGCAAGAGACATGGTTCAGTTATTGAATGGCATGATCATTTTGAAAGTGATAATTAATCTGAGTCATTACAGCCGAATTAACAAGTCTGTCCATGTTCACCTACCATCACTGTTAATGATATGAAGAAGCAGCTTCAGGTAGTTCTGAGTCTGTTCGACCAAATCCCATGACTAACAGAGAATAAAAATAATACATTTAGTATAAGACTAATTCATGTAAACACTGTCAAAGTCCAAAAGACCACCAAAACAGGTTCTGCACAGCACATTTGATTCCATTGAATTTGGCATTTATTTTATGATGCCATAAGATAAGGTCACCTATATTTGTCCCACAATAGGGAAATTAGTGTTGCAACAAAGATTAGGTACAGAAACAGATTAGGCAGAAGTATAATAATAAAAACAGATATAATTTTAAAAATAATAACTCTTATTTACAGCTGTCATATGGACAGAAAAAATTGCACAGGGATGATGCACAGGATTATGAAAGATCTCTTGCATAAGCCTCGATTTATTAATATGGAACCATTTATGGAGCAGTTTGGAACAAATTAGAGTATTTTCCATGTTGAAGTGGCACAATATGACTTTTCTAGTGGAGGACCCGCCACCTGCTTGTCACCATGGAGATGTAGTTGCTTTGACTTGAATGGTCCATGGTATGGCCTCAAACTTATCGACATAGAAACAAGCAGGCAAAGATATGGATACGATCTATGGAGAGGCAACCTCATTCACATTATGAAAGTATTTTTATTTTTATTTTTTTTAAGCAATGAAAACACATGTAATTTAATAAATGCAAGATAGATTTAATGTTTAATACTGTGTGACATTCTAGGCAAGAATATTCATCTCAGTGGAGACAATCAGGTGGTGGAAAGGGTGTTTTCATAAGGAATCACAATGTATGAGAAAATGTGAATGAAAGAAAATGTTGGCTCACCGTTGTTTGGTAATTATGAATAATGTTTGTAACACGATGATTTTATATTATGGCATCTCGGATAAATTTTGGCATGGCCCGTGAGAACAACACTACGATCAAAATTGTCACTTCAGAACTAACCTGGTACTGGCTCCAGTCCATGTTTAGGTTCTGAGTGAAGCATGTAGGGATTGTCAAAGGAGCATCCACAAAGTCCTGTCCCAGAGCAAACACAAATATTGTCAGAACAAAGAGAGGAACTGTTCAAAACTCACAGGTGAAGAAAGTCTCACCTGATTCCAGTTAAAAACCAAACCCTCTGCTGTGTAGTCTCTGTCTTTGTACTCCTTGAAGAACTCACACCCTGAAAATAAATGAACTAGAAATAAACTAGGGATTCAAATTAGTGTAAATACAAGAAATAGCATTGAAAGAGACAAATTATTCTATTAATAAAAGACACAATTCATTGGCCATCATTTATCAACATTGCGGTGAAAATTGTGTTAATTTGGGTGTATACTTGTTCATACGCCAGAGGTCGCGTGGTATTTATGAACTTGTCTGCTCTGATCCTGCCATATGCGCGAGCTCTGGTGACAAATGCGGCGGATGAAAATCGGCACCATTAGGAAAAAAACGCCCCAAAATATTAATCTTTCAAGAGGACGGAATACAGCAAAGAGTAGCGTTTTTCTGAACGGGAAATCACAAACAATTGTGTTAAAAGAAGACTTCTGTGGTTTTGGCTCATAGAAAAACACAGAACATTTATTGTAGGCCTAATAATAAATAAATAAATAATAATGTAAAGAGCTATCCAACGTTTGCTATGAAATAATTAACTTGTGCTTTTAGGGCTTAATAAATTGATCAACTTCCAAAAGGACTATGCAATAGTGTGATGCAGGTGCTACAGTGGGGCTAGATCCAAACCCACTTAACTGCGTTAATGTCTCTTGACCACCGCAGGGGGTCAGGCACAGTGCTTGGACATCACCACTCACACCAACAGCCTGGACCGGAGTCCGCTGCTCAACAGTCTCACTTTCCCCAGAATCAGCGCACAGAGGACGGCACTGCAGAAGAGGACTGGACCCCCATGTTAGGACCATTGACGGTATGTCAGGACCATCCAGATGCAGAGGTGACACTACAGGGAGTGTCCCTTCTCTTGTTACTAACTGCTTATTGTAAAGTTGATTTATGTTGTCGTTTTAAGGTTACTGAAATAAGATAAGATAATTACTTGAGATGTGTTTTAAACCTTGAACAAGTGAAGTCTCCAAAAAGGAGAAGCAAAGACAAACATCTTCAGGCTATACAATTGCTAAAGCACAATAATTTAACGGCATTTCTGTTTAAGGTTACCCGAATGACAAATAAATTAAGGGGCCGCACGTTTTGTCCAGTCAAATCCCGAAGAGTGCCTCATTTTGGTTGAACACCATATTTACGCACTGATTTTGCCGTTTAGAACTTTGATAAATAAGGAACACTATAAGCATTATAACTGTGAATGTGATGTCGTTTTTTTATTTAATCACTGGGATCATCATCTACACTGTAAAAGGGTTTACCTGGATAAGGCACTGAAAGCAGAGTGAAGTCTGCATAGCGTTGAGCTTTATCCACCTTTTCAGAAGATGTTACACTGCAATTACAAACAAGGCAATGTCATATCATAAAGCTAACATCAACAGATAAATAGTTTTATTCTTACTTCAAACCAAATTTAACTTTCTTGTTCTCCACCATCAGGTCACAGATGTAGCGCACCGAAAGGTAACGCAGTAGCTTAATGTCGTGACCACGAACCTTATCAAACAGTTGGGAGTCACCGTTCCTGGGAAAAGAAAAAAAAACATTTAACAATGCCAAAAGTTTAACTTTATTTTACATATTTCAATTACAACACAAATTGCCAACCCTACAATATTCCTAGGTTTCAGTTTCCCATTTTTAGGTGATTTTATGAGCAATCAAAATGTCTTATTTGGAATCGTCACTCTGAAACCCACAGATGACAAAAATGTTGTGTGTGTGTGTGTGTAAATAAATAAATAAATAAATGGGAATATAAGGGCAATTAGGCTAAAAATATGGCAGTAGGCTTGGGTTATTACTTTTGTTATTATTTCTTTATTTATAAGAAATAAAAGTTAATACGAGAACTTTACTAATAATCAAAGTAATCAAATATCTGATAGCGGCTCAAGAAATTCATATCGGCCCATCCCTAATTATTATATCCCAGTGATACAACTGAGGTTTAGTAGCGATACAGGCCATCTCAGCACAAAGACAAACCAGAGCCTTCATAAGGCGCTGCTCTGCTGAATAACACAACCTGTAGCAGCATTAAAAAATAAACAAACAACACGTAGGACCCGTTGAGATATGTGGGGATCTTTTGGGAGGGCAGGCGCAGAGTGGCACTCGGGACCGGCCTGAAGACCGGTCAGAAAGCATCAAGATCGGGCGGGAGCGGTACTGAAAAGCCAGTCCCGTGCAGGTCACGACTCCTCATGCAGTTTGTGAGAAGCATTATCCCTTATCCAATATGCTATATCTGAGTACTGTTGTCACCTCACTCCACCGTCTTCCTCTAGAACCTCTTCTGGCTCAGTCACTGTGTCATCAGTACCCCCTGAAAAGAGAGGAAGTGGGGGTTTTTTCTCAGTGTAACATTATTATAGATGACTAGGATTTCAAGATAATATAATATATAATATAATACAATATATATTTCGCTACTAAACTTTCACCCAGCTTGAGAAAATTTCCACAAGCCAAGGTTATTTTATTACTACCATTACGATGATGATGATGATTATTATTACCATTACGATGATGATTATGATTAATAATAATATTAATAAAAAGTTGTTCTTTTTCTTCTTTTGTTCTGATCAGGAACTTCAGGACTTCACAGAATGCAGCGATGTCATGCAAAACCCTTTTACACCTTTATGTTGCTTTCGTTGCTCTAAAGAGCAGAAAAGGTAAGTGCTGCACAGAAAACTCTCTCATGGCGCTTGGGTCCGGATTAGTGACCTGGGTTGTATACAATAAATAATAAATACATATCTATTTTTCTTTTTTGCGTTACCTGAGAATATGTAGTTGTAGCCAGTCCGACCATAGAGCTCTCCCCAACCTGCTAGAGTAGATGAGCGGCAAATATGCTGCAATACAAAAATTTAACATTATAGGAGTGTAACCTATTCAGTGCAGTGAACTAAAATTGATTCTGTGCAAAAGAGTATGCTATGGAAGGAATTAAAAAGCTGTACTTCCTCTTTGAAGGAGATTTAAATACCCTATGACACACAGTGTACACAACATAATCTTCCTATACTGTACTTGTAAACCCACAGTGAATAGTTCTAAACAGGTTTTCTGAATATGATTTTGGCTGTCGGCGGTAAACATGTTTGAATTAAAAAATCTTTTGAAGTACTTCTCAGCTTGTTTTTAATAGTTTTTAGTTGAAGTGAAACCTCTAACTTCCCCATGTGTTGTAGTTTGTCTATGATTCTGTTTGTACACTTCTAGATATTAAGAACACCACAGTGAACATACATTTACAATTCAATTGTCATTAAATTGTTAAATTAATATGAAACTGTGTGCGTTGTGGGTACCTTTCCCTTGTAGAAGATGACAGGACAAACAAATCTGCCCCTACACCGGGCCAATTTACTCCTGTTTACCAGGTCCTGAAGCTTACTGATGTGTACAGCGCCTTCAGATCTGAACACAGGACAGAACCTTTTACTCAGTATTCACTGATGCAGTGAGATGTATTTAAAATATGCCATACAATATAAAAATCTATGTAAAAGAAGGCTACTTGTGCCATCTACCAAACGTATATTAATAAAAAAAGAAAAAAAGGACACACACAAACAAAATCACTAAAAACTGTTTGGAATTACTACTACAAGCTTTCACAAATCAGTCCTTGGGTGAACAGTCATGGGGCCATGTGAATCAAAGCTAACCTTTGGTCTTGCAGCTGAAGATGAGGAAAGAGGAAAACAAACAGGCTAATATCTAACTGACTGGACTTTGTCATCAAAAAGCTGCAGAAGATACCTGCTTCTCTCACACTCCAGTTCCTGCTCCAGAAACACAATTTGCCGTGGGTAGTGGCCACACACTTCTCCATTAAAGTTGTGGATGATGCTGTACTTGTAGTCCTTTGAAAATAAGTCCAGGGTGCGCCTCTCGATCGCCTCCACCTGAGGATAAATTAATTATATAATTGACCAAGGCAGTACAAACTTAATAACAAGATGTTTAAGAAATGTATGTTTTTCTTGATGTTAAGAATTTGTTCAAAGAAGGTGAACTTTAAAAAATATTTAAACTAAGAAGTGCGGGCTATAATTTATCTTGCAATAGCCCACTAGGGTCATAATTGATCAGCTTGCACATAACTACTGCGATATGTGCATGATTTGTGTCTCACCTGTGGAGTCACTTCTTTTGCTCTGTACTGCGTCTTGGAGAACAAATAGATCAAATCTACTATTTCCTCGCTCTTCCTCAGTGACAGTCCGGAGGCAGCCATGGCAGAGCCTCTACCCACGGCCGTGGCCTGTAACCTGACGTGGCCTCCCTCATACACAGCAGCACCCTGGCTTTTGGGTCTGAAGGCACGGCCAGGCCATCCCTTCCCGGCCAACTTCTTCTTGACTGCCCGCGGAAACGGGCCGGAGCCGGGGACTCGACGAGGATTCAGGGCCGTGGTGGAGCCTTCAGTCGGTCCTCGGCTACACCACGGTTCAGCCAGCGGGAGTTAGCGCAGGTTGACGGGGCAAACAAAGGGTTAAACTATGATCTGTTTCCACAGGGAAGCCCGGAGGACTTTACAACAGGACATATGATGATGCGTCTTGTCCCGTCGTTTATTCACACATTACAAATGCACTTGTTACTCAGTTCCCGAAAGCTAACTCTGACCTGCGAGCTGGACTACGACGTGTGCAGTGTCTTCAGACGTCTCCTCGTTTCCTTAGCGACTGTGGACATTGCGTCAAACATATCCCACAGATGAAGAGGTCAAAGTCGTGCGTGTGAACAGTTTCGGGGCTGTTTGAGCTGCGCACTGGTGTTGCAATGCACGTCTGCACGATGTTGGTTTACAAGCTAAAGGAAAACGGACAGTAAACAGGAAAAAGGAGTAGACATGTGACCGGAAGTTTATACGTAATTGTTTTTGGTTTTTTTATTATTTAAGGACCCGTTTGCAAAGTTGCACTTGCACGTGGTTATACCGTTTTATGCCCATGCTGGCCCCTGGTTTATTCGTGGTTGGATGGCTCTTCTTTGCACATGCTTTCATGTGTATTCAGGAAGTATAATTTCGTAGATCCACGACGTGTGTGGGTTCGTGTGCTTTTGGTCGGATGCAGAGAACTATGGACTTTGAATCAACTTAAAAAACAATAACAATAAGATGAAAGATGTCTCTTTCAAATTGATTCATAGAATTTTCCCCACTATCAATTTATGCTAGGATATATTCGAACAACTGACCCTAACTGCACTTTTTGTCCAAAAAAATACCCTGTAACGATTAGTCATCTTTTGTAGAATTGCACTATTATATATATAAAAAAAAAAACTTTTGGAAAGACTGTTTACAATTTATAACACTTCGCATTGATTCCAACTTTAGATTAACATTTGGATGTGTTATTTTTGCTTTTCATGACACAAATGTGACTACAATAAGAAAATGGCAATTGATTTAATTCTTATATTTGGCAAATACTGTATTCATAAAAGTACATTTTCATCATCAGTGTCCCCCTGCAGTGTCGTGAGATTAAGACGAGATCAGGTCGTGTTAAGGCGCCTTGCAACGCGGTGCAGCCAGTGAAAAGCAACTGGACCACCTTCGTCGACTACAAAGTCCGTGCATGATGGGAGAGGCAGTGCTGTGTAATGTGAGAAATCAGCGCACTGACAGCGGATCTATTTTGATCAGAAACGTAATGCCCTGCCGTTCTGTACCGTTCCTCCTCTCATCAGTCTACATTTATAGCATCACAGGTGGTCCAAATTAATAATAATATAATAGTAAATTCACAAAAATTGTATTTAGTTTGATTCAGAGCCACACTTAAATAAACGCGAGATCTTTCCTTCCCCGTGACATTGCGTGATCTGAGGCAGATTCGTTCAAGTTGACTCCAGGCTGTTTCTCCTCGGCTTCAGCCGCACGCTCTCACCGACGGTCCAGCCTACAGTCCCCCTCTTTAGTTGAGTCATCGTTAGTATTACATTTATCACGGTGTGTAACGTAACACACTGTATATACTGTCAGTAATATGATCACCGATCACATTGCCCTCAGATTAAACTTCAGCCACTGAACTGTAGCAGTATGTCATTTGTACTAAATGTTTTACACTTGGATTTTGTTCAGGGCAATTTGTAGAAGTAGTTCATTAAAAACGCGTTAACATGTACAAGTAGGCTCACAATTCATTCCTGAGGCATCTTTAAATGCTGGTTGTGTGGACTTAGAGGTAAAAATAAAAGTACACAAGAAAAAAACAACTTTATCAGATGCCATAGTATAATAATGGTTTTAAAACTCCATTATCATCATGATTATTTTATTATCAAAATGCAATACAACTCTTCTTAAATCTTTTGGAGGGCAACAATTGAATTAGTTACTACTATGATCTGTGTGAATATTAAACAAATCCAACAGAAATGTACAAAAAAGAATGCAGCATCTGAGAGGAACCAAGGAACAGACCCAATGATAAACTTCCAATTGTCAGAAATCCCAGGAAACAGAAATCATGTGTACTATGTCTTCATACAAGTCTATATATCACGTATCTTTCTATACACAGGTCATATAGTCATACATTGTGTCCTTTTGTGTTTTAAGGTTGAATCTCTTGTTTTAAGGTGCTGGTAAATTTGAGCCACAAACTATTTCTCTGTTTGGGTCAAACATTCCTTGTGTTGAAGTTGGAGCAGGGGAAAACAGAAGTAGAGCTGCTCCCCCCAGTGTGGTGCTGGCATTCAGACCAGCTAAAGGTCCCACCACTGCATAAGCAATACCACCTCTTCAATTAGAAGGATTGCAACAAAGAAATACACCAACTCTTGCAAGGAGAAGTAGCTCCTCCAAAAGAACTTAGCAGCAGTAGTTATATACTTTTAACAATTATCCAAGTACTCCCTCAGAGATCCCTCGATATCACATGGAATGCAAGGATTGGTCAGAAATGGGGAGAAAGTAGTACTGTTGAACAGATCAAACCCAACATGTGAATAAAATGCCTATTTGGTTATTTCTCTAAACACAATCACAGGAAACTCTGCTCAATATGAACAAAATAAAAAACAGATTTCAACTAATATAGTGGCTAGATCAGCTCTAGATGTGGAAGTGGCATTTATTTCACTGGGAAATGCAGCACCTTAAACCCAACGAGCACGTACTGTATCAAATACAATGGTAGATGTCAGTGTCAGTAATTTAAATAAAGAAGTGAAAGGGGTGCAAGTAAAGAAGGAAAATTAGATTATTGACCAAGGGCTATACATGGGTTTACTAAAAGCTTTCATAATGGAATGGTGCTAGGAAAAAGAGTGGGTTGAAAAAAAAATTACTGGATGGTTTGCAACTAGAAAACCAAATAACCCCAGTGTAGTAAAACCAAGTGAAGTACTATACACTTAAAATATACATTCATAGCTGCGTCTCTGCTTTCCATTTGCGAGGTTAGGTATGATCTGCGGTCTGTAAACTCCAGAGTTATCTTTTTTAAATCCAAATTATAAAGGCATTCACCGTGGGCTGATGCAGTACAAGGCAACAGATAGAATGTTGGCTAGTCTGAAACAGTTCTTAAAAAAACAAAAAACTCCAACATAAACATTGTCTACAATGTCTGACTGGCCTTAAAATTATTATTGCTGATGAGTCTTAACTGTAGTAACCCTTCATTTGTGTCGATTCTTAGGAACCAATTTTAGGTACAATGAATCATTACAATAAATGGATGTTTATTTGGACATCAGGTATGATGTTCATAATGAATTACAAGTCAAAAGTAGACTTTATTTGCACTCTTTATCTGCACTTTCCATTAAAAGTTTTCTGATTGAGGGGTGTCTTTACGTACACATTGACATTTGTCAAACATAAAAAAATAGACCCACTCATGTATCCCAACAGATACTGCTGTATATGGATGTTTGTGAACCTCATGCGAGCCTGGCACTTTAGAACGCAGGAGGGGGGGTCGTCCAAGCAGTCACCATTTCCATAAAGTGTCTATGATCTTTGGGCAACGTATCATAACAATATCCCACAAAGCAAAGGAAACAATGAAAAAAACTAAAATGAATCCACAAGTCCTTGTTCCTGGATGGTCTGTACATCTTTTGTCCTCAAAGTCCCAAAACAACCTGAATGCATTGCTCTTGTGACTTTGACTGCACCTCTCACTTTAGTGCACATCCTCACTCTTCCACACAGTGTCAGTAATTCTCAGCCTGTCCACTGGATCAGGCTCCTCACTGGTGGGTAGTGTGTGGTTTGGGGCATGCTTCACCCAGCACCCAGCCTGGATCCTGCGGCCAGCTGTGTGAGTCTGCTGGTGTAGAGCGCTCAAAGGAGGGAGTTCAGGAAGTCACAGAGTGATCAAGAAGTGGCCCAGACGCAAATGTGAGCCTGCCGAGCGACTGACGGAATCTTGGAATGGAGACTGGGAGGTCTGCTGAGGGAATGACGGGTTGTCAGTCCGCTGGCTCTCTGTAGACTGAACACAAGAACAGATACAAGATTTTTAGTTAATCACTTCAAAAGTTGACTAGTTTAAACATTGTAACTACTATTATGTTGCCCATTAGTTATGTTACATTCATTTGTAAGACCTTATTTGTGAAAATGTAGGAAACCTTTCCTATACTGGCCACCACATTTCATGGCAATTTATATTTTATTGTACCTCCAGATGTGACCCAAGTTGCCAGAAATGTTTGTTTGCAGTGATACTTGATTTGCACAAAGCATAACATTAGAACAAACAAACCAATGTTTTGATATTGTGGAGTGGCTGTCTTCACTGGGTTCCCGTTTTGGCTGCGCAAACATAAGCTGAAGGAACTCTGACTGAACCGGGGCTGGGGGTCCCAGAAACATCTTAATGTTGTGCTCAAAAACACATACAACATAAGTGAATTGATTTACCTTCTAGACAAGTTTGTAACTACAGTAGGGATGGAGTATGTTAGACTGCATACACTAGTACAGGGGTCTCCAATAGGCGTTGTAAGGACCATGTGCTCCTAGTGGAAGTCTGCTCGACGAGGACGGTCCTGCTTTGGTCCTGCTTTGGTCCTGCTTTGGTCCTGCTTTGGTCTGCTTTGGTCCTGCTTTGGTCCTGCTTTGGTCCTGCTTTGGTCCTGCTTTGCCCTGCTTTCCTGCTTTGCCCTGCTTTGGCCTGCTTTGGCCCTGCTTTGCCCTGCTTTGCCCTGCTTTGGCCCTGCTTTGGCCCTGCTTTGCCCTGCCCTGCTTGCCCTGCTTTGCCCTGCTTTGGCCCTGCTTTGGCCCTGCTTTGGCCCTGCTTTGGCCCTGCTTTGGCCCTGCTTTGGCCCTGCTTTGGCCCTGCTTTGGCCCTGCTTTGCCCTGCTTTGGCCCTGCTTTGGCCCTGCTTTGGCCCTGCTTTGGCCCTGCTTTATGTTTATCCATGTTTTTTCTGGTAGATATGCTTTGTTCAGTCTTGGTTTAAACCTGCTCTTATCCCAGATTTGCTTTGCACCAGTCAAATCAAGTTTGCATTGCCTGTGTTTTAGTGCTTTTGGCCTGTTTTTAGTAATGTAATAATGTTATATTTGTACTTCTCTGAAAGTAAAGTCCTATATTGATTGATTTCTGTTGTTGAATTGCAACTGTGAGTTGTTTGTAGATCTTAGAAAGATAAAACAAAAAATTGTGGTGTGATTTTGTAGTCCGGCCCCCGGACCTTAGCCGTCCGGAAAATCTGGCCCCCTGGAAATTATATGTACATACCACATTCTTTGTCACTTGAAGCTTCACCGTGCTTGTAGGTACGCTCACTCTTGATGCTTCTCAGCACTCGCTCTAGAACCCCCTGACCTTCCCTTAGACGTTCAACACTAGTAGGAACCATCCTGTGAAGATACAAGTGAGCGGTTACAGGAGAAAGTTACACTTGTATTTTGGTACCAAGAGGGGAAAAGTTGTCTACAGATGAATTTAACCATTACTAAATCAGTGAATGCATAGTACAATAAAATCAGAACAGGAATAATTGTTTTATAATGACATGAACAGCCAGTTGGAGCAAGTAAACAAACGCCTCTCACCACTGGTTGTCCTGGTGTCGGGACGATGCAGAGGTCTGTGGTTCTGTGGGACTGACTGCCTCTGTATGGGGACTGGAGTAAGGCTGAACAGAAGGTGGATAAGGGTGAGGGGAGGCCCGATGCTGGAGCCGTTGACTGTGATGAGTGTCCTGGCTGTAATGGCTGCCAGGGGGAGTGTGAGTGGCACTTAGGGAATCTGGATCGCGACTACAGCTCTGCTTCCTTTTCCGGTACTCCAGCAAAGACACCTGGGACAAAACATAAACGTACTGTCAAACCATGGCTATAACGGCACACAGCAGCTTTTCAGGGTTCCCACTTTTACTGAAGGCCTTTCTCCAGTGCTTTTGCTACAAAACCTACTTCCCAATAAATAATGGCCATTACTATAAACTTAAAGACAGACAGTTGTAAAATTGTCGTTTGTAACACACACTACAATGAAATAAAAAACGAGACACATGGGAACCCTGCTTTCACATCAATCTGACATCCATAAGGGACGAAACACATCATGCATTTTACCAAGACACACCTGACCTGTTCACTTTATCACTACGGAAACAGCTGCACAGTGCATTACTCATTTGCTATGGAGTTTGGTGCATTACTATTGTGAACTGAATGCATGGTTAGTAGCATAAAGCAGCTACAGCATTTGCAATGGAGCAGGCATTTGAAATTGAAACCATCACAAAATGCAACCATACAGGACACCCACAACACCCACAAACCGTTCAGACGCACACCAACACCAATGACCACACATACACTGCGAACAGGTTTTGACTTAATGAGGTCTTTCGGTGTGAATACATGAGGAGATGGGACATGAGAATGAGCTTAATTCAGATATCAACGGAATCCTCATTTGCGTGACATGTTGGTATTACACTAAGACGCTGATATTTTGTTTCCTAGGCACTGTGGCTTGGAACAATTCAAACTTAAAATAAACTAAAAATCTCTTGAAGACAGTGAGGGGTTGGTTCACAATCTGAACACTTTCAATAGATCAGCTAGTTACCCCTTCATAAAAACAGATTGAATTAAACTTACCGGTAAGTATTTTTTGACTTTCTCCACACCAACACTTATTTGGATAAGTGAGGAGATGGTAGTGGTGCACTTAAACATGGAAAATGTATTTTTTACACGATAGCTGAAATGCTTTGAATAATAATTTTTTAATTTATGATTCATTATTGAGACAGGGACAGTGCACAATATACATTAACCTTAACAGGAGATGCATTGCGCCAGGTTGTAGCTCAAGTGCCAATTTCCACCTGCTTCCTCGCCCCGGCTTGAAAACACCTTTTGAAGTGTGATCTATTGCTACAACTAAATATCACAATAAACGATAATAACTTATTTATGCCACTGACACGGCAAACTTTTTAAAAAAATAATGTATATCATTAAAAAACAAAATGTGTATGTGCAGCAATAATTGAATAGCAAAATGAAACACTAAAGTGCTTATTTATCTCAGAAATCGACCAACCAAAAAAATTCCCCAACACAAATATTGTTCCAGCCTATTATTTATTGAATGATAAGTCGCCTTCATTATCATTATAATTATCGTGACAGGTCTGGTGCTTCCCTTATAGAAATCTATATATTGTCAATGTAACATCTGTGGCAGTCAACCCCAGTACTGGCCTGCTGGACAGTCGACTCTAAAGGGTTTAACAGAAATACTGAATGTGGAATGTTGGAAACTGCTACTAAGTTTCTGCAGAAGAGTTTTCTACACTAGGCTAAAAGTGAGCTCACTTTAAACTACCGTACCCATTACTCATGCGTCACTAAACATGGTCACAACAACTCAATGTACGTTGGAGGGAAAGGACAGAGCTTGTATAATGGGGTGTTGTATGCGGATGCAATAAAATACTGACATGCACACTAGAGGCAGTTTTAAGAATATTCACCATATTTTGTACTGTCTTGTATTCACTTCTTACAGCTATAGTCTGGTAATGTGTCTTCCCTGTCACCAGACTAATGGGTGACTGCTTGGCCCTCTGCCTTGGAAAAAAGTGGAAGACAAACTTGGCAAACAGAGTAAAGTTGTAGGAGGAGGGGAGGTCAAAGCTTAAGCCTACTGTGGTGATGCTGCTGATCTCAATTTGCAAAGTGGTTCATTCAGAAGGAAATGCTCTCAAGTAGTTATCTTATGAAAATACATAATTCTGGAAAGGGGGCTTCAGTAAAATAACAAACAATGACATATTGGTGTCAAACTCATTAACTTAATGATGCAAACTAAAGCTACATTCAGACCGAAAGCATCAAAACCCTTGAAAATTCGCACCCAGGCTAGTTTATTCATGTGCGCGACTCCGCGGTACACGGTTAGTTGCTACACCATTCACAATGCTGGACCTGATTTTCGGTTTTTAACTTAACAGACATAGTATTCCCTGCTGCAAATTATAGTAAATTGCTTATTTTATTCTGGTGACCACCAGGTATTGCCCCAAATGCTAAGAATCTAAGAATCTAAACTGTGGACCAGATGGAATTCAATAAAAGCTTGCGGCGGCACTGGCTATAGGTAGACAATAGAGGTTTACGTTGACATTTTCTTCTCAAGTGGCTTTAAATGGTCAGGTCATGCTCATTTTTAAGTCTTGCTTGCGAACATTATAAATGAAAGCCTTTATATGGTATCACAAACGATAAGCATCAGATGACACGCCCCTAAACACTTAAATAGGAATAGAAACAAAACATAAGCATTCAGTAGGTGAAAGAGTGTACTTTTTGATACATAAGCTATTTGAAGGTAGGCATTTGTAGGCCTGGCCTATATTAAAATGCAAAACATTTATTTAGGCAAATAAAAACGCTGTGATAAAAGGAAAGAGGCTAAACCGACAAATGATGATTGAAACATTTCCTATCACCGCACATATGTTCTGTTTTACATTCCAGAGTTCCACTGACAAACATGGACCTTTACATGGGAAAAGAGGAGATTTTTAGAAACTTTGATATTTAATTTGACAGTTCTAGCTACACAGAACTATCCATTTAAAGTTACTTGATGGTTATGGATCTACAGTAGGCAAATAATAACTTACAGCTGCTTGGAGATGTTGGACGCTCCCTTTGCCCCGGTCGCTCTGTGCTTCCAACGTGCTACACGCCCTGTCCACAGTACAAACATGTTCGGACTTCAACGGCCATTCACATTATCTGTTCTGCGCGATTTACCCAAAACCCAGAAAACGTCACGTGTCCAGCGTCGCAGCACCTTAGTCGCGTGTAAACGGGCCTCTGCATAATGTTCACAGGCCAATCACTCGCGCCTGACAACCGATTCGCGTTTGGTCTGAGTGTAGCATAAGAAAACTGTATACTGGTGGAGCATCTTCCCACTTGTGAATTACTTTAAATTTGAAAGGCATTCTCATTGCAATAATATTTCTTTTCATTTACCAATGAGGGCCAACAATAATATGACAAAAAAGAAACCAAAAATGTGTTATCTAAGTAAACATACTTGCCTTCTTTTTTTGAGGCGGGTTGCTCATGTGAGGTGGTGTGCCACTGTCTGGGTACATTCCATAAAGAGTGTCCCCATACGGAGACATAGACCCATGGTCCCCCATGAGCCCATGACCACTTAAGGAGCTGTGGAGAGACTCTGTAGGGGAAAAGCATTCTGTTTTAGGGAGCCGCTGGTCCGTAGGGAGGGTGTTTCCCAGGTTTGCATTGAGTGGTGAGCAAGTATAAATGAGATTGAATTCTGTCTTGAAAGTTTGCTCCCTGCTTAGGTCCGATGACAGACAAGACGCTGGGTTCAATGAATTAGTTCCAACTGTAGGGCCCTGAGAATCAGGGCCTCCAACACCTCCAGGAAGGGAGTACTCATCAGACATCATAGCAGCTGGGCTCTCCAAACTAGAGGAGAGGGACACTTCTAAAAACTGCGGTCGAGAAATGTCATAGTCTGCCTGCACACATGGCTGAGAAGAAAAAGAGAACGTTAACTTAAAAGATGTACGACAACCCAAAGAGGCCTTCAGTGATTGTATTGAAAAGGTACCTCAGGAGATATGGATTCTGGCCTGTGGACTGGGGATGCCTCCGGTGAGGATATGTTCTAATGAGACAAACTAAAGTTTAGGCTATCAAAGATTCAATTAAGTAGTGTAACAGAATATGATTTATCTGAATTGAACAAACAGAATTAAAATTAATTAGAATGCATAGGTTGTGGTGGATAGTTAACTTGAGAACAAGTATGTGCTTACGCATACCTCAAACTGCAGTGGTGTGTTGCAGCGGCTGGTCGGCAGTGAGGGCATGGGGGAATAGGGCAGGCCATTAGATAGCAGACAAGGTGTGCGAAGCAGGAGATGAGGTGGGTCCTCTGGAGGAGGGGGGGTGATGGGTGACAAGGGCCGGAGTAAATGCCCCGAGGTGGTTGCTGGTGTTGATTCAGTCAGATACTTCGACCTGCGCTTTTTAATCGGTGCATTGACCTCTGTAATTGAAAAAGCCGGCACACAAACATTTCAAAAAAAAAAAAAAAAAAAAAAAAAAAAAATCAGATTAGTGTGTCATCATGTAGACAGAAATTTTTTAATCTGATTTTCTTAGTGTGTCATCATGTAGACAGACAGATAGGACACTGACCAGTGGACAGTGGGTTAGGAGTTGACCTGCTACTCGTACTTTTCTGAGACAAGGTTGATTCTGTTCCGTCTTCAACACTGACAGAGCAGCTCTCATCTTCCATCTGCTTTATCCACCTCTGCCACAAGAAATCCACAAAAAGGTTTTAACACTGAATGGTTTTAGGCTTTATTCATCAACGCCTCACCTTCTTGTAACAGCCATAAGTGCCATCCATCTGGAGCGGACGAGGTCTGCGCCTCTCAGGGTTAAAGGGTGAGCCAAAACGGATGTAGTGTCTAGGAGTGGTACAGATCATGGATGTGTGGGATAGGCCAGGCAGCATATTCAAAGTGGTGGCCAGAACGGTGGGGTCAGTGGTTATCCTCAAAGGACGCTCCACTGGTAACTCTTGGGGCAGCTTCTCTCCTCCAGGCACTTTGTCATTTAACCACTCCGTAACCAAGTACTGCAGAAAGAACGTACAAAGATATAAAGGCTAAATTAGACCAAACGAGTTTGGTAACGTGAACCTATTAGGAGCAAACAATGGAATAATACTAATAATACTAACAAGCATGAAACTAAAAGGTTTCATGGTTGTAATGGCCAGTGTGGTAGAAAATAAAAGGAGAATTAAACCTTCAACATTATTCTTTATTCAGGCTGTCAATAACTCACCTTCTTGGTCTTAGGGTAGCGAAAGTTGCCTCTGTGGATACAGTTTGGTCCTTGGCCATCTCCATCGAAAGGGCCCACTGAACCTAGAACTCCATCTCCCAGTTCAGCACCATAAGGGCCCTGGGGTGCCTCCTCTTCCAGAGCAGCACCCTGATCAGCCAATGCACCAGATGCTGCCACTGCTGCTGCTGCTGCAGCTGCTGCTGCTGCTGCTGCTGCTGCCTGCTGAGCCAGAGCTTGGCGCTGGCGACGTGCACGTTGTGATGAACTGGAGCGATAACGACTTTTGGGCCTGGGTTTTGCCGGTCGTGTAGGTTTAGCTGCAATAGCAGGGGCAGGAAGGCTGTGAGGAGTCTTTTCATCAGCTGGAGTTGGGTCCTAAGGCAAATATTAGATATGTTAGTGCATTACCAACTGTCTTTTAACTTATGTACTGTACTTTAGTTAGTTGCCATAATGTTGTGTTATAAAGCATTTTTGCAGGTTATGCTTACAGTGACATAGGTGGTGCGTCGCGTGCTCATTCCAACTCCAGTGGTAGGAGCACTTTGATTTCCCACAGTGACACTCCGAGAATCAGCTTCTACACTCTCCTCTTTCAACTCCACAAGGCCTGCTTTCCTCCGCCGTCTCTCTGCAATGTTCAGCGTCTACAAAGCAAGCAAAGTTTACTTATATAGCACTTTTCATGGACAAGAGAAGTCACAAAGCGCTTCACAAGATAGACGGATAAAATAGAGAAATACAATAGACCGGCTAGAAACATAAGACACTGCAACAAGCACACTAGATACCGATTACATCCACTATTATTTAATCTTATTGACCTCGGTCCAGAGCTCAACTGTTGTCTATTGGCTGTGCAATATAGTTATAATAGGGTCAATTTAAATCCCCCACTCCACTTTGATTCGATGTTTCCAACATTTTGATCTATGGTTTTAAATATTTAAAAAGGTAACTATTAAGAACATACTTTATTACTAGAGCCAGGCACTCCGTTTTCAAACAGCTCGTTGTCTTTCTCTTCAGCCTTCAAGTCATCGGATGTTTTTTCCTTGAATGCACAAACATAGGAAGAGTTAGGGTGTCTTCACAATTCCACTAGTTAGGTTGGCATTAAAAACCTTTCGATCTGTGTGAATAGAGCCTGGGCCAGTGTGAAGTCAACCGCTGCCCTCAACATACAGGAGCGCTAAGATCTATTTAAATAGGTGGTCTCAGTGGCGCACTTAAGAGCGGGTGAGAGTGTCACCCAGCCAACCTCGGGCCGATCTACTTTCATCATGCAAGATCAAAAGGTGCATCTATCAGTTACAGCTGTAAACAATGGGCATTGCAAACCTGGTACTTTGCTCCAAACAGGAACAGCTTAATATCAACAAGACCCTCCTCGTGCCTGTCTGTAAGCCATCCTCTCTGCGTGACACTCTGAGTTTTACACTGCCGTCGCTAGCGTAAACAACCACAATGACTGTGTGCCGCTATGAACGGATGCATATTCACTGGGATTTGTCCGCTTGAAGTCAGTTGTCATGGAAATAAGTTCAGAGATCAGTTAATTGCTTCCCACGTAACACATGTTTGAAGAAATGTATGGTGCGTGTGAACAGAATAAGGCCCAAACCAACACTGACGTAAATGGAACTGCAGTACCAGTCAAATGTTTGGACACACCTTCTCATTCAATGCTTTTTTTCTCTTTGTATTAACCACTTTCTACACTGTAGAAACTGAAGACATCATGAAAATGAAGCGAGTTGTGTGAAATTACATGGCAAAAATAAATAAATTGAATAACGCAAAGTACCGTAGCTACTCTTTGCAGGGCTCTAGACTAAGAGTAAAACGGTCGGGTATGCAATGATTTTTTTTTTTAGAGTGTGCTACTAAAATATTAGTTGGTCACGTTCATGTGAGTAAAAACTAAATTCAGAAAGGCATTCAGGTGGAGAGGGGGGACCTGCTATTCGAAAACTTCTTTGGTGTTCCTGCATCACGTAAACAGCAGCAGCACCGAGGTGGAGCCACTTGTACGATCTTCTCTAAACTTTTCATTCATGCTCCTGTTCACTCTGCAGCGCTCTCAGAACATCTCTGACCACTCGCTAGACTAATGTTGTCCCATACGGTTTTGTGTCTGTCCCCTCCGCTTTTACGCAGCCCTGAGGGGATGGGACAGAACAATTCTGTGACGGAGCAACTCTGTGACTTGTTTCGGTAAATGGATGATCATCACTGCACATACTTCAAATGCGCTCTACTACAAAGAGCCGGTGAATAATTGCCTTATCCTTTGGCATTTGAAAAAAAAATAAAAATAAAATAAAAAGCAGATAACATTGCTCTTCTTTCTTTGTTTGTTTACCTGTATGTCACCGATAATGTATTTTATAAGTCATGAATTAAATTGAATACAAAATTATAATTCAAATATGGCATATGTGTTCTGATACATTATTTGTTAGAGCAAATAATAAGTACGAGAGACTAAAATAAAAAAGTAGATCACACCAGCGCCACTGGTGAAAAAAAGATATATATAACATATTTTGAATTCTTATTCAAAGTATTGATGCCGTTATTGGGAATCTACAATGTAAATAGTCAAGAAAATAATTAAAAAATCACATTTCTTTTAGTAGTGTTAATCTAGTGCACATTTGACAATGCTGTAGTTAGTCATTACCTCAGTATCACTGATTCCTTGTGCATCTTTGGCTTCCGAGTGCTGGTCTAGGGACTGGTTAATGTCAGCACCTGAACCGTCTTGCTCTTTCCTTCGGGCCTTTCTTCTCCTCGTCTCTGCTCCGATCAGAGGAGTTGGAGGTAAAAGTGATGGAGGACTCACCGAGTTATCTGTGGGGTTCAGGTTGTGTTTCTGTACTGGGCAGTTCTCATTCCCCTTATGGCAAGCACAGTCCACTTTATAATTACTGTAAGTTACAAACAGTGCCAAATTATTACATAAAACCCACCTCTTCAGAACATCATCTTAGTACATTCATACAGTTTGTTTCATGGGTTGAAGGTGCCATGACCAACATCAGCTGGTATGGTTAAATGAGTTTAACAGTAAATGTCCCTTTTTAAAACAAATATTTGAACTATGTAAGTCATTGTGAATAATAAAATGTGTATACGATTCACTTTTGTTTCCATAGTCAGAAAAAAAAAAATTAGATAGCAATGGAAGAATTAATCAGAATAAAAACATTTAAATACTGACCAACTATTAAACTCAAAGTCGAACCCAATGGTGACCTCAGAATCCTTAGTGATTTGACTAACAGCGTAGATGCACAGGTGAATCATCCCTTCAGCAATCATATGTCGAACCTGAAACACATGGCCTTGTTGACAAAAATCTAAAATAAATGACATTGTTACATAATATGTAGCTTACTTCAGCATTGGGTGTGCAAGACCTCCTGATAAATCGGGCATCGTTCCCAAATGTCCGTGCATCAACACACATCTCTACATCATTGTACTTTGAGTAGAAGAGCACAAATGGATAGGGTCTAAAACATAACAGACATAAATAAAACAGCATTTTGTCACAATGTAACTGTATACTGGAAATCTTACTTTTTGAAAAAGTGTCCATTGACTTCAAACTGTTGTTTGAGCATGACTTTCCCCCGGTACTCAATAATGAGGGTATCAGGCTCCAAAGTCTTGGCCGCTCGTAAAATCTTCCGGTGTTTCTGCACGCGAGTAACACGACCCAACTGCAGCTATGAAAAATAATTCATTGTCATTCATCAATGACAGACAAGTTTACAATGCTTGTTCCACTACAGGGCACAGGATCAAATGTCAAAAACGTTGCATTGTGGCAAACGCCCCTTAGAGACAGATTATCATAAACAAAGTAAACTAAACTCTACACACATTTGACAGATGCCAGTAACATTTTTGAAGTTTGATCCCAAGCTCTATGGACAAAGACCAACATATTACAACAAAATTACAATGATGATTTTCAAATAGGTTAATTATTAAAAAAACACAATTAAAAAATGATGTTATGTTCCATGCCAGGCCAAATAATCTGCTTTGGTGCCACTTACCTGCATTTGTGAGCCAAGGACTGTGTTGTTACAGGAGAGTGCTGTGGGGTTTATAGTGTCTATGAACTCTGCTGGACTGGTTTGTGATGATGAGGGTGACTGAGAGCCTCTGGAGCTGCCAGTGTGGTGCTGGAGGAGTAACTGCACATCTGCACTGTACTGATTCACCAGAGCTTCCTCGTATTGGTCCGTCCACTTACGGATTTTGCTCTCCCACCCCTCTGAAGTGTTTTCATCCAACACACTAGCATCTGTTGTCGAATTCTGAATGGGGGACACAGCCACTGTAACTTAATAGAGGAAAACTTACAAATGCACTAAAAAGAAATTCTAAAGAATAACCATACCTTCATTCGCATGGATTTTCTGGAGCCCTCTCTGAAAGCCTGAATAATCAAAAAGTAGATACACTTGAAGTCAACATGTTTCTCGTTCAAAAATTTTACATAATGATATAGGGCCGTATTTTGCCCCCGATCTAAGCGTAGGGCGTGCATTCTGTGAAGTAGACCTAAACATTGCTACTGAGGATGACAGGAGCAACACGTGGTGTAGAGTTTGAAGCACTATAACGGGACAAAGACTCACGTCGCAGTTTGTACATGCGGTGCACGGCAGCTGCGCAGATGGAGGTGATCTACGGTATGGCGCCTCCTTTCTTATCCATATTTGGACTACTCTCTCTCTGCTGTGAGGACTTTATCAGGACGAAGTTTGGATACGTGACGGTGCAGTTTAATGTGAATGCTCCAGTTCAGTGGAATACAACATGAGTAAGAGGAAAAGCTGTTACAGGTTGTGTGTTTTTCTTATTGCATCCACCTTCAAAACATCACACATTGCCAACTTAATCATTCGTTACTGAGGCTTTTAAAACATGTGATGTGACAGATAACCGCACAAGGACCCTTTCCAGAAGTGCGCCACATGTGCTGAACACTTCTCTCCACCTGTCTCTCTGCCTTGAAGACTTCCTGGGCCTTTTAGTTCAGCTGCCTTTGGGTTTAAGTCTACAGATAATAGATCTACGCAACACAGTTTCACCAGTTTGATCAGCAGCGGTGAAGTTTTGTCTCATTGTCGCTTTTGTTTGTCCAACCAAACCAGCGCGTACATGGACTTAGACATCCACTCGCCTCCTATCCCTCTATTGCCCCATTTTAAAACTTTGAACCATGAAATAAAACATAATGACAGGTTAAAACGGCGACAGTTGTCAGTAGATTTACTCGTTGAGCACAGAAAAATAAACAGGACAATCATCTCGTATCTAGTTTGCTTTGCTTATTACCACAATTTAATGACTGAGCCAATCTCCGCAGACCTATGACAAAAATAAAAACATTTAAGGCTTTAGATGCTGTAGTACAACATTAAAGAATAAATCTCTTGTGTGTGTATATGTTTTATAATGTGTCTAAACCTGCGTCTTCTTTCTTTGTATGGATATGAGGCCATGACTGCAAACATCACCCACACAGGTGGTGCTTTTGAATGCCAGTTATCAGTCACTGATTCAAATGCCATCACAATATATGGACTTGCACCCTCCCTCTCCAGCCTCCAAGGGCCAAGTACAGCCTCTTTACGCTAGCGTTAACGTCGTGAGCCCGAACTGGAACCGCCCCACGGCCAAGGCTCCCATTTGTGGTAAGACTGGGTGCAAAATATGGCCCATAGAATCCAAAACATTACCAGCAAGAGTCAGTTTTACCTTGACCTTCTTGGCCTTGGCCATACCACGAGTCTTCTCTGTGCTTTTCTTCCTCTTTTTGGATTTACTTCGTTTGACTCTGTTGACCGTGAGTTTAATGCTGGTGGGCGTATGTTGGGTGGCTGTATAAGACACAGTTGATGGAGACACCTCCTCGTCGCCACTTTCAGTAGCACTGCTTTCTCCTGCTAACAATGTAAAATCAAAATGCCTTTGTTAATTCATTTATGAAAATGCATTTGCAATGTTGAAAATGTAATTTGACAAACACAACATACCAGAGACATTTTCGGGATTTCTGTGACCCTTTGATCTTTTACAGCTGTCAATGTCCCTGCAAAGTAGGCAAACACACAGAATAGGTAATGATTTTATTTCTACTCATTTTTAGTTTAAAGAGCGTATGATTTTGACTTTATTTGGTGCATTTATACCTGTTGTACATATAAATTATAGTGTTACACCAATCAAGTAAGTATTTGTGGAGAAAACTGTAGAAAATGACAGGAAGTGACATCACACAAGGGACACTCATTCCAGTAAAGGTCTGTGGATCATTTAGACAAAGAAACAACTTTTTGGACATTCTAAACTTAAATTCAACAAAATAAAGTCACTCTCATATGTTTTTGCCCAGTGTTTCCTGGGTAATTTCCTTGTGTGATGTCATCAATTGCAAACAGGAAGTGAAATTATAAACCTAAAACGTTGCTATTCTGGGATAAATGTTTTTATCTTTTTTTTTTTTTTTTCTCAAAATTCAAAATACATTCATCTTAACGGCATTTTAGTTCAACAATAAGTGGTCCAAACTGTCATTGGCAACTTATAAGGTATTTGATGAATAGGCCTGTCCCATGTAAAGATACTAGACTAATCCGCTGTGAGAACATGCACACTCTGTTGTCATTTTAGTGCACTAGGAAAGGTTAAGCCTGCTTTTCTTTTGCAGAACAGCAGACTTACTGCAGCTATATCATATCTTTCGGTCAGTTTTATTTAATGTACGGTAAACAAAGCCCAGGAAGGACTAAATATGAACTTTAAAAAAGTGTGAGATCACTTTTAGCTTTACGTGTCAGTAATTTAAAAAAGGTGCTCGTAAATTATACGTGTAGCGACTCGCTGAACACAGTCTTTTTTTTAACATTATTTTAAAGTTTTCTTTACAAAGTTTAGAAACATTACTAAATGTTAGTGTTTTACCAAGTTAAAATTATACCAAGTTAAAGGTAAAACCTTAGTCAAATAAATGATCCCAATATACAGTATAAAATGCAAAGTAAAACTAAACGGAAAAGAACTGATGGTGTTTGTATGTCTAATAGCCTATACTATAGGCCTATACTATAGGCTATTAGGTCCGGACTTGGCCCGAATAGCGAAGCAATTTGGTCTGGCCTGCGGCCAGTTTCCTATAGTTAAAAATGTTATTAAAAAAATTTTCGCACCGCTTCCCAGCATTCTGTGCTGCTTTGGCGCAGCTCCGCTGCTGGTCTTGGCGGGCCAGAGACCAGAGAACATGCATAAGGACCGCATGCTCCGAGTGTTTTGGAAGTCTGCTCGTTAAACATTGCGCGCCGGAGGACAACGCATTTTCTTGGGCTTCGTCTTTTGGACTGAAAGGGTCTGCGTGAGGCCCAGGTATGTCAGACCGCTGTGCGTGATGTGCGTATTGATTAATGAGTCAGGTTATGAAAGGTGGACCACGGTCTCGTCCCGGGACATGTGCGCTTTTGCTTTAGGTACGTCTAAATTCATAAGCTTCGTGAATATGTGTCGGATTGTAATAAAACACACATAATTTTACAGTTTAACATGACTATGGAGCGAGAGAAAGATAAAAAATACATTATTTCTCAGGTGCAAATCCGTTGCAAATCCGTTGTCACCAGTTTGGTGCTTTCAGGAACTTGTCCATTTCATTAGTTGCATATATTTCAATGGCTCAGTCTGGGCTGTTTATAATAAGACTGCAGCAGGTCAGAAAACTACAAAAACATGCATGATACTGTGCATGTGGCCTAGTGACAGTGGCGTTTGTTTCTTAGTGCACTAAATGCAGAAGGAGCTTTTTTTTGGCAGCTACTATTTTTTAATATAATTTGAACCAAATGCTCTAATGACATTTATTTTAAAATCGCCCGCTTTAGGCCCGCTTTAGGCCCGCTTTAGGCTTTAGGCCCGCTTTAGGCCCGCTTTAGGCCCGCTTTAGGCCCGCTTTAGGCCCGCTTTAGGCCCGCTTTAGGCCTTTAGGCCGCTTTAATACTGCTTTAATACTTCTTTAATACTGCTTTAATAGTTTATCCATGTTTTTCTTGTAGATATGGTTTATTTAGTCTTGGTTTAAACCTGGTCTTGTCCCAGGTTTGCTTGGCACCAGTCAAGTCAGGTTTCTGGTAAACACAGTGTTTGCAGTGCCTGGGTTTTAATGCTTTTGTCTTGTTTTTAGTCATGTAATATTGTTATGTTTTTACTTCTCTGAAAGTAAAGTCCTATGTTGATTTCTGTTGTTGAATTGTGCCATTGTGAGTTGCTTGTGGATCTTATAGAGATAAAACATGAAACAATTGTGGTGGGATTTTGTAGTCCAGTCCCTGGACCTTAGCCCTTCGAAAAATCTGGCCCCCTGGAAGATATGATTGGAGAGCCCTGGCCTATAAGTAAATTGCATATCATGAACACAAATTTTTTTGGTTTAATCATTAAACCAAATAAACACAACTCCTGACTTTATTGCTAATAGACTGCATAAATGCATATTGTAATTTATTGTAAAGTTCAGTTTTATTTGGCTAATTAACAAAAAGTAGCACACATTTCTGTTCTGAAATTATATCCAAATTGAACAACAAATCGTGACAAAAAGGTATCATCCCATTCCTACTGTGATTAAGCATTCTGTTGAACAGACTATTGCCAATTTTCTTACAGTAACATAAAGGTAAGGGCACATTTTTTTTTGTTTTTTTTGTTTTTATGTGACAATTTTTAAGAGTGATGGATTCACTGTCTGCACTGGAGTTCAACATCCTCCAATTTATGACTTAGTATTTACAAATAGCTATCACGGTTCTAGACCTGAGGTGTGCAAACTAAGGCCCTGCCAGATATTAATAGCACAGTATTAGGACCGTTAAGCCCTCCGCTAAGGCCGCACTGCTAGCAGCGTGCACCTCCTGGACCCCGCTCACAGCTGCACCGTAACACACTCTCCCTCCCTCTACTCCCTCATAGCGTACCTCATCTCCGTTAGTCAAACAAGGTGTGCTCTTGTTCGTGTTTCAAACACTTTGTAATACAACACCACTGTGTCTTCTCTTTTTTTCTCCTCTCTTGTAGCGCATCACTCTCGTTTGCTTGACTTTAGTTGAAGCTTGATCTTGTTAAATTATTGTTGATTTAGATTTATAATAAATAAGCATGGGTTCTGAACCGGGGCTTTTCAGACACTGGGGGAGGACCCAAATCAAGGACACATCCTTTTTCAATTACATTGTTTGCCGTTTATGATGTATGAGACCATAAATTTAATCAAAATAGTACCAGTCCAGCCCCAACATGCAGATACCCCAATGTGGCCCTCGGGACAAAAAACATTTGCCCACTTGTCTTCTAGATTAACCTTTTTCACTAGGAGCACAGGCCCTTTTTTAATCAAGTCGCACTGACTCACACATATTATTTGCACAGACACATAATGTAGCAGAACACAGTTTAAACCATCATGATGCACTAATGCCAATGATAATGCAACTATACAACAACTCCTTCACAGTAATGCAGCAATTTCAATCTTCCTCTGCCAATTTTGCCATCAACGCTTAGTTCTAGAAGTCACGTTTTGCATGAGATCGGACTGAACCATTATCTCACATGGGGGACAGAACCTACACTTTGGCTGACAACTCAAGGCTGTATTGAAAAAGCAATGGGGTCAGACCCACAGGGCCGCGTGGGTCAACAAACCAAGGCTAGCGAGGTGTTTTGGGAGCGCTGGAGCGCTGCAGAGCGGGCCGAAGTGCGGGCCGAAGCGCGACTGAAAAGTTTGAAGGAGATGGCTCCTCTGTTTTTTCCCCACTCAACTGATATTTTTAGTAGCACGCACTAAAAAAAATTATTTGCATATGCGAACGTTTTACTCTCAGTCTAGGCCCTGGCTATTCTTGATCATTTTGATATTTTATCTTTTGTATAGTCAATTAGACATACAAAGCAAAATATATATATTTAAAATACCGTAGTGTTGAGCGCAACCAGTAAATTGCAAAGTATGTACGATAGAAAAATCTTAAATATACATGAACTCAAAACTAAGACATAGGTGTGTGACAGACCTGCAGTGGTCACACTTGATGAGGATATTGTCTGCTGTCAGACTACATTGACACCAGCTGGAGTTTGGTAGCTCGTCATCAGAGGAGCTGTCGCTGTCTGCGGAGTTGTCCTCAGCAGATTTCTGATAGCGAGAGGGTCGAACCACACCGTTGAGCTCCATGCGGGGAATGATTGTTTGGGACAGCGGGGAAGCAGGTGGCGTGGGGGGCGGAGGCGCACCATAATTGTGATCTTGGCAACACACAACGGAAGACTGCTGCATCTGCACAAAACAGGGAGAAAAAAATGTATGCATATATATATATATATATATATATATATATATATATATATATATATATATATATATATATATATATATATATATATATATATATATATATATATATATATATCTTCTATATATCTATATCTAATATATAATCTTATCTATATCTATATCTATATCTATATCTCTATATCTATATCTCTATATCTATATCTCTATATCTATGAATACACACACACAGTACACAGGTACATACACATATATATACATACAATACATACATATATACACAATATAGGTATATATATATACACATTTACATATATAAAACACACATGGTTCGGCACGTTTTTGTTTTTTTTTAAGTGTTTGTTTAAAATGAGCCTTTGGCTAGATATGGCCTATGGATCCTCCACTGTGTGGCTGTTCTATGTGTTACAAATCGGAGGTAACTGAAATTAAATTACTGAAAAAAGAGGTGTTTTAAGTCTATTGCATTTTTTTGACATGGTTATCAAACATTATTGATTATATGTACAATAATAGCCTAAAACTGGTCAAGCAAGATGTATAGATTTGATTATGCAGCAAAGGCAAAACTATTAAAAATAGAAATTTAACTCTAAGGACACGTTTCAGGTTAGGATTTAGATTTTCAGCTTTCTCAAAGTAGCCACAATTTACGCAGCAAACCCGTGTGGTGGACACTTTGAAGAATCAAAAAGTGTGTATGTATTTAGAGTTATTTCACACTTTTGTATTTACTACACAATTCCAATTCATACACAATGTATTCATATGTAAAATAAACGTCCTTACAGCATCTACGGTAGACCGCGATACCCATGACTCTGCTTGCACTCCCACAGCTATGGTTGTAGCTGGTTGTCTTCTCATTCACTGCTGAGGACTTGCTTCTACGGATTCAGGGCTGATGAACATTCAAAACAAATATTGCTATCTGTAGAAAAAATTATTGGAGGGCTTAATGTGTGCATCTGCAATATACGACCTTCAAGGAACATTTCGAGGCACCAGACTTTATTCGAAGAGGAAAAAAGGTAACAGAACTTGAACCCGTTTGTGACTTAAGCGTTAACGGCATAAACAATTTTTTTTATGTTAAATCGGTCAGTGTAAAAATCAATATATACATATGTAAAATAAATATATTTTATATATATTACAATATATGCAAGTAGAGAATCCAGACGAACTGATGAATTAATGTCTTGGTGCAATCAGAAATAGTATGCAAAATTGTAATTTGAATTTAAAGTTGCCTATGATAACAGGTTGGCCTATTCTTTGAACTAAAATGCAGTTAATATAAATATATTTTTTATTTTTAGGTTTATAATTTTACTTCCTCTTTGTTATTGATGTTATTGATCTCACACCAGGAAATTACTCAGCAACCACTGGACCAAAACTCATCTTTTAACTTTGTTTGACAAATAAAAATATGAGCGCAGTTTTAAATGTTTAGTTGAATCTTCAAGTTTAGAGGGTCCAAAAATGTGTTTCCCTTTTGTGTAAATTATGCATAACCTGGTGTGTCGCCCTGGTGTAATCGCTTCCTGCAATCCAATTTTCTACAAATTTTAAACATTTTCTCTAAAAATAGCCACTTGATTGATGTATATAAATATAATGCAGAGCTTCTCAAAATGTGGGGCGCGCCCGTATGAAAGGCGCAGAGCTGTGCAAAAGGGGGGCGTGAGACGTTTGGAGTAATGTGCGCACATTACACGTGACAGACGTGTTTTGAGCAATAGATAAACGCCCAATGTGGGTTAACACGCGGGTGCCAATCTCTAAACACGAGAAAGCAGTGGGGGAGTGGGTCAGCCTGCCTCTGTGCCCCCTCACACATGGGTTTGCTTCTGTCTCTCCGCACTGCTCCTGGGGTTACAATCTTAAGGGGCACTTGTCTCCTTCCGCCACATTCATGGAGTCTTAGTTTTAAACTTGCTCCACTTCTGAATGCTCATCTTTGGCGATATAAAGGGCAACCATCTGAAACCGAATGTACGTGCATTAATTTCCTGGTTTCCACTTTGATCCCATGCGCTTTTCATGTGTGACCAACAGTTGTAAGTCTGGGCAGCAGTACTGGAGTCAGCTCCACGCAGGTAAAAGTGATCCCACAGTGACCGAGAAGTACTAGTCACGAGTGCGGTAGCTTCTCCTTGAAATGCTGTATTCTACCTGCAGTGAAGCGCCAATTCCGCGCTGCAGGCAGGTGACTAGCAACTGCTTCCTGGCTGCGCAGGAGGTAAGAGAGAGGGAGAGGAGAGTACTCAGAGCAGAGAGGCTCTGTGTTGTGCCCCATTTCTTCACGCACAAACCAAAGAAAGACAGTCACAGTCAGTGAATGACACTAAAAATAAATGTACTAAAATGTAGCCCATTTAAACTGTCAAATATTACTGTTCAAATTTCAGTGCCGGCTAATAAATGCGATTATATAGTTGTTGTTTTTTTAATCATACTAACTTTTCTCGAGGCTGTGCCGACTTCGGCCCGCTCTTGGCGCTCCAGCTCCAAAACACCATCGGCAGCCTTGGTTTTTATCTCCCAAGCCCTGCTGGGCGCACTTCCATTGCTTTTTAATCAAGTTAAGTTGTCTAGCTCGTTATGTAGGTGCTAACAGATGGCTCCATTATGATACAGTTTGGTGAATGGTTATGGTTTATTAGATACTTAAATGGCATAATCCGCTCTGGAACCTGTCGATAGGTAGATACGGAGCGTTGATACCAGTGGTTCAATTATTTGAGCTAGTCATGTGAAGAGGGGTGCAGCAGATCAGAGCTGCTTATCAGGTGTAAAAAATAAAGAAGAATTCGTAGAACTATTACTAACTGCGATTTCCAGCTTGTGTGGCGGCACTGTGTCTGAGTATGACTAGTTTCAGGCGTACAAAAGTGACTCCCAGAGCGAATATCGTACTATGCTCATGCTCGCGGACGTCCAGCACAGCATGGACGCTCTAGAGGTCCCAGGGGGATTACTTGGTCATGACGTCAGGGGAGCAGACGCTCGTTGATGGGGGAGGGGGGGTAGACGGATAAGGGCAGGGGGTTTATGACTAAAGGGGGAGGGAAAAGGCAGAAGAATCACAGGGTTCCAGCTACAGCCACAGAGCACGCCAAGGGTGGGTGCCACCGAGCCGCACGCCACGGCCCATTCCCGGCTCCATTGGGGACCTATGACACACAAAGAAAACACTTGTAGACACAATAAATAAATTAACTTAATACGGGTATGTTGGTGACGGGGGTGTTATAAAATAATAAAATTATAATTTCCCATTAAAGTACATCTCTACAGCACGGACTATATTTTAGGTGCAGCCGAGGCGGAGCACAGACGTGTTTTCACTTCAGGACGGGTGAGTACGAGACGGACTGAATGCCCATAGTATTATCTATATATAAGAAAATGTGATTTTAAAAAAATCTCTGCTGTTTTGAAAACACAGGCTCTGAAAGGTCTGATATCACAGTCACCTGGACAGCTTATTACTGGCTTAAAATAGGCCACTTTTCCCCCATTGAAGCCATCTAAAGCGTTTTTTTCCCGTTTGGTTCAGTTTAGTTTTAAAATATTGGTTTGTTTTTTTAATTAATCACTGGAAATTGTGATATATTTTTGCATGATCATCAGTAACCCTTACAATGAAATCAAACTTTGACCTGTTCCTGTTACTTTCACATCTTTCTGCATGTCATTTGTCCCATTGTCGATCTCACACAGGAGTTTGTTTTTATCTTGAGCCTCACGTGCGAGCGTCTCAGCATGGCTCACTTCATGGTCACTTCTTGTTTTTTGCCTTAGTTAAAGTTTAAGTTAGGTTAATTACTATGGAACTTTTCAAGTTACCTAGAATGTTCCAAACAATGGCATTAAACGTGTCCATCTGCTCAGAAATACTTCAGTGCCACACTGTGGACATTCCATGTAAAATAACATTTCTATGAAGAAAAACAGGTGGCTCCCCCTTCCACCTGAAATGTTACATAGTGCAGCTTTAAAAAAAGAGAAAAGATCTCCTTTGCATCAGAGCAAATGTGTACTGTATAAAAGGCAGTCCTACCTATTGAATAACTAACAAACATTACTTAATTTACAGATTGAAAATGAGAAGCAAAGTTCAGAATCAGAACTATTTCGGACAGTGGAACTACAAAGATTTATAATTGATAGAATAAAAGCAACAAACAGCAGACATGAATGTAGATTGAATAAAAATCTGGTTTTGCCGAGTCCTCCTGATAGTGACAAAAACACCATCAATGGACTGTTTGTGCGCAACTCAAATCACAGATGTAGAAGGGAATTAGATCAATTTAGTGAATAATTCACAACAACAAAAAGCTTTCAAATTTACTTTCTGTTTAGGCAGCAGTCATTAGAAAAAACAACACTAGGGGGCACCAACTGCACTCCAACTTATTTTCAGTGACTCATCCTCTGTCATGTGACTGAACCATGGAGCCAACCCAACAGTGTTTTCTCACGCTCTCTCACTGCTCCCAAACAGGACAAAAATATGGCAGAAAAAAACAAGATTATAATAATTTGTACAACATCATATTAAAAAACAGAAGAGGTAACTGACATGCATAGAATTAAAACCCCCAATTCAAATTTGTTGTCATATCAACCACTCTGAGATCAATTGAAATCAGAATACACAAGAGACTTGCATGTCAGGACTTTGTTTTACGTAATAACTAAACCAGAAATATATATTTTATTTAATGCTTTCAAATTTGAAATGTGAATGGTCAAGGCACAAGCAATTCTCAATACTGAATGTATAATAATCAGAGAAGCAAAAATAGGGTTTTTCTAAAAGGATTTGTAAATGCATGATCTATTATTATATATTTTTTTTAGTTTAGTAAACCATCATGCCCTTCATAATCTGACTAGTGTAAAATGAAATTACAGTAATATTACCCTGTATACATATTTGCGTGTTCACAACAGAAGTTTCAACTTTTTTTAATAACCAGGTTTTTCCGCAGCATTTTAGTTTTTTTTTTTTTTAATTATAAACAATATAACAATTATTAAAATTTAGCCTATCTTCAAAACAACATTCACAATATTTCTATAGGATGCATTGCCCATTTCTAATATTTTAGAAGGAAACAAACTAAAAAAAGATTTCAGTTCAACCTTCAAACCTAATTTACTACCTATTTTTGTATCTTGCTTTTTATGTAACGTACATTTTATTATTCCGAAAGTTTGAAAAAAAATTGTGCTACAATGACAAATCTAAAATAAATCTAAAATATTCAGGCCAAAATTGTGAACTGAACCATACAATCTATTAATTATGACAAATCTCAAGGATATATGCATCTAAAATACAAAGAATATACTTTACGCATACATCATACAATTGGATTGATTCTATTCTAACATGTACATGTGGCAATGAGCTGCTATCATCTCTATGCATGCCCTCTCTCATTCACTTTCAATGGTTGCTTGCTTTTTAAATAAAGCATCATTGACGCGTGTGTACAGGATAAGAAGGTCCAAACGGGACCATCTGTGTGAGCCAGCCACTGTTCGTCAGCTGTGTAGATGTTTGCTTTTGATCAGAAACCTTCTCATAGTGACCGCTGATAAATAGGGGAACAAGTACGCTGCTCTTTCAAACTTGACTTGGTTTTAGATAAATATGACACTTGTTGACAGTTATTTTGTTTTATACATTTCTTGTGTAGAATAACAACATTCTAGAATCGCTAGTTTAACTGAGCTGGAGCAGGTCAGAATTCTCAGGTGGAATTTGCTGTTTAACTCTTAAATCGCAGGTTTGGTTTATGATTTATAGATCTGTAATTAATGGGCTTATCCACATGACAAAAAAAAACTGGAATTTCTTCTCTGCCAATTCTTTTCACAATAGTGTCAGAGAGTGGTGTTTTTATTAAACTCTGATTGTTGTCAGTTGAAAAGACTGAAATCCTGAGATTGATATTGCAAATCCCCAACAAATTACGATATGGTTCAATTTGTGGATTTCCATTTTGTATATTTCTTTCGAAAACCATATATCTCCTATAGAGTTACAAAGACCCAAGCCAAACATCTGAGTTTATGCAACCTACGGAACACGTATAATCCATATATGATTCGTTGAATTGATTTTCGAATTCAAAACAGGAACATTTTCGTTTTGATTCACAAGACAATTTACAATAAAACCGTTTTATTTTGTTATTCAATTTGATTAAGTGATTGGGCTTCATATCCTTATTTCAGAGACACCTGACCTACAGTGATTCAGCTTCTGGGTCTTCTTTACAGCGGAACATTTTACTTTAATGTGATGAAATGTTAAAAAAAAATTAAAAATAAAGAGGATTTTAATTGAACTGGGATCAGCACCTCTGGCTGAAGCGTATCCTATGCACTAATAGTTTGAATCACACAAGCGTGTAGTCATTTCTTTCGCCTAAACCTCCGGATCTTTAGCTTCCTTGACTGGACCTCAACCAGGTTTCAGGTCTGCGGATTGGTCTAAATTATAAATGTTTGGAGACAGAACAAACCAAGGCTTGGTCTGGACTGGCCCCTACACGACCACGACAGCAGCTAAAAAACAACAACCGATTTTTCAACAGGATAAGCATATTAATACTTGTGTACAAGTTCAAATGTAACTGCTTGGATTTGGTCCATAACAGGATTGCTTTTCGGTTTTATTGCATTTTAGATTGTCTGAGTAATACCGTACTTTTCGAACTACAAGCCACTACTTTTTTCCCCACGCTTTAAACCCTGCACAAGCAAGAAGCGCAAGCGTTTGACACACTGTAGAAGAAGACGTCAGTGGACTGTAAAAGCACTGTGCAGCGGACACGTCGTGTTCTCTATATTTTAAGCTTCAAAACGCTTTGTGTTTTATTACAATCCGACTCATATTCACGGAGATCTGTGTCTAATAAGGAAGTAAATCTAGACGCGGCGAAACGCAAAGACACAGGCGGAGCACGGACATGCGATATACAGCGGTCTGCAGTTTAGAATCCGCATTGAAATGAGATTTTCTTGGCCCGGCCTGGTCAAAAGACAACCCTGCATTATTACCGTGGAACAATATTTCTGTGTAAAGATCCCATGTTACAACGTAACACTCACTCGCAAAGTACTAACTCAGGAGCAGATGAACCAGGTGTGAAGACACAGACACAGGTAAATCACATTGCAGAGTAATCTAGCAAGAATTTAGAAATTAGTCTAATTCACACACACACAATCACCCCGCTCTGAAGTTTTTAGACTGTTGTCCCTCTACTTGTATAATGTCTGTCTTTTGCTTTTTTTGTTCTTATTGTCCTCATTATTGTTACCGTTTTGTATTTGTAAAAAAATAAAGACACAAAAATTTGTCTAATTAGTAACGCAGCGCAGCGGACCACGGGCGCATCATACAATACGTATCCCGATACAGGATCCACTGTACCATACGAATCCCGATACTCGGAACTGGATACGATACACGTCCTGATTCATGGATATCCTTTAAACCCGGTGCTAAACGTTTACTAAAATTAGGTTTTGATTAAGCAGGACATCAAAATGCATTAGAATCTCATGTTCACACTGTTCTCAGTATCAGAATACAAATGTCCTATGATTAAGTCACATTTTAAGATCCCCAGATTGAGCCTTGATGCATCAGTCTGAAGGTATCATGATACGCATCTCTCTATCCATACACGTATTGCCAAGAAGTCCGTCAAGATATAGATATATTGAGCACAGTCCTAGTATACACTTGAAGATGTATTATTTAAATTGAATTACAACATAAAATAAGTTTCAACCAGGTCCCCCTATTCATGCCCCCGGAGTGAGCTTGTCAGAAACGCCCCTGGATTTGGTGCGCAGCAGTGAACAGCGGTGGTCTAAAGTGGCCCCTAAACACTCCAGGCTTCACAGACTTGCATCAGGACATCTGAACTCATGTTTTTGTAACTTTTGAGGATAGGTTTTTGCTCCTTTCCTGATATCATGTCAGCACGATGCGCACGGTTACAGTAGTCGCTACGATTAGCGTCTGTGGGTCTGCAATGAACTAGAGCAGAGCATTGGAAGAGAAAGCTGATTGGGAATGGACCGTTGAAGTGTGAAGTGCCGATCGTGAATGGTGGGCAAAGTTGTAGAGATACTGGTTGACGCATTAACATTGCATTTGGCTGCGCGTTGTTATCTGACGTTACGATAACCAAACACTGTACAAGCATTGGGCCGACTAGAAACTAGAGGCTGGCCGATATATAAACATTTTATCGGCCATCTGCTGTAATTTTGTCATCAAGGCCGATTTTTGATCAGGCACTACTTGCGAGGCTATAGCCAGAAAGGACCCATGGAAGGACCCCTCCTTCAGATCCATGCTCGGCTTCCGCACCAATCAGTAGAGCGGCGGTTGATGTACATGTTTTGGTGAACAAACGGTAAGATTCCTTTCTGCCTCGAATTTTAAGCCAAATTTAACAGCGAGGATTTAACCAATATGACATCATTGTAAAACGAAAGTAATGACTTTTAACAAACCAGCGCCACTAGTAGGATTGTGACAAGGCAGTTGAAACATTTCCCAATGTACAACAGGGGACGTACAAAACGATAAGAGTAGCTTTCTTTTTATAATCCACTTGCTGTAAATGTTGCAGGGAAACATCTTACCCTGAGACTTCTCTTTAACATTGTTTTCGTCAAAAATTTACATTTCATTCTTTTTTACAGGCAATGGTAGCACACAAAAATCCATTTTGGGACTACTTCACCAACCGATACCAGGGAGAGAAAAGTATAGTATTTGTAAAAATATTGTGAGCATGGGAGCAGAAGTGGGGAAAAAGAAGATGACATCAAACATGTGGAATCGTTTAAAGGTCCATCATCTTCAAATATTTCAAGAGGCTAAAATGTTTTGGGGATTTTAAGTGTTATTTATTAAGTAGTTTAATGTGTTTTCCAATGTGAAGCTTAACCCAGGCAACGACTGTGTTTGTGCTGAGTAAACTACCTCAGCACTAAACTACATGTGTCCTGTTAAAATAAATGTTCATGTAATGTTCTATTAGTCGCATTACTGCTTTTTGATTGTTTTTATTCATAAGAAAATTTGCCATCGACTGAACACACTTTGAATAAATCTGCATCGGCCATAGAAAAACCCAGATCGGTCGACCTCTACAAGTGACAGAAATATAAAACATTGCCTGTGTAGATGGCATGGATGTTCTCTCCAATATAAATCAACACACATACACCATCACAAATTGATGCAGCGTCCAAATAATATACCAGTAGTCAGTCACCACTGCATCAACTCTCCCCTTACCAAAAAGGCCGCAATCTATTTTGGATCTGGTCAAATGTCTGAAATGTGACAATGGCCAATGCATGCTCATTATAAAAGTCCATTATAGATGACAAATATTAACTTTAGACTCATGATCACTGATGCGTATGTAGCATATAACTTCATATCATTCCTTCGACAAACCTACAGAAGAACAGCCATATTTCGATGATAAGTTGATAATGCCTGGTGTGTAGAGGGCAGAGGGCTCAGCACATCTTTCAAATGAATTTAAGATCTGTACTTCCACACAAATAAAATACAACAGCTGTTTGATTATGGAAAAAAAATAAAAATCAGCGTGTGTTTTGACTTCAGCCGTTTTCCTATGTCCTGTGTCAGCAACTCTGGCCAATCATCCAGGCAAGATGCAGTTTATCTTGAACAGTCAACTTCATTTGTGTCACACATCCAAAGCTAAATTGACTCGATTCCCCCTCCAAATTCATTTCTAGTGGCCGGTATTTATGTACTTCTTAGCCATTTCTTCCTCTTGTATCATGTAGGCTACTCCCCATCCACCATGCCACATCCACGGTAGCACTCACACCTCACAGCAAAAGGTCATGGGTTCGACTCCAGTTTCCTCCGGACTCCAGTTTCTCCTTTTAATCAAAAAAACATGTACAATAGGAAATCCTCCTGCTAAGGTCCTGATCAAGCAGAGCTTGAATTTCCCTCCCGATGGATTAAGGCTGTATGTGTACTGCGTTCACGCCTGGGATGCGTAGCAATTGAACTGTAACAGTGTCTGGTTTGACTCACACTCACAGCTATTCAGCATGTTCAACATAATTTATTTCGCTAAACTAAGCCAAAAAACCTTTTCTAGTGAAAAATAAATATAAAATCAAATTACATATGCTTCAGTAGTCTTTGAACCCTTTATAGGGGAGGAGTATTCAAGAAAATAAAAAGAGTAGGAATACCTTCTTTACACAACCAAGGAAATGTCACCTTCTCCTCAGGCCCAGAATAAATGGTCTGTCTGCCATACTACAACAGTACAGCTTTTAATACAGAGCAAGGAGGACTTGCAGTATAAAGTATATTACTGATGTGTGGCTCAAAACAAAAAAGGCACATAGAAAGAACAAAAATATAATTAAATAAAAAAGGACCAGACAGGCAAACATTCGGGTCCATAGCAACAGCACTGCTGCTACGAATGTCAGAACTAATTATGTTAGTTTTTATTTTATATCTTTTAATAATTTTAAAACGGGCCATGAACTGACACACCAACTGGAATGTTACAGAAGTACAACTCATTGAGGATCAAGTGTGTGTCAGCTTCAAATGGCTCAGTGGTTGAAGCAAACAGAGCTTTTCACACAAATATGACAGCAAATTGAGCAGCATATCTGATTACGCATCTACTCCTTTCAACTGCAGCATTGCCTTTTCTTGGTACAAACAGCAAAAGAAGGCCTCTGCAACAACACTCCCACAAAAGCCAGGGAAACACTGGTGCTCCATTGGCTCAGGTCCAGTTCTCCTCCAACCAATAGAAAAGCTGCAACAAAGCAGGCGTCATGGCCACTTGTTTTCAACCCTGTTGTGCAAGATGGAATGGCACACACTACCAGGACAGCAGAGAGGAGACTTCGGAAATATACAAGCAGAGAAAAAAAAAAGCATAATATTAGGGACTCTATGCAGTAGCCACAAACCCTTTTATATTCTACACACTTAATGACATGCCATTAACTTTTGCTTTTCTGACAAAATGCCTCTAGCCTCAACATTAACTGGCATATAACATACAAAACCAGAAATCAAGTAATGGACTGTATCACAGATTGTAACAACAATACAGTTAAAACCTTTTTATAAAAAGGGTGAAATTTTAAAGAAACCTGTACAAATCAGCAGGCGATAACTTGTTTATGTTACCTTATTTTATCATCAGGTAAAGCATAAACAAGAAACTTATTTACAATGACTACAAGTATATATTCACATTAGAACATCTTCTGACAACAATAACAATATTGTAACACCACAAGTAGGTCCTGTGGTATGTCACATAACTGTGATATTGCTAAAATAACAAACGTATATTTGTTAAGCACAGAGTATACATACATTGTATTCTAGTGCGTGTAACAGATCAGTGTTCCTCCAACATCAAAAAATGTGTTGAGAACATTTAGACACTGAAAGTGGCACAATATATAACCCTCCGGTCTAGTGAGCATACAAAAGACGGATACATTATTAGCTGGTAGAGCAGTGCGTAGAGAGAAACGCAGGTAGGCTAATGTTGAGGGCAGCCATGAGACTTGTGCTTCCAAAATATTTGACCTCGCTAAAAAGTAGCACGTTGTAAAAACTGTCCCCATTTGCAGGTAGCCAATGTGGTTTTGAGAAGCGCTCGCTCACACGATAATGGGTTTGTTTTTTGTTTGCATCTAATTTAAAAACGCAACAATTGCAACAGTTTAATGTTACCATCTATCTACATAGTAGAAATGTGTTATACTCATAACACAAACAAATGCTGTGTGAACACTGAATTGATACACGTTTGGATCAACAGCGCAAACACATAGACGGCGCAACATAATTTGAAAGCTAAAAAAGGAAACCGTCCCCGTCTAAAATACCAGCCAGTTCTGTGAACCGCCATCGAGGCTGGGGGTTGGGAAGTGGGGGAGGTGAAAAATAGCAAGTCACCACCAAACACAAGTGCTTTTGATTGCCAGTTTCACTCCAAAACAGGCACAAAATATCTAACCTGAGGCAACTTTGGTCATTTAGGTGGACTTGGAGGAGCATTATGTAAACAGCTTTTACAACATTACTTAATTTCAAAAGGAACACTCAAAGGATTGTGCACACAATTATGTTGATGAACGTGGACACTTGAGAAATAGTCATTACATGTAAATAGTGTGTTTCCATGAAATGTCATTATAGGTGTGGGGCTTCAACTTTCTCTAGACAAAATGCGTGGCAGTAAAAAGCAGAGACCAGAAAGAGCCCAGTCTTCACCATCGAACATGAGTCTAGGCTTGTATCCTGTTTAGAGGAAGTGGAAGTCAAGAAGAAAATGCCTTAAATTGTTAATCTTAGGATTTATTACAAAAATGGACACAGAAATATGTATCTCAACATAATGGACAGAACCCCCAATTCAGAGCCAAAGCTCTCTCAGCTCAGTTTAGCACAGACATAAAAGACAAGAAAAGTTTTGGACATCATTTATCTGGATTTAAACGATTGAATCTAAAACAAAAACGTATCCCTTTAGGGCCCAGCTGTGGTAAATGATCTTATATCAGCCTTTTTGAACGTCCTGAACAAAACCAGCCCTTATGTCTTAGGTAAAACAAAAATGTTCAAGTGTAACAGGTCAATACAACAACCTCACGTTAAGTATACTTCTTCCACAAAATAGTACATTTTAAACACAAGTCCACAAAGGCAGCAAACGCGCTGTTTAGTAAAAGCACTTATATTGTAAATACACATGCTTTTTGGCTCATCCTATACAACGAGCCTGACTTGGTCCACCTGCATTAAACACTAGCAGATATCACAAAATGCTTTAACGTGTCGTGATTACTGTACTTATGTTAATTTCACGCAAACTGTTTTAATCTATTTAAGTGGACGCCAAGTCCTGCGCTAACTAGCAGTTAGCCATGTTAGCATACTTGTTAGCACAGGAGCGATGATGGGTCGACTGAAACATGCCCCGTGTTTGTTTTATATGGATGTACTCATGCTCTTGATAAAGCTGTGTATTATATACTCACCTAAAGAGACATTCCAAAGTATTTTATGTGGGGTAAAATCCAGTACAATGAAAAGCCTTTGTGGTATCCCAACATGAAGCAGACCACTAGGCCCGTGACGAGGCCTCGGAGTCTCCCGTGTGTCTGCCGTTAAAAGTAGCTCCCTCTCTCTGGATCACAAACAAACTTCTCACTGTTTCCACGCATTGGCGTAAAGTTAAATTCAGTATCCTCGCAACGTAAAGGTCATCCATTAAGCCTGTCCAGTAGATCCCTGTAAGGCAGATCCATTTATTTTAGTTGATATAATATTTATAATAGGTATTTATAATGAGGTATGTGCTGCTGTATCTAATGCACTCTGATTCTGTGGAGGTCCGTACGTTTGCAGAGGCGCCCATCCCCCTCCTCACCGGGCTCGAGCTCCAGTCCCTGCGAAAATGACACACAACCTGTACACGGGGTTTCCCGTGCCACGGCAAAGGGGCTCGAAGGTTGCGTGTTACGGAATCTGTAAAATGATTGGACACTGATACGTCAATCACTTTGCACATATGTATCGACCAATCACAAGGCGGACAGGCATCGTTCTCCGCATGTGGGCGGGGTGTGTGCGCTGAAAAGTCCGCACCATTTCAGTTTGTCGACATTTGGGAGAGTGCTGGTGGTTTGGAGAAGTTGTCAGAGCTACTAACGGAATTTGGAATTAATCTCCTCGGATACTTTATAAATTTGGAATAATCTTAACAATCTATTGGGATTATGCTTTTGTTTCGGTGAATATTACCGAGGATTACGTGTTTGAAGTTCGAACACATTTATGAGTAAAAAGAACAGGGTCATGAGGTCCGTGTGGGTCTTTCTTTTCGTTATGGTTGCCCCTCTCAAAATGTTACATTCATTTTCTGGGAGGATATGTTTCTTTTTTTTTGATGGATACAAAAAAGAGCAAGTGTCACTTTAACGTAGCATGTATCGACACATTCATGATGACGTCAAAATGACCAATTGGTCGATATTATATCATACATGTATTTCTATCTCCGACGACACATATTTAGTTTTGTATAAAGCAAGAAAGAAACTAAACGTGTGCGGCCCAGTGGGTCTGTTTAGGCTTTGTTTTTAGCCGCGACCACGACCCATCATTTTCTATTGTTGAATAAGCGGCTCACGCTCACCGCGGTGGAAGACCACACGTAATGAAATTAATCTGTCGATTTGTGACATTTTTAGAAAGCCTATACGTAATGGAAAATGAATTGGTCAAAAGAGAACAAGAGATAGGTTTTACAGATCTTTAAGTAGAACCATGAGTCACAAAGCAACGTCTAGGCTAATTAAAGTAAATTGCGCCCTCTGGTGACCATCACTTTTATTATTTTAGCATTCAAAACTGGTAATGCAAGAATTACATGGGGAAACGTTCCTTTACGCTTAGGAAGCAATGTGAAGAAGATGTGACTGCTGTAAGATAAAATTATACATTTAATTTGTTTACTGGAAACTAGCTGGTGCATTTACAGAAATGTTCATTAATGTGTATTGTCCATGGATCTATAATAACAATAAATAAAAGTTCAAATAAACTAAATACTATAGTCTACTAGCCTACAGAAATTCAAAACCAAAAAATTCAAAAGCTCTGTCAAAACCATTTGTACTAGTGTTTATAAATCACTTAACACTGCAATACTTAGAATACTTTATTTCATCACAATGTGTGAGAATGACATTCTCTTGGGTTAAATCCCTACAGTTTCATCTGAAATCACTATATACAATATAAACAGAAAATACACATCCATATACAGTAGCTGCTCCTGGGAGCCTTCTAGTATCCAGCCGTACAGCAGTTTAGTGTCCCTCAGTTAATTACGCAGAGGCTATAATCTCCCAACAAACGATCAGGGTATGTCGTTAATGATAAAGCCTAACAGCACATGCAAATTCTTAGTGCAAAATTTGTTAAATAAAAACAAATTGTTGGCACATGTTAATGGCTGACCTCACTTGCTTGCTACGTAAGGATTTATTTCTCAAGCTCTGATTACAGTGTCATAGCGAGATACATTTCTGCTTCTTCCATTTGTCAATTACATCCAAAAATGCCCTATTTCATTAAAAATATTTGTTAAAAAGGAATGTTAATTACACATAGGAACTAAAGGAACTATTAAAAACTTGGCAGTTGTCACCTGGATTCCAGCCTACTTTTAAAAATGGCTAAAAATTGTTCTGCGCACATGTATGCTAGTTACAGCTGATTAATTGATGGCAAAATATATATAAAGTATTGCTGCAACATGAGACTGAGGTAGAGAGCATAGACATGAACAGAATTAACTGGGAAGACATGTACTCTGAATAAGATCATTATAAAATAGAATTTTTAGTTCAATTTTAAAAGTTGCCAATACCTTTTCATAAAATATAAATTGGTAGCCAGCAGTAGTGGGAAGTAATAAAGTACAAAAGTAAAAGTACTTTACCGTTTTTAGATATTTGTGCTTTACTAAAGCAAATGTGGATACTTTTACTTGAGAGCAGGTATATATACTCATTATCTGCTAAATGTTTTAACTGGACAGAAAAGTAAGAGTACTGGTAGTTTTCTCTTACACCTTCATTTCGTTGGGGTTCCATTTTTTTAAGCACATTCATGGTTATATCCTGTCTAAAAGTTCAAGCAATCTAAAATACAGCCTGTGAATAAAATTACCTGGAAAATTAAGAAATTGTGCTGATTTTTCTTTTTAAATCTTCAGCACTTTTACTTAAGTATATATATTTTTTTGTTGAACTTGCACTTTATTTTTCTGCTCTTGTATTGGTGCTGTTTACTTAACAAAATTGAGTACTTCTTCCACCACTGTTGGCCAGATAAGAATTGCATTCATAATTTTGTAACTGTAACAGAACAAACATCTACCATCTTGTCCTCACTTGGGAATTTGGATTATACAGTATTTTTAACAAGTGCAAACAAAGAACATGTTTCTGCTTTTAAATGCAAACTAGAGAGAAACCAGGGCATGTACTACATGGACTGATATAGGGTTTGGGTTTCCCAAAACGATCACATTGTAGACTGCAATAAGGCAGCAGCTGAAAAAACACTTTGCAAATCCACTTCTTAGTCAGTGTCCATTAGTTGACACATTTGCCTGTATACTGAACACGGTCCTGTTCAGCACTGATACACGCATCCCACACAAGTCCATCTCAACCAGCAGAGAGCAATGAGGTGGTGTTTTTCTGTCACAAGTCTGTCACTTTATTTTCTACTGCAGCAGCAATCTGCTGGAGTCGGTATCCCAGCTGCATTTTTTGGGCTGTGGGGTCCTCCTCCAGTGCCGTTATGATCTGAAGAGAAGAACAAAAAACACCAAATATGGCATTTATTTAAAAATCTAATTCTGGTGCAACCTGATGGTTTAGGGCACTGCACATTTGTGGTTGATACCACCTATAAGCCTTTTTCCAAATGTCGTTCCCTTTCGCTCCATTTCACGCTATGACTCTCCTGACTAATAATTTGTCAGTAAATAATAAGTAGAGATTAACTGGTAGAAAACATTTCAAAGCCAGTCGTCGGGACATCTGTTTTTGAAATAGAAATGTTGTTTCGAATGCCATCTGGAAATAATGTTCAATCTGAAGGGACTGGACCACCTGGATTCAACTAAAGGAACAGGTCCTCAGTCCTATTGGACAATTGCTGCATGGGTGATTGTCTTTCAAGGTATTGCATAGTATTTCACCCCAACTGATGCAGTGGCTTCTCATTTCTGAAACAACCATGTGGAAAGACAAATCCATGGAAAAAGATGTGAGTGTGTTTGAGAGGGGTCAAATAATCATTGGCATCAAGCAGAGAAAACATCTAAAAGGAGAAGCAGAAACTATTCTACAACAGATCTGAACCCCAGTGAGAGTCTTTAGGATGAGCCGGAGAAGGCGTTGTGCAGTGGTCACTCTCTCACATCACACAATAAATGAAAATAAAACTTTTGACATTGCAGAAAGTTATTGAAACTATGTCACAGCGAATGTAATCAAATCTAACGGCTGTCCAAAAGAATATTAGGGCGCGTGACCCTTGTTTTTCTGTGGTGGCTTTTTTTTTGGTCAGGCAGTGTAGAAAGTTATACTGCGCCACTGAATAAAGATTTGTGATTTGAAAACTGCACCCAAACAGTATGAACAATTAAGGGCAGACAACATTATATACGGAACCATCTCATAACTTTTTCCATAGCACATATATAATTATATTCATTCGTTAGTTTTCTTGGTAGAAAAATGTAATCATATACCTGGTCGTAGTATTTATTGATGTATTTGTAGAGTTCATGCAGTGCCACCAGGTAGTTGAGCTCTCCAGAGTAATTCTGAAATAGTTAGCACAGTCAGATGGTTTGCTTATTCAGCGTTATGACTGAAATAATACGTGACTGAGGACTGACCCTTGATAATTCAGCGAGAGCAGAGTTCATCTCCTGGTCGCTGGCTGAGATTGTCTGCCTGATGTCAGCATAGTACCTGCGTAGATTGACAAAGGCGAAAAAGCATTCTGAAAAAGATGCATTCTAACAAATACATTTTAGGTAACCGAAGAGGATGATACCTTTCAACCATCTGCTTGTAACGAGGGATGTCTCTGGCATACAGCAGCTTGTTAATGGGAGAGTCCTGTATTTCATAAAAAAAAATTAAAAACAGATCTTTTTGAGTAAAAACTCAAAAAGATAATTTTTTTATTCATTGACTTTTCTAATATCCAAATAATAATAATTCTGGATGATGGAATGCGACAGTTTTGTTTGTAGTAGATTCACAATGTTATTCACATTTGGGAGTTGAACAACTTACCCTTCCCAGTTTGTGCTCAGCGATCGTGCAAGAATCCATGAATGTCTGGGCAATGACCGAGAGCACAGCATCCACGTGGTCTGAAGCTTGGACGTCAAAAATGAATTGAGGGTTTTTCACAATATTGATCCAGAAACGCAGAGGAAGACTGGAAAAGTAGAGCAGAGATAAAGAAGGGTCCTCACTCATCAGTGCTTGCTTGCTTGTGTGTGTGTGTGTGTGTGTGTGTTTGTGCACCTGTTGGTCTTCCAGATGTGGATTGTCTCTGGGTCAGTGATGCCGTGTTGCCCTGCCTGGTCATCCAATAAGTCAAAAAAATACTTTACTGCAAGAGGAACCGGGCGACTGGTACTGAGGATTACCATGAATAGATCATCCACAAACTTCTGCAATGTTCCCTACAAAAACAAGTGGAAAACCATGTTTTAAGGTAACATGGTCATTTGATAGTCACTTAGTCTAGGAGGCCTAGTTTGTCATGGGCCTATCGCTTTACTTACACAATAACAATTGACTGGTTTTATGCCGAGCTTACCTTCATGGACAGTAGTCTGGTAAGGTATATTTCTGGGATAGCTTTGGCCCTCTCTCTTTCCCTCATGCTGCCTCTGCGGTGCTTGGGCAGTTCAGGCTCCTCACTGGCTTTAACCAAGTGCCACAATCTCACTCCACCTTCATCTGCATCTTCCAGCATAGGAGTTTCTGTGTTGTGAGGAATTATATTTAGAGAAGCGATCAAAATGATAGCAGTTAAAAATAGGCAGACACTAGAGTCAAGGAAAGACTAGATATCAGTCAACTCAAAGTTGTTACTTACTTTCTCCAGCTACATATTCATGGTTGTCATGATGGATGTGCTTGGTGTGGCGAGGTATGAGTGCGACAGTAGCACCGTCTGGGACCTGTATAGCAGTAATCAATCCATAACATTATAAACCTCATTTGTTCATGGAATACGATCTCTCAGATGACTGGTACTGACCTTGTAGTGCTGCAGAGTGTTAAGGCGTTTCCAACTGCCTTGTACCACTGAGGTCAGGTCCTCATCTGACAAGATCAGGTGTCCGGCTACCCCTGACCGCCACTCTATTTTGAAACATATACACAGAAAATATTTTCTAGTACAAAATGAATACGTATGGGACAGTAGTTTGCCCTTTTGAATGAGAGTGATAATAGAAAAAGTATACAAGTATATAAAGAATGCATGTTGCTGCAATTCTGAGCAATCTGCTTTACAAAGACTTTTATAGCCACATTCTTCAGATTGTGAAAATGTAATTGACTACATTGACCTTTATTTAACAAGGAAATTCCCACTGAGATTCAGAATCTGTCAGTCCTGACCCAGAGAGGAGGAGCCTATTGTACATGTTTTTAGGACCTCAGAAATGTCCCACGCCGTCCGGGAGTCGAACCCTCGCTCGCTGTGCTAACCGCTGTGCTACCATGCTTCCCAATTTAATCAGGATTATCTAAAAAAAAAAAAAAAAAAAAGAATCCCACGTGATGCTTCATACCTAAATCCAGAGAGTCAGCATGCGGCCTGTGTGAGAAGGATGTGCCCTTAAAGACTTGGTCCAGGATCTTCTCTTTGACCTGGGTGATGGTGTCACAGTCCAGCACTTTGGAGGTCAGGGGCTGACTGTCACTGAGGCTGCTCCCTTGAACCAGGACATTTACAGTCTGCAGCAGAGCACACAGTAATCAGCGGGGGCACTATAGCACATTAACGTTAACAAAGCATTTTCAAGACCATACCAGGGTTTTGTACTCAACATCTTCTCTTAGCAACCGGTTGTCATTAAGAGTATATTTGGCCTTTCCTGTCACCGCATCCACTGGGCCTTTGTCCACCTGGTGCTTTATGGCCCTGAACAGCATGTACAACGGTTCTCCTGCTGAATCCTGTACACAAAACAAAGGGTAAGCTATAAAACATGTTGATTAGATTATTTAACAGAAAAGGCGATTAGATACGTTGTGTGTCTTTGTAAATCAAAGAAAACATAATTTTGGTTGAAACATTTGTAAAGCGACCAGTGCAATGCTGCTGTGCAAAAATAAGACTCTAGTAAATTATCAAAACGGAAAGTTGTGAGGTTTGGGAACTCTTATGCATTTATTAGAGTAGTTTTATATTCACATTGATTAAAGTAGACCTGCAAACCTTTTAATCAAACAATTAAATCTTTATTTTGTTTCAATTTATCTCTAAAGACATATTTTTGGAACATTACATTAAGGTGATAGATCAAGACTGACCCTCAGGAAAATGTATAGACAGATGGACATCCAGTTGGTGAGCAGCTTCTCTACAACAGTCTCTGTCCTGTAGTGATACAACAGTAGAAATCAGTGTTTTAACCATACAAATTCTTCATCCTCCTCCCGTCTAATGCCTTGTGGCATGTGCTGACCTCCGAAGCATCAGTTTGGGGTTCTTGGCCACATACTGGTCCACCAAGTCATTCAGAAGGGTCTTCAGGATGTCAGTGAAGTACTCCAGCTTGCCATGCAGGGACACCGTCAGTAGAGAGGCCACATAAGCCCGATCCCTAGGCGAGAATGTGCGCTGGCTTTCCAATGTGTGGATGAACTACAAGTACAGAAAACTGGCATTAATACATCTAAATGTCTCTGCAAATGTCTCTGCAGTTTAGCCTTAAAATCTTCTATTAAACTGTATTTGATATTTGTGTGATATTTAGAAAGTTAAGGAATGTCATTGTAAATGCTACCAATTACCTTGGTGAGGAAGAGTTTGCTGTTGAGTAGGTTGGACAGCTGCACCAGACCTTGCTCCACTGTCTGCCTTCGACACTCCTGAACATCCAAATCCCGTCGCAGTGGGGACTCCCGGTGGCCAGGGAAGAAAATACGTTCTGCATACATGCGGTAGTCAAGGAAGGGGATGCCTGAACCCACCAGATCACTTGACATGTCCATCATCTCTGTCATCAAGTCTGGAAGGTGTCAGAAGAATGTTAGATGTTTTTGAAGATAATGTACTAGACACTGAGATAGTGTGTTTTCAAGATATTAACATTTTGAACTGGATTTCATTATTATGAAAAAGGCTCGATAGTGATTTTGATACCACATTGATAATAAAAGGGTCCATTTGAGGGTGACACATGGGACTCCGGGCACTGACAATTACCCCAAAGGTCGCAAGTTCTGTTCCCACTCGGACCAAGTTCTGTTGTTGTGTCCTTCAGTTAACCCACAGTGCCTAGTTAGTATTTAAGTGGTGTGTGTGTGTGTGTGTGTGTGTGTGTGTGTGTGTGTGTGTGTGAATGACTGGTGATGATCGGAGGACGATGTATTGTTTTTTAACGATTCTCTGGTCCGTCTCTCTTCTATATTTGTGAGTTGTAGTGTGACTTGGAGCCACGTGTCCATCAGTCTGTCCCAGGGCAGCTACATAACTGGTTTACCATCACAGAATATGTGATGAAATAATAATAACAGTGGAGCGCTTTGAGAGGCATCAACAATGAGTGAATACAAGGGAATACTGCCGTTGCAATCCTTGGGCAAGACACTTAACCTGCCTCGCCCCAATGTCTGCGTACACTGGGGTGTGTGTGTGTATGTTTAAATGTGTATATGTGTGTGTGTATATATGGGTGTGAAAGTTTTTTTCCACCTTTCCAGTTTTCTGACTTTATACATTATATATATATATATATATATATATATATATATATATATACATATATATATATATATATATATACATAATATATATATATATACACATTATATATATATATATAAAAAAATATTTTATAATTTGTTCACCTTTGATAAATAGCATTTAGTGTTTCAGCCATTGATTTGCCAAAAGCTTTGTTTATTCCCTGTCAAACACTTCTTTGTACTTGCATGCTGCCCTGTTTGCTTTGACACAGTGACAATACATTTCTCTGATTGGCAAACCCGCTCGTCCCGGACAACAAGCAAGTCTTTGTATGTTAGTTGTCTTGGCAATTTTCCACCAAATATATTTATTTCATCACTCGTTAGAATTTTATTTTCTGTTTTACCTGTGAACTCCTTCTTGCATCTGTCTCTCACACTAGTCTCCAGGTTTTCCAGTTGTATCTGAACTTTCTTATAGTCCCTCAGAGCCTGCTTGCTCTTCCTCCTGAAATAACAGAGCAGGAATAAAAAGGGTCAAGACAGTGTGTCATAATTGAGTTTTTACGTTTTGTCAAAAAATGAGTTGACCTGTAGATGAGAACAATAATGAGGACGATGAGAGCCACAATTGAAGCTCCCACTCCCACTCCAATCTGGGCCTCCAAAGGGAATGTGGCCAGACTGGGGTTGTCATACTGCACTTTACCAAGGGAGAAGTTGAGGTTTCCCATACGTACCTGAAATAAACATTTGAGCCTACAGACATTACATTCTTAAGATACATGCAGTACAGCCTGCCTATTGGGAACTCACTATGAACTCAGGCAGGCTGTCTGACCCCTCCCGTTTGTTCCCATTGCCAGCTGGTGCGGGCTGCTGAGGAGGGGGCTCACAGTACAGGTGGTTCTTGGTTAAAGTCTTCACTGCACACACTCCTTCCCCCATCTGGACCAACACCTCATCTTTGGTCATAGCCAGGTCAAGGTTCTCACCCTGCGGACGCCACAAAATCGTATAGTTTGAATAGTGGCAAGCAAAAAAAGCATACATGAAATTGTTTTGCTTCAAACCTCCAATTGGATAAAGCTGCCCGGATTGTAGCGGTAGACCTTCAGTGGGTCCTGCTGGCTGAGAGGGCTGTAGAATGGGGTTGGGCTCATACTTAAAAGACTGGCTGTTCAGAGTGCTGAAGTCAAAACTAAGGTTATCCAACTGAAACTCCACTTTGACCACTGAACTTTCCACAGTGGGGTCTACCACAGGAGAATGGCACAGGATGAGAGAGGAGGAGTTTACCTCACACGGACTCACAAACTGAAGACACAAAACAAATTGAGAACTCAATGCTAAACTGATGGGACATTGACAAAAATTATATATATATATATATATATATATATATATATATATATAAATAAAAGTATCCACAGACCTGTTTGACGTCGGGTTCGGTCCTGCTTTTTCGACCACTTCTCCTCTTTCGGCTCTTAGCTTTAGTCTGCGCAATGGAAGTTTCCAACAGAGAGATGGTGACCACCATGCGGGGCCTCTGCACCACATCCAGGTTGTAGCCATACACATAGATCAGACGGCCACCGCTAAGTAAAAAAACAAGACATTTGCAATCATTTCATTTAGTCATGACACACCATATGCTTTCAGTTTAGGATTATAAACAATTCTGCATTTAGGGATCAATATTCTTACCCCATGAAACTGTTGGCTGGTGAGGCATGCGTGACATTGGGATTGGAGGTATAGAGGTAGTTTGTTGAGAGAAGGTGGCGCTGGCTGTGACCATAATGCAGAGTGAGCCGATGTTCTCCGATCTCTTTACTCGGGCCTGTCTCACACTGTACACTGGACATGTGCACCTCTGAGACACTGGTGTACCAGGTCCAGAAGATTAAATAATTTAAATCAAGGTAGAAATTATGAAATACAAAAACAGTGGGGCACAGAAGACTTACATGTTACAGAGCACTCTTCCTACTTTAACTGTGAGATCTGCTGGACGCCCTGTTAGCAAGTTTTGGCCAGTAATGTTGAGAATGGTTCCTCCAGCCATAGGGCCCCTTATAGGTGACACACTCATGATTAATGGATCCTGAAAAGTACATGGATAACATTAAAATATAATCCAGAATTCTCCAGCATTACCTGTAGTTAAAATGCAGTTACCTGATAGCTGAACATTTGGCTGGACCGGCCAAACTCCCCTCCGCTGACAGTGACGGACACATGACCTTCAGTCTTTCCTTCACTAGCCCTGGTCTTGCACACAATCCTGATCACATACAATTGTTATGTTATTACTGTCAGGCAATACATTTTGTAACAATGACACTAACATTGTTTTTGCATAAAACTCGACATTACATCCCTATATACTGAACATTAGCCTCATAGCATATTGACCCAAGTCACAGGTTTTCGGGAAAATAGAAAAACACTAAACTTATGATAGAGATGACTTACAAAAGGGAAGGGTGTTTTAGTTGTAAAACTCTTCTGACTAAGGATGGAGTCAGTGGCACTTAAAGATGCAGCAGGGTTTGGAAAAGTAGAATGAGACAAAAACAAATTTTGGTCACAAAAATGACTTAGGCATGCTGTGAGGCCTTTGCACTGTCTCTGCACTGGCTCCCTGTGGCTCAGAAAATAGACTTCAAAGCAGCTCTGCTTGTATACAAGTCTCTCCATGGCCTAGCACCAAAGTACATCTCGGACATGCTAGTGCCATATGAACCATCTCGGACTCTGAGGACCTCAGGGACCGGGGCCTCCTGTTGGTGCCCATGAGTCTCAGGACTAAACATGGGGGAATCTGCGTTTCAGTTTTATGCAGCTAAAATCTGGAACAGTCTTCCTGAGGATGTGAGACAGGCCTCTACTCTGGCAATGTTCAAATCTAAGCTAAAAACTGTTTTGTTTTGCTGTGCATATGACTGAAATGCTTTTCTTTGCACTCTTCTCTTTTATGTCTTGAACTATTTGACAGATAGCCTGAAAATGGCACTTTTAAATTAAGATTTTGTGATTTCTGTCTTGTCTTTGTGATTTTAATGCATTCTTTTCCTGTTGTGTGAAGCACTTTGAATTGCCTTGTGTACGAATTGGGCTCTACAAATAAACTTGCCTTGCCTTGAAATGGTATATATTTCGATTGAGCTTCGATTGTACCTGGAGGAGACCTCATAGAGACTCGGGATGACAGTGCAGGGAACCCCAGCCACAGACACAGAGTGGAGAATGTCTTCAGGCTTCTGTCCGAGGTTCGAGCCAGTTATGGTGACAGTGGTTCCTCCCTCCAACAGGCCGGACAGAGGTTCAATCTATCAGGCAAAGTGTTATCAGGGTTCTGTTATGTTCCACTTGATTCTACAAGAGAGTGGATTCTTACTGAGAGTATGACCGGTGCAGGACATGTCTTCTCTACAAGCTGGCTGCAGGTGTCGGAGTACACGCAGCTGGCCTGAGCCCCACCACACCACACACAGCCGTACTTCTGATCCGCTGTGTGGCAGCGGCTGCAGTCTGAGCGCCCCACTGAGCAGTTGTACAGTGTCACTAAGCAAAGTATAAACTTACAGTTAAACTAATGTGACTTGAAAAACAATTTTTGTTGACCCGCCGGCTTCCTGCTAAGTTGGTCCAGACAACAAAATATAGTACTTTTTACAGTCAAATTGGAAAAATACAAGCATTTTGATGTTATACCAACCTAAGATTAATGTCCCAAGTCTTATTAAAAGGTGTGCAGGGTCATCAAAACTATGTCAAATGCAACATTTTGAATGATTCACTTCATTGTTGGGTTGTCTGTGGCCCTCTGCTCCGTATAAGTTTCAAAATGCGGCCCTCGATGAAAAAAGTTTGGACACCCCTGCTCTATGCAGATTCAGATTCAATATTTATTGCCAGAACCATCCCACAAACGCCAGAAATAACTACTGTGTAAACATTAGTACAATAACATACTATTGACATAGAACACACATGCAAAGCCGGGCCTTTCCTTTACACTTTGTAATGTCATTTTCACCTTTTAAAGCATAACATAAGCACTTGCGGTCCAACAGATGTTTCTAGTTTAAGTAAAACTCTAAATACTTCAATGATTATCTTGTGGGCAAAGAACACAGATACACTCAGGACATGAGCAGACTGCTAAGCACTCACCGTATAGGTCTGGTGTACTGTCCACATGAAATGTATCCCGTCTTTTCACATAAACCATGGCATTATATTCCTCCAACTGGGCTGAGTATTCATACTGGCAAACACACAGTGGAATATATCAACAAATATAATATTTATTCAGATTTCACATTGTTTTGTATAACAGCCATAAATTGGAGATAAAACAGTAAAATAATAAAAAATATATATACAGGTATTTTTTTCATTACATAAATTATATTTGCACTTTTTAGCAGATCTGCTTTCGGTCTTAAAAGCTCCAACATTGGCTGATATTTTGTCTGGGTGCCACCTGTGACCTGTCACCTGACTGATGTACAGTCATCTTTATTTGAAATATTAAAACCTGTGGTATCAAGAATACCAAAGGGTTTGTGAGTGTTAGGAACTACTTTAAAAACATACCGAACTTGAAAATCAGGTACCCCACCCCAGACAGTGTAATATAGTTATATAAACGAGGAGAGTAGAAAGTGCAATACATCATAATATAAATTGGACAATAGCCCTACAGACAAAAGAGCTACCTCGTGCAGCTGACAGGTGATGTCAAAGTTAGATGGGTTTATGTCATCCATCTCCACATAGGCATCCACCACCACAGTCTGACCCTCGATCACCAGCACACACTCGTAATCCAGATCCGAGTCCTGTGTACATACAAACATCTTAATATTACTACATTGTTATAAATACTGTTCAGATTTGTTTTAAAGCAGTTGTTCACCAAAAGATACATTACTTGAGCAGTTAGAATTGAACTGGCTCTGCTTGAGAGATGCAGTGATATTATACATTATTTAAATTTCTCCACAAAAGGTGCATACAAAGGGAAATGCTGAATTATCAATATAAAACATGTCATCATTTTACCTGATACAGGTGCAGGTTGTGTGCCAAAAGTGTAATCTTCCTCTTGACACTGACAGGCAGCAGTGAGGAGCCCTGGATCTTCTCTACACAAGGGCACGCAGAGGCCCCCCAGCTCACATAAGACCCCTCGTCTCCCTGAAACATCACAGCAAATTAAAACGCTGCAAAACCCAGTCTAATGTGAGTGCTGTTTGAGATTGCAGTAGTTTGGCTGCACACGTACTGTACATATGTGGTTTTTATCACCTGCGTTTTCTAGATTTGACTCCCAGCCAAATTTGCAATATTCACACTATCAACCTCCAGTCTAATAAAGAGCACCTACCTTTCACTCAAATATTTGTTCTTTTGTTGTACCTTGTTGTACCTGATAATTTGAAGTAATAACTGCAACATTCTACAGTCCTATAGGTCGGGACCTCCAAAAACAACCATGCAACTGACGCCTGTAATAATTTCAAGTTGTAAACCTTTTGAAATTAGGTTTATTTGTATGTATTTTAATAGTTTATTATATTATCTTACCCAGTTTCACTAAATTACATTGTTTTCAATTAAAAATACAGTGACATATCTTAAATTTACATCTAGAAATCATCTTCACGACCCCCTGCTCCTGCTTTGGAAACCACTGCTATATGCAGATGATTACTCAGGGAGGGACAGACAAACTAACTTTTATAAACATTTATAAACATTTATGTGTTGATTTTCTGGTATGTTGGATGAGTTTAATTATGGACCTTGTCAGTTATAATGATCAGGGCTAACTATAGTTTTTTTAAAGGAAATACCATAGAATACATACAGCAATACTGGCTACTGCCCCCCCCACTGCACACTGAAGTGTATGGCATCATCCCTTTCAAAAATCGAATCTGAAAACAATACTTTTGGGGGATACGCTACACACTTTACCTCAGTTAATACCATGAATACATTTGGAACAGTGAGGAAAGCATGAAAAATGGGTGTGAACTCACAGGGAGAAAGCCCTCGTCTTGGTCATATTGATAGTCCGGCTCAGAGTCAGAGTCTTGGAGAAGAGGGGAGGGGGGTGGTGGGGCATGCTCCATCTCTCCATCTCCTGACAGGACTGTCCCAGCTGAAAACGTTGCGGTGTCATTTTCAACCTGCTTTATTTGGTCTTCTGGTTCTTCTTTGTCTTTTGGCCACACCAGCACCTTGGGGCTTTCAGTTGGTGGGTTAAAAGGTGGAGGTGGAGGAGGGTTGCTTGTTTGGAACACAATAGGCTCAGAGTCCGTAGCTTCACCCATAAAGAAGGGTGTGGGTAGAGGAAAAGTATTTGAATCGAGAATAGTTGGTCCAAAAACGTCTTGGATAATAGCTGGCGTCACCTCCTGGGACACCATGTCTGGTTCAGTGTGGGGAATCATCAAAGGCATGACTTGGTCTAATTCTCCACTTTGACCATCAGCCTGAGTAACTGGGACTAAATGAGGACTTTCATTTGCGGCAGTAGTCGCCTCAGTGTGGCTTTCTGTAACAGGTAGTGTGGGGGGAAGGGCACTACTAGTCTGGGTGTTTGTTGCTGTGGCGATGGGATAGGTGGTAGTCTCTGAAGTTGTAGTAACAGCTGTAGTGGTGGCAGCAGTAGGAGTCGTACTCGTAGTAGTTGTAAGGGTGGTTGTGGTGGTGGTTGTGGTGGTGGTGGTGGTGGTGGTGGTGGTTAGGGGTAAAGTGGTGGTAGGGGGCACCCAAGTGGTAGTTGTCACGGCAACAGTAGTCACAGTTGAGGCAGGCGTCAGGTCTGTGGTGATGATCTCCAGGGCTTTGGAAGTGGGGGGAGGAGATGTAGGGAGTTTGAACTGGAGGTGAGGCGACAATGGGAGAGATTAGGAGCAAATGTGACACAAATAACTTAAATTAACAAAAAAGACAAAAAATATAAAAGTACACAATACATGTTGTTGTAGTGCTTGATTATGGGGAAGCCATGGCATCTAACCTAAACGCAATGACATCTTATTTTTGCATGTAATGTATCACATTTAGCTGTGAATGTGAAATAATGAGATATATATATATGTGCAAATTCTCTGGCGGAGAATTGATGACACTTCACACCTGAGAGAAGTTAGAGTAGTAGTTCAAAAGACCTAACAACAGATACTTCTCACTGTAAACAACTAGTTTTTGTTAGTTCAGAGACTTACAAGGAAGTGACTCACCAGTTCTATGTCAGAGAAGAAAGAGGTAAAATGTCTTCGCTCTTAAAACCATTTGACAGAATTAAAAAATGTTTTGCTATATTTGTGCAACAAAACTGTGCATCAAAAGCTTGGTATGAACATACTTTAAGAACATATGGGTCTGTTGAAAACGGTTTTTGTTTACCTGTTATTATATGGAGAATTGCTTCGTTAACAAATAACCAATTGTTTTTAACTAGCACTTGTATGGCATTAAGAGATTAACACCAAGAAATGCAATGGTAGTGGTTATGTAATACCGGTATATTTTTTTGTATTAGTGAAGAGGTACTTACATGCTGGTTGTAAATGATGACTCCCTCTTCACAGGTGGGTTTGTGAGAGCACATGTGCTGATGAACGCACCAGTTACAGCCCCAGCGGCTCAGGACACACCCCCGACAGCTGCACAGAGAAAACATTGATGAGCATGACCACCAGCCTCTACTTGGCAAAAAAGGGTTGGTTGATATATTGATTCCTAAATGACACCAGGTCCATTACATTATGACAGTGTAAAGGATGTATATAAAGCTCAAATGCAGAGTTTACCCAATACTAAATATCTAGAACAGAAACAAATAGGATAAAAAAGATCTTACGGCATGCTCCCAGATAGCTGCTTCACTGCTTGACAGTCAAAGATTGAGAAGTCCCTCTCTGTCACCGTCACATTACCAAAACGGAGAGACAACACCACTTTGACAAAGTCTGACAAGAGAAAACCGACAATGTGAGACATAACTAAGTACAGTGGAATACAGGTATGGTATCCAGGCCGACAGAATTCTGTATAAAATTTAGCAGTTAAGCTCACCTTGTCCGGGAGACACCGCAGGCACTTGACTGGGGTGTGGGGAGCGACAGGACACACCCGTGGAGCTGACTGTAGCAGAACTTTGACTGTTCTGGAAAAAACAGGTGTAGGACTCTCCAGACTCCAACACAGGGAGCCCCGGGACAAAAAGAGATATCTGAAGACACACCAAAGGACACATAAAATACCATGAGTTATAATTGGGTTTTAGTGACACATTAGTGACATAGAACACTCAATCAATGTTATTAATATGTGCGCAAAGGAATAGAATAACTGCATTAACACAAAGAAAAGACACAAAGGATATCAGAGTAGATCATCCCTAAATCCTCTACACTTACATATATGAAGTAGTTGTAACAGGATCAGTCGTAATAGAGTGTGATGTGGGGTGGCTGAAACACATTTACCGTGTGACTCTCATCCTTGCTGACATTTGCAGGGCTGAGCTCTTGGATGGACAGACACTGTTGCTCCATGTCAAAACTCCAGAGCCACTGTCCAGACTGCTGTCCACGAGCACACTCTGACTGCAGCATGCACCTAACAAAGGACACAATGCCATGTTAGATCAAATCAAAGGAGGATTTATTTGGTACCAGAGTTTCTATATGGACTTAAATATTTAAGTTTTGTTTTTTGTTTTCTTTACTTGTATGTGTAATTCTTCTTTCAGTCAATAGATGTCACTGCTATCCATGTTGTCATATTTTACATTGATTCCCAGTAAAACACTGATTATTTGCTTGGTCTAGCAACATTTTTTTTTTTTTTAATTATGGTTTAACGGTTTCCAAACGTATTGCAAATCAGATACTAATTGACACTGAAACTAGATACTGACTTGATCAAGTATAAATACAAAAAATCTTGAGCTTTATCAGAAATAGACCACATGGAAACATGGAAAATACTATTATTTTGTGCAGAAAATGACTGGTAATGAGTATCGAGTCTATTCCTTAGGATCAAAATCAAGTTACAATATTTTAATATCGTAACAACATTGTTGTTGATGTAATCCTTCAGTTATACAAGTAAGGTCGATAGCAACATAATTCAACGTTCTAGTAATTTTATTACTAGAAGCCTTAAAAGTACTATTTATTCATTGTCCAAGAGAAAAAAAACGAATTCCCACTGCAGCAGAGTTTGCAAAACACATGACGAAAATGTCTGTTCTTACTCCCAGATTATAGTCATATATTGGAAGCATGAAATCAGTGCCAACTGCCTGTGATTTGATATTACATCATATGTGTAGGTATTTTACTGTGGCTCGTCTTGTTGTATTGCGCCTCACCTTCCCTGCAGGACACACCAGCCGCAGTATGGGTCATGGGCCAGCAGACAGGAGTGACAGTCCTCATGCCTCCAACACTCGGCCACTGGTCTCTTCTGTAGCTGTAACCAGGGCAAAACTATCACCACACCATCAAAACACGGGCATATTCAGGGAGCACACACACGCTAAACCCTGGGAAATCTGATTAAGAAGAATAGGTGCCCCAATTTTCTCCACAGCAACAATGGCCACTAACTGCAGTCATTAGAATAATCCGGGGGTCATTGCTGCTGCTCTGTCTCATTACGGGAGGGATGGGGGGCACTTCAGGAATGTGTTTGTGGTCTTCACTAATGCAGAAACAATGAACGGGTTTTACTGGGTGATATTTAAGAATGTATGAGTAAAGCCCAACAGCTCCACCATACCATACAAAATTATTTACTATTGCGAGCTGATTATAACCTGTACTTTACAGCAAAAATACAATATTTACACTGCAACTTTACAACTACATTCTTCTTCATTAAGTGTAGTAGTCATTCAGATGTGTTGCATTTTTTTTTGCAAAGTGCTTTTCATTGATGAACACATTTGTTTATTCCTTGTTTTAGTGGAATAGATGGATTATTTAACATGACTGTACACATGTTAACTCTTAGACTGTTGTAGTCTACCTTGCCTCCAAACTGGAAAATCAAATGTATTTACCTGTATTTTGCTTATGTGCCAACAATGCCAATATATAAGTGTAACATACCAAGTCTGTTTTTATCTTATAGTAAATTGAAATTGTTTTTCTTTACTGCATGCCTTATTTGATTTGATACATCATGCTTTTATGTTTTATTGTTCATTGTTGTATGTTGCACCGAATCACCAAATAAACCTTTTGAGATTCTGATTCATTAAATCATTAAATCATGGAAATGCTGATTTATGTCCCCTAAGCAAACACTAAATTCTCTATATCATGTTCCCTGGATCACTACAACTCACTAAACCAATACGATACAATAAGAGACACACCACATTTTGAGCTCCAACCAAAAGTACAATGCATAAAAAAATGTATAATAGTATGTAGTACCATGTTTGGTGTCATAATAAAAAGGTGCTTCTCTGCCTGGTCCAGAATGAGGTCTGCACTGATGACAGTGTTCTGTTCAATGGATATGACAGAGTACTCCTCCACCTCACCATTTGGCCCCAAAAACACCTGGGGGAAAAAAGCACATCAGTGGGGCCATAGTATTTGTGGTATATCCATATTAGCACACCACACAGTAACAGATCATATTTATAGCCTTTCATATTATTTATCATTTTACCCATCTCTTTTTTGAATAGTTTTAAAATATGCATATCATTTCAAATTAAACCTAGTCTACAGTTGTGTCTTCATAATCATACATCATTACTGGAGAGTCTGTGAATCTGAGACAAAAACAGTAAATACACAATCTGTAGTGAATGAACTTAACAAAATTCAAGTCCAGACATGAGATGGGGTTCACAGGAATGAGCTAAGACAAGACATAACGATGGCATAATTTTTAACAAATAAATCATGTTGATTCAGCGCTTAACCCTTTTTTGTCCAAGCTGAACGTCAACTCATAAAAAAATATATATAATTTTGTGGTGTGTGTACTATCTTGTGGCAATTTTATCTTGCAAGATCTTGTTTCTCCGTGTCATTGTCTATGGAAAACGGGTGAAAATTAGCCTTCAGCAACAATCCGATGCGTTTACATTCCTGTTTTGCATCATGTCCAATAAATAAATAGTACCTTATGCAGATTCCCTTTGGAGTCACCCAGGAAGGTGATGACATGTCCCATCCTCACACTGACAGCCACCGCAGTAAGTCGGGCTGAGGGGCTGTCGAGGATGGTCTGAGCTTCCACAGGGATCCTGCTGGCCATGGGACTGGGCGTGTGATCTGAGCCACATGGGTACGCCTCCAGGGTGTTCTGAGACAGGAGCAGAATTTGTGTTACATACATATTGATACAATAGGATTGTAAGATAAAAATGACCTTGTAAAAAGAGACCTCAAACGGTGAATACCTGAACTGATGTGCAATAAACTTGATAAATAATCACGCAAAATGCCAACTAGAGCCTTGTAAATCATAGGCAGTGCTGTTCTCTTCGTGCTTCCAATGATTGCAATTCTACTTTATAATATAATTGACAGTGGTGAGTTCTGTGTCCTTCTCCTGTAATAAACCTTAGAGCTGAATGAAAAACAGAGTCCAGAGGTTTTAACACTGTTGCTGTAGAATGCATATATATAATATCACTATAATCTAGAACTGAGGGAAATGTAGTGTGTTTTCTACAATTAAAAGGAAAACATGTTTTATTTTTAAAGAATGACGACAATCTGGCTTTAAGATTATTTGTCAGCTCTTGTATGTTTTTTGTTGAAGGAGAGTTTATCATCGATCCAGATACCCAAGTATTTGTAATGGTGCACTTGGTGGCGTTCAATCATATTACCATCAAGTGTATATATTTTTGGGATCACTAGAGTGTCTTTTGGAGAACAGCATACATTATGTTCTATTTGAATTCATAAATCATTTTAAATTAACAGTTTTGTTGGATAGAGTGAAAATCCAGGCAACGCACGCAACTCTTTCCCAGTGACAAGAGTGTCAATATCATCAATTGCTTTTTAAATTAACATAAATATGTTTACATCTGTATGATGATAGCATAATTATATGTACTTGCAGAAGAATAGGGGTGTTCAGTCAAAAGAATACAAATCTGAATTACTAGCATTTAGCAAATGCTAATTTTTCAAATAATTTCAATACATGATAATAAACCGCAAAAAGATTATTTATTGCAGCTTTAATTACTAATAAGTAACAACTATTCCCACGGGTTTCTTGTTGTTTGTTTGCATGTGGGTGCAGCGGATATCTAATGAACTTGTCAGCCCTTGTGCTCGGACAGAAATATTTATGCCTGACATCGTGCAGTATGTGCTGCGTCTGCAGGCTGTGTGTTTTCCTCCAAAATATGTCAAAGTGGGGTCGTTGTTTCACCTCAATAGGAAATGGAGGCAATGAACCTGCGAGTATTGCCTGCTGAAAGCTGCGTGGAATGGGCTTGTCCACTCTTATGAATGGACCTCTCATTTGGCCAAAAAGTGTGTGTCCTTAGGGGGTTAGGGTTAGTGTAGAAGATAAATGGCACACCAATCACCACAAGACCCAAACTTCTTCAAGCACTATAGTGGCATATAGCAGTGTTTTAAGCCTGTGTTGTTTAACATTCTTATGACAGACTAAGCCTTCAACTTTTGACACAATCACATCTCTCTACAACAGATAAGCAAAGCAGCAGACCTTAACAAGGCCACAAAACTCTATTCACCGCATAAAGTCATCCATCTATTTAAAAATAATTACATTTTTTTTTTTAAAGTTCAGCTTAACCGTGATAACTAATAAAAAGTATATTATTTAGAAGTTGTATATTTCTCTGGGGAAAGTGTGCTTCCATAATGTGTGGCTTACCGTGGGTAGATTAGCACAGATGGATTTGACTTCGTACTCTATGTAGGCCGCCTCTCCTCCTGCCTCTTTGCCCATCTGAGTGTAGCACAGGTCTCTGGTGGAGTTGATCCTTGTATCTATGTCTCGAAGGTTAAACATACAGAGGGCAGAGTCCTCGCTGGGTCGAGGTGATGAGGTCAACTGAGTAGAGAAGACCCCGAGCAGAACATCCTGACCTCCTGCACCAACCCCTGAGCGGCCCAGCTGCACCGCCTGCAGCAGACTGTACACCTTCCCTGCTCTGGAGCGACATGTTAAAGGCACCTCCACATAAGAGTAGTATGACTGGTCATCCAGGCAAACTCGAGACACGTATGTCCGATATTCCCTAGACTGGGACTTCAGATCTCGCCTATAGAACAAGAAGTATACATGATGTTGGTGTGCAAATGTAGCAACAAAATGATGATCGTACTCCGAGAGGCGTCCAGCTACAGCAAGTTTAGCAGTGTCTTCATAAGAAAAAATAGATCCTTGGGCAAGGTTTCGGGTGGAAATGGGAGGGTGGCTGCTAGTATAACCTCGTCCAACAAACAAAACAGGATGCCGGTCAGGATAAGCCCGAATGACTACACCTACAGTGCTGACATTAGGATGATTGGCTGCTACATATTGAGTATCCACTGGTCTTTCAGTAGAGAAGAAGATTTGATCAACAGAGTCCAGGCTTCGTTTTTGACAGATTCCCTGATTGACACTCCCACAGGTGATGAGGTTCCCAGAGTATGGGTCAACCAGCAGCAGCTTGTTGTGGTTGCTAGTGCTTCGAGCCTGGGGACATGTGATCTCTGTCACAGGGGGCAGACACTCCTGACTGTCTGTTACTGGGCCAGTATTAGCTTGGACCTCCACCTGGAGGCCTTTGTCCAGTTGGAAGAGATGGTTCCGGGCTCCCACATACACCCGACCAACATGAGGGTCCGGGTGCAGGGCTAAGTGCTCAAACAGAGTGTTGGGATGGGTGAACGTGGGGTACCGATCAGAGGAAACAGATCCACAGAGGACACCAATAGGCCAGGCAACAGTGAGGACCAGGAGGCTTAGCACTGGGGATCCAGCCCAACAGTGAGCTCCCATCCCTGGAGGAATGGCTTCAAAGCTGCAGAATCACACAGAAAATATGGTTTGTTTTTACTATATGTTATATAGTGTTTACAGTTGCACATTGAGTGAAAGATAGACCTGTCACAATATTTACTCACTCAATTAACAAAGAGATGAACAATATTCATTCAGGCTCAATATTTATTGTATGTACTTTCTTTGCACTGGTGGGGAACTTTTTTATTATTATTAACATCTGAGCTGGCCCAATTGTGAACCTGTATTTAGGGTTGGATTTAGGGTTATTGTGTCGGTGGCATGAAGTGGGTTCAATATTATCTTCAACAAGATATTTTCTGGGGCGATTTATCACACGTCAAGATTTGACATCATGAAAGGTTTAGAGAAGGAAAGTATATACAGTATTTGGCCCACATAATCAAGTAGATGCAGGAATCCTGATAGCCTCTGTTAAGTAGTGTAGATGGATACATTGTTCATTTCCACATGGAGGCCAAAAGAAATCTGTTGGTAGATACAAACGTACCCTCACGATGTGTCCTGCAGCATAATCCTCACAAAGATCAGCTCCTTCTGTCTGTGGAGTATCAATGTTCTGCTACACTCCTTCTGGGCATCACCTGCAGAGGACCAAGACAAGAATAGTTACACATTATTACATAAAGTTAGTCATTTGTGTCAAAACCACTGGCCTTCAAATAAGAACCACCAGTGCCAACTGTTACATTAGTGCAGTGTACTTAACATTTCTGTTAGAATAGTGGACAGTATCTGATTGACATACACGCATTCACTGGGGGCAACTTGAATGAATGAACAATCAGTGTATACATGCATGTCTTTGGACAGTGGGATGAATGGGGAGCACCCATAGAGAAGGACACACTCTTCATGTATTATACATTAAGTATTTCAAACAAGTTACAAGTTATAGAAACTAGATGTCAACAAACTCAAAGTCCATAGAAAACACACAAGGCAAAACAAAGAAACAACAATACTAGTATAGCACCAAACAAAATGTAATATATAGAGAAGAGAAAAGTTGTATTTGATCTTGAGACTACTACTGCAGTGGCACATACAGTATACAGAGGCAGGTTTTTCTCTCCATGTCCAGAATCACAACATTCAATACCACATAAACCGTCTGTGCAAAGTTCACAGAAAAAATGTATAGAGATGGTTAAAAATGTACAGTAGACTTACACAGCTCACCATAAGTAGCATTCTCCAAGGCAGAATGAATGGAGATACCTTTCATTTTCCCCTTGGGCTGACAGCAGCACGGTCCATTGAGGGCCAGTGGTGTGGGGGAGGGGCCTAATGGCATGAGAGCGGATACAGAACCGACAGAGGTGATGTCTAAGTGTTCAGAGTAAACTCAAACTAGGCGTGCTGAAAAATAATAAAACTTAGTGACTTGCTTGCAAATAAATGGTTAAGCAGCGTTTTGCTATGGGTTTATATGATTCACAACTAAACTAATTATAACAATAAAAACATCATTATAAAAAAACACAAAATATATGTTCTATGCTTTGTTTTGCTAAACTTAAACCTGCTAAAAATTGCCAAGATAAAAATACAAAAAACGAATACATTTTAATCTAATGCCCAACTAGACTTACCTTCAACCCTTCAACCTTTCATTTTGAACCAGTGAAGCAATGTCATGTTTTTCTGTGAATGAATGCATTCCTATTAGACACTACACTCCCACTTTCAAGCTCATCGCATTATGTGCTCCATGAACCTGAAGATCAAAGCTGTTCTTCTGCTCAGTGTCCTCTCTCACCTTACTCAAACTACACTTCAACTTCAGATCTTAACTGCCTTTCTTTAACTCTAGTGTGGATGTGTGTTAATCGGTTAAGGTCACACTAAAGCTTCTAACATAAGATAAAAAAGAAGCTGACATAATGTGTTTTGTATTCAATGCGAGGGTATGCAGAATTTGTTTTTCAATTTTCATAAACATGTCCTGTCTTTGTCCCCAGATATATATCAAATATAGCTTTTACTGATAACAATTGTAATGTTGATTTATTCCTAATTACAAATTGGTTAAAAACAATTATCCAATCAGAAGACAATACAAGCGTCACATGAGTCTCATTTGGGTTAACAGTTCCTACAACTAAATCAAGTTGGTTTAAACATATGCGTCCTCTCTGAACTGAACACCCACAACTACCTACAGCCCAGTACATGCACCAATCAGGAATCAGTGCTAGTGCAGCCTCTGCAGCTCAGACCTGAACATGAGACATGGCCTGTCCATGTACTGACAATGAGGAAAAAATGTATGCGTCTTCAGTCAAGTTGAGTTGTGATTGCAGTTATTTTTTTTAAACCATTAAGACTAAATATTGTTCCTTAAATAACATCAAATACAAGTCTTGAAAGAATTTGCAATGACTACCATTGCACAGCTTTTATCATGGGTAGATTCAGTCAACCCGGAATCAAGGCAATAGATAACTCTTCGCTGCTACATGCTGTGGTCATTGTAGAAGAACTGCTGTGGTTATGGACATTATAAACATTCTGAACCCAAAACCAACAAACTGCTATGGTTGATGGATATTTAGGAGTCACATGATCTTCCAATGCAGATGTCAAATGTGTTTTGTATTGAGCAAGTTATACATTTTTGGTCGCACAACAAACCAAGTCATTTTTGCATAGGGCATTCTTGGTCGGCTGATTGTGTGCGAAAATGAGCTGAACAAATAACCAGTAAACGCACAATTCTCTTGCATCTCAAGAGAACAGTATTTCCCGGTGGAAACGCCATGATGGCAGATGAAGGATATTTCCATGACATTTCACTTTCACTTCCTCATTAAATTGTCCGCGTTCATGACTTTTGTCCGAAAGCATTTTGAAATCTGGAAAACAGCCTGGCCGTAAACTGGTGAATCATACAAGGCTAGAACTGTGAAATCGAAACTGCGTAACAAAAGGAATTCTGCCTATGACTAAATTAGAATTAGGTACGATTGAGACTGATGGTAAAAGTAAAGGATCTTAAAATGAAGAAAAGACAACATTTCAAAAATTAGGAACGCATATCTTAAATTATATTTTATTCATTTAATTATTTATTAAATTACAATTACAGGGTATCATGGTCTGTGTGTGTATATACTTAAATACTTACATTCTCAACGTTAAACTGAATTATAGAAATTTACATTTATTGCTATATTGTACAGCTGAATATCCTGAGAACTTTCCGGGTTGTTTTGCCGCAGTATGACCCCTTAAGGTTCTAAGTTATTTAATTTAATGAAGGTAGAAGTAGGTAGCAGGGGGTTGAGTAAGCAATAACTTTAGCCTTGGTTCACTTAATCAGCGAGCGCAACAACTTCAACAGAGGCAAACCGCTGCTTATATTCCAAATTCACCAACATAATCCATCTACATGATGATGAAAATAAAAAAAAGTGTAAGAAGATAGTCAGTGCTAAACATAGATAGAAGCATAGCTCTTGGGCACACTGGACAGTGACTAAACTTTATCTGGTCTCGATTTAGAACAGTGTTCATCATAGAGTAGGCCTGTTGACAGACTTCAGACAGCAGCCCTTGTATGTGTGTATGTGTATGCGCATGTTTATGTGTGTATGTGTATTTGTGTATGTGTGTAAAATGAAATACTGTCAAGCACCAACTTAACTCACACAAACCAAACTAGGCCTTACCAACTTGCCAATGCCCGAGCGCATTAGGTCTCGGAAGCTAAGCAGAGATGGGTTTGAACTTGGATCAGTGACCGCTGGAACACCTTGTGCAAGATACTTCACTCACCCGGCCTCCAGTGTCCATGTGAGTGAGTTTGTGAGCGTGAATGCGGGACAATGGATGGAAATTATCATGTGTATCGTGTGTTTATGAATATACACTGTCCCAAACAAATAAACAATATTAAAAAAGAAAAACGATTCAGGGAAGCGCGTACTTGAACAATACTCATTCAGTAACAATTCCTGTGTTAATCATTATCTTGACTACAGCGACAGAAACATAATTTTCATAAATAAATAAAAATTGTATCCAGCCCTAATCCAGCGTTGGGAGCGACACAAAAAAGGGACTCTTTCGTCTTTGCATGGTCTCCAGCATGCCATTATTTTGGGTGATAAATGCAGGCACAAATTTTGGTATCACAGTTGTCATTCATGAGTCACTGTTTTTGTCCTAGCATGAGTCTTTTCATGAACGATGCTATCTCCTTCCCACTATCAAAGCAATACTACAGCAGGCATGGCATTTGTGACATGAACCACACAGTCTTCACACAATACCAGCTTTTCTGTGGCTTTCCCCAAAGTAGAACGTAATCCTCTTTCCTCTCAACACTGCTCTTTTTGTGCTGAGCCTGGCTGTTGCAACCTAAGAATAATATTAGATGGGAGGTGATTTGGTGCAGCCTGGACAACATGCTCTCACAGAACCCTCACAAACATACATGCGCAAACTTATAAAGGGTGTCTGTGCTGGCTCTAACAAGGACCTGCAGACTGGGGAGAAGGCAGTTTTCTGTGTGGAGAGCAGTGGACACAAAGAGCAGCTTTGTAGCGCATGTGGTGAAGGCCGGTTTTCCATAGTTTCATAAAAGTCAGGGTGTATTCTGGTGACTGGAGCCAGGTAAGAGTCAAGCCGTAAAAGAAGGAAAAAGTGCAGTGTGAACCTCTATAGGTTTAAAGGCAACACTTAGTAAAATTGCGGTAATGTGGCGTGTATCTGTCGTAATATAGCATTTCAGTTCAGTTTAGAATGTTATGTAACGTACTAGAAGCGCTTTGAGTTGCAATTCTAGCTGACATACTTTTGCCCTAATCCAGTGATCAGGGTCTGTTAAATGCCTCGGATTCTTGCTGGAGAGCAGTGGACAGTGAGACCTGCTGCTGCCTGTCCCACATGAAAAACCCTCAGGCCAGGACAGCGCCGCATTCAACATCTGAATGTGCCACATGAAACAAAAACTGGCTCAAAGTTGACTTCTTTAAAAAATAATTTCACTTGTTTATTTCTACTGACAGACAATGGCTTCACAAAGTGGTGCACGTCAAAGGCGTGATTGTTGTCACTTGAAAGGACATTAAACCGTAGATTATTAAATCACATTTGTGGAACTAATCCCTCACAACATTCATAAATTTGAATTTTTCTTTCAAAAACAGTGAATCTCCCTTTATAACTCCCAGAGTTATAAAGGCCCCCATTTGAAATGATACATTCCAAGAACGTGAATAGTTGCTAGAAAGTAATTTTAAAATGTATTAAATAGACTGCAACTCTTTGTCAATGAAAATGCAGCAAATTAAGTTATGAATTTATAATCCTTAATGATAGAGGTTGTTGATATTGACAAAGATGTATTTCGCAATTCCCCAATACCAATATTCAGACATTTTATTAATAAACCAGGAATAGGCTAAATGCTAAAATGTGCTAGTAAATGTCTTGGTTGAGGATCAAGAATCACACAAAACTTGAATGGACCCTAAAATGAACCACAAAAGGGCAGAACTATCACTTCATACCCTTTTTTTCCCCACACTAGATGTTTTGGTAATTGCCTTGCTGATTGAAGACAGGAAACATTTGATTATTGTGGTCCACGTTAAGCTCGACAAAGCTCTGTTCCAGTTTTATGAACAAGCAGAAATCAATTTATTGACCAGAGTGTAGCTCACCACAGCGATAGGTGACCCTTTGACCTTTTTATGTCACAGACTAAAGCAATCAGCAAATAGTGGCACATAGCTAGTGGCACAGAACACACAGATGACCCCTTCCAAAACTCATGGTTCCAAAACTCATGGTTCAACCAAGACCTCCAGGTTAGCCACATTAACACACAACAGAGCCGTTTATAACAAACATGGACCTTTTTTTGACAAACAGTTTTTTATACTTGTTAGTAAAAAGAACGCAAGTTAAAAACCTTCTGTTCAGTTTAATGATCAACCCCCATCTTCCCTAGAGAGACCATTCATTCTAGCATAAAGGTGTAGTGAGGCACACTGGGGAGAAGGCCTCATTTGAATACTATAATGAGAGCCAATGTGTATTCCCATGGAAGGCAATAAAGCAAGCATGGTCCAGGCGTTCATACTCAGGAGATCCTAAAAAGAATAGAGAGGGTCAGGGTATGGGTGCAGGTAAAATCTAGACTTTCCATGATGATAACTAAACTAGTGTAATTTAATTTACTCTTAAAGAAGAGGTATTTTTGGTATGTAGCATTAAACTATAACATAAGTATACAAATATTTTACATTTTGTTTATTGTAAACCGCAATATTGATCTAAAATGGGTTGATAATAGAAATGGGCACACTGACTTCCTGTTCAAATCTGCAGAACTGATAAGCCTCTTCACAAATGATAACATTTGATGTTAGCAGTGGATTTTCAATGTTTGCATTTTTATTGAAAATGGCTGTGTGACATTTCTGAACCCTACATGCATGAATCTGTGTCTTAATATTTCTAATATTTCTATGTCAAAAGTTCAGAGCTTTGGGTTGAGATGGGGGTTAGGTGAAAACATATATTTCTGAGCACTCAAGTCTCAATACAGGATATCTCAACATAACGCACTCTAGCTCATCCAATTAGTAAGTAAGTACCTTGTAGAATACACGGCATGAAACAACAACTACTAAAATTTAAAACAACTCATGTACGTAAAAATCTGCGTATAACCTATCTGCAATTCCTACTTGGGTGTGGATTCTGTAGGACAGGTAGCATACTTGATTTATGACTCATTCCTGCCGCTTAAAGCAATCAAAGTGACCCACTGGTCCCATTATACAGCTCTGTCCTTGTACCAGGGGGGGTGGAGGTGAGCTGGGGGGAGTAGAGGCGTGGGGGATGGTCCCTGTGGTGTGCACCCGAGCATCTCTCTTCTCCAAACAAAAGATATTCAGCTTCATTTAAATACAATAGCACTGCTCTCGAATGCCTATCAGTGTCCCCTGTGACAGAGTGTCCTCATAACTCCACAACAATACAATAGGATCATTTAGTCATAGCAATAATTGTCCCTGCCCCATTGTGAGACCCCTTTCTCTGGGTGTGCCTTTGGAACCTACAACAATACTGTAACAACAGCTGGGTGTCATGTTGGTCAAATGATGCAGCAAATTGAAAGTGTCAGATTTTCTGTCCTCATCGAGTATTATAGAATTTGAAATGAGTGAACTAATGGTAGAGCAAAATGTCAAACATAGCACTGTATACATCAAAGACAAAACACCAAAAACGGACAAAATAAAAATGGACGCGTCAAAGCTCATTTGTCTAAAATTTCCATCTCTAGATTTTCAGTGTGATATCAAACAGTAATATGATAAAGTAGTCTGGTCTGGTTGATAAATTCTATTGTCATATGTGAGCTGTGGGGGGTTGGGAGTTTTAGGACTAGCCAGTCGCATAAGCCACGTTTTGACTGGCCCTGGTCCCCCAGACCGATTCACTTTGGAGCGTCTCAGGACGCTTCTGTTAATGGTGGTCTACATTTTGAAGCTCATGGACTGGCTCACAGAGGTCTATGTGAGCAGCTAACGCCAACCAAACATAAATGTTTTCTCAATAAATGAACTCTAAATTGTACACAAATTATACTTTTTCTTCATGAGGCCAGAAATTCACAAATTGACATTTTGTAATTCCAAGTTTGTAGCACTGTGAGACATGGTTAAATCTAGAATAAAGAAACAACATCTGGTTTATCCTGGTTTATCTCTTTTTATGAAATGCATTGGAAGCCTTTAAATCCTTCAAACAAGGGTTAGGTACGGATCACTGCAGTGGAAACACCACACGACCGCTCACATTCCGCTCAGCGCCGTACCGCTCTTATGGAAACGTGTCTATATATTATCTCATACAACCATGTTTTTTGTTATTATCAGTAAGGTTTTTGACAACCACTTGCAGAAATCTATTTGCACAAAACGTTTTGCTCATATTGTGCGTCTCTTGTGTCAGACAGAAGGTATTTGAAAGACAAACTATGCAGAGATGTGTTCATAAATACACAGTATTTTATAATTGTAGGCCTTACTGTTTTCCATGTTGGTAACTGTACATTCACACTAAGCTTCTGTTTTCTGCACAGCTTACGATTGGTTTTGGTCAACAATGAGTCAGAAAACTCCCACAAGCTATAATCCGTCCCTGGCATTTGGTTTTAACCATGTACGCCTAAATTACAATTTGTGAACAGTTGATTAAAATACTTTTGTAAACAGCACTTGTTGAATCTCATTAGCCATGATATAGTAACTAAATATTAAATCAAGTAAAAAATAATAATGACTGCCACTATCACCATTCTACTGCTTCTAATAAGGCCAAAAGGAAGTAAATAAGTGAAACTGAAACTGGGTTAACTCAATAGAATCATTCAAAGAACAGACAAGTTCATTCATTTGGCTGCACTTCAGAGCACAGAGTTGTACGGTGAATGGATTGCATGGATTACACTTCGGAGGTGTCGGGTTACACATGCAGCCTGGCATTAGGGTAGTCCTGTAATCACACAGTAATCATGAGACTAGTCTACAACGCACACTGCCCCTTACTTCTGCAGACCTACAGAGAATAACTCAATTTGTGAGTTGGTGAATTTTATATTACACACTTTTTAACTTTTTGGTTTTTAGCATGCCACCAGGCCAAGATATGAGTCCAACTTTTATTTTCTGCATCTGTTATAGGCTAAATTATCGTGGATTACATTACGTTAGCTCACCTTCTCTGGGTGACCATCGGCTCCCTAGACCAGGGGCGTCAGATGCGGCCCACACAAGCGCTTTGATCCGGCCTGCAAAACATTTTTAATATATATTCATTAATATCCAATCGATATACAGTGTTTTTACCGGAAGAACTATCAGAATCAGAATCAGAAAGAGTTTATTGCCATTGTCAATGAACAAAATTCACAAACATAGGAACTTGTCTCAGCATTAAGGTGCAACATAATACACTGAGCAATAATAAAATAACATATATTCAATCTGAGTCCCTTTGCAGCAGCCGTCCCGCCCTCATGCTGCTGCTGCTGATCAGCGCTCAGTCTCTCTCTCGTCTATCCCTGGTGCCGACTCGTGCACCAAACTTTACAGACTTGACTTGAGCAGAGGTCTGAGTGGGGAAAGAGACGAGTGGCTTTGGGGAAACACTTGGAAGAGGAGCGACATGTGAACATTAAAGCTGTGCTAAAAGCAGCGATAATGTGGCGCTAACAACAAAAAAACAAAACTACTGTGATGACAGCTTTGAGAGGAAAACAGCCAATGGATACACATTCTATTCACTAGGTTACATGAAAAGCCATAGTTTATCAGCTTAAGCTACAACTATAAAAATGGTAAGCTCATATCGAGTTTCAGGTGCAACAACAAACCGGTATTTGATATCAACATTTCACATCAGAAATCCCATCATAAGTCCATATCCATGAGTCATGCTGCAAATGCCTGAATATGGACTAAAACTTGATTGTTTTTTCACGTGAAGCAGATTTGTGCAAAACGGTGTCAACATTTTGTAAATGAATGTTATAGCCACATGGCACAAAGGGATTTTGACAACTCTGCCCTAAGATGTTTTATTCCATCTTCCTTAAAACGTACTAATTGGTCAATAAATGCCTAACTGTGCAACCTGTGCAGTCTGGACCATATAAGCACACATTGTGACGTATGGACAGATGTTAAATTCAGACTAATTTAATTGTAACCAGATGTCTCAAACGTTGTGTAATTTAGATTCAGCTGCTGCCTGCCCGTGTCAGACACCGCAGACAAATGGATAAATGGAGGTGACTTTGAGAGGGCACTAATCAGTGAAATGAGCAGTGCATTGGGACGTCTTCTCTGGTCTGTCTGCACGCTGCTGCCTCAAGTCATGTGATCCTGATGATCATGTGATCTGTGGCACAGATGTGATTAGACCAACATAGGAAAGTCACCTTGGCTCATGGGACAAACAAGGCCATAACTGGGTTTAACATCAACAATTGAGGTGCACCGAGTCTATTACAAATGAGCTAAAGCATAATCTAAATAAAGTAAACATCTATCCAGGTTAAATAAACAACAAATCTAATTAAACAAGATAGATTGTTGTCTTTAGTCTAGATAGCAGATTACTGTAATTATTTAAAAGCAGGACTGATGTTCTCAATGTGAGCCATGTTTTATCAAAAAAGTAAACAAAAGTACTGCTTTACTATTGACATTAAGTAAAAGAAGGTATATTTTTAATACTAATAGCACATTATCTCTTATTTCAAAGTGCTGAAATACAAATTTTATTTCAGCAAAAAACTGATCCAATTAATTTTATTATTTTCGCACTGGCAAAAGATTTGTAACCTGACACACACGTTGCCTAACATGGCTTAAGAAGACACATCCCTCCGGAGTATTGTCCCACTGAGGCGTTTAAGATCTACAGACACTTCCTAAATGCACCACAAAGGTCCTGAAGTCATTACATGGCCATTATAAACATGTTAACATGACCACCTGTCTCTGGAGCACTCTGCATTAGATTAGTCCAAGTCAAACGACAAAGAAAGGGGACACTTTATAAACCATGCACTGGAAATGTCTTAAGGGACTAATATTAGGGCTGTTAGGCCCAACGCGCTTAGTCATAAATCCAATGCAATTTGCAATATTGCCAAATTGATCATCTCATTTGTTGTTTTGAAAATTGAATGACAAGATGAATTAAAATATATTTTTCTGCATTTTGAGGTTGTATAGTGTTCTCTTTCTGAGTAGCTCTACTATTATATCAGCCATGGAAGACATCACTCGTTTGTATTTTAGCTTGAAAAGAAAGAAAGGGACAAACTGAGTTTTCTACTTTTCTGACCAATATCACTTAAAAATTGTGCAGATGTGTTCATACTTACACAAACATCACATCAAAATTAGGATCAACCGAGAGCTAAAAACTAAACCAGAACTGAACCAGAACTAAAACAGAACTGAAAAAGGAACTGAACCAAGACTAGTGCAGGATCAAACCAAGTACAACAGGACTAAACTAACAAGGACCAAACCATGCACAGGACAAGATAAAAAAATATATATAAATCAAGACAAAATCCAACGTAAAATAGGGCTGCTTTATTATGGAAAAATAATAATCACTATTATTTTCATCATAATTTAAATGTAAACTTTATTTTAATTATTGTGATCACTGCACACTTAAATCTAAAAGAACAAAGTAGTAGAATGAATCAAAGTAAAAAAATAATAAAGTAACAAAATATGCTGTTTTATTCTACAAGTAAAAAGCTCCAACCTGTGGGCAACGTTTTCACAAAAACACATGCACACACACAGAACTCACTCCAGAGTAAATAGCTTTTTGTAATTAATTAAAACATACAAGCACGACAAGAGGCAAAAATAGGGCTCTTTTCGATTTGATTCAATAAATAAAATGGAAAGGGCTTTCACTATCAATTTCAGAATGAGAAGGGGTTTATTGCCATTGTCAATGAACAAAATTCACAAACACAGGAACTTGTCTCGGCCTTAAGGTGCAACATAAAACACTGATCAATAATAAAAACAACATATATTCAATCCAAAGGGCATGCATTAAGAAACTATTTAAAATAACTATAGTATAAAAATAAATAAAAATAGGCATTACTATGTACACAAGAATTAAATTTAGATTTACAGTTGTGGGTGCAGAAAGTGACAGTGCAGTGAGTGGTTGATTGAATTGCAGTTAAAGTGACAGGTGTTTAGAAGTGTTCATGAGTCCAACGGCAGAGGGAAAGAAACTATTCTTGTGGCGGGAGGTTCTGGACCGGATGGACCGTAGCCTCCTGCCTGAGGAGAGTGGTTAAAACAGACCATGTCCAGGTGAGAAGGGTCAGCTGTGATCCGACCTGCTCGTCCCAGAGCCTGTAGATGAGGATAAAGTCTCGCAAAAAAAAAAAACTAGACATCTGTGTCTTTTTTTGAGGTCCTTTATAAACGGTTATATCCAAAAATGTATTGATTGGTTTATCTCACTAATCGTAATGTTTAACTACAATAAATACAACCTTAAAGCAAGATTCCACCAGAACCATTGGGATAGCTAATCATTTTTAAAAAAGATATTGTTATTAATTGTCAGCAAAAATATTACGTCATCATGATTGGAAAAACAAGACATTTTTGTCAAGATCATTGGTGTTGGTATAGTGCAGTTTGGTGGAATTCCTGTTGCGATCCATTCTCTCTATAGTCCATAATGCTAGGGTTCAGGCCTGACCTTGCACACATGTTATTTGTGTCCAGCCACAGAAAGCTCATAGAAGACACTCTGTGCTGCCTCAAAAACCATGGCTTCCTGAGCTCCGACCTCTGCACTCAGCAGAGCAATCCAAGACCCCATCGTCAGACCCTGACATCACCAGTCAATTTACAGTGGTTCAAAAGGGGCATGCCACTAATATAGGTTTAATTATGCCTAGTGTTGCATCCTTGCAGACTCGGCTTTGAAACCGTTCCAATTATCAGGGCTTGGGAATGCAAAACATTTGTTTTTCATAATTTTCCCACTAGAGTTTGAAGCTAGTGTTGAGGTTGAATGGGAATTTTTAGATGAGAATATAAATGTGAAAACCTAATGAAATATCGCTTAAGGGGATTTAAATAATCCTTCCTCAGCATATTTTGTTTATGTGGTAGTTTGGATGTACAAAAGGGAATAAACACAACTATTAATTAACAAGGTTAAAATGACCAAATATTTTATAAAATGTGATTATAATATGGACAGTGTAGGAATCCGGAATTAGGCCAAGTCAAATGCATCATTCTAACTAGTGTTAATTAAAAGTATGTTTTCATTTTTTATCGTGGTATCGAGAAAAAGAGTTTTTCCTTAGTGTTGTCACGATACTAAAATGTCAGTCTCTAGTTTGATACTAATAAAAAGGTCTTTAAATCTTCGGGCAAACATGTGGATGGAAACTATCAGCTCTAGAAATATGAAAAGACAGATAATAGACGATGACGCACCTACCCACTGTTGACTATGAGGCTGCTTTCAGTCTCAGGTCAACAAACTGCCTTTCAATTCAACAATATGATGTCAATGTCTCAGTGTATGTGGACTACTATATTCAAAAGAAAAAAGATACCATGGAATATGTCCACAGACTTCCTGTGGTGTAGCTTAATACACAGTACAATCATGACTTCGCTTATGTCTTTGAATAATGTAATTTTTTCCAACAGTAAAAAATGTACTTTAGTTTGATTTATACAGTAAGATTGTACTGAGTGGGAAACAGGTTTGAGAACCACTGCATCACTACCTTAATGTTTAAAAATAATGTTTCCCTGTATCCATCAGTGCATGTTTTATCACAGCCCCTTCCACTGATCAAACTAACATTACACAAAAAATGTGTCCTAAAAACAACTCAAGAGTGGCTTTTATAATGGGCCCTGTGGGAAGAAAAGCGTTCCTCCACTTCCTCCCGCGTTCTCAGGGCCTGCTGGGTCTTGTCCTGTGGCTGATCTCTGGGATATGGAACAAGCTAAAACCTAAACTTTTTCACATTTAATCCTGTGCAAGTAGGGCTATATGACTGCGGATTCAGTTCCAAACCTCCAACCTCAGTTAACCTGAAAGACTGTTACGTACACCTTTAATATTTTAGTGTCAATAAATGTTTTAATGAACACATTTTTGTAATTATTTATTTCAGTGAGTAGATAACCACCGGCTCATGGGTACACATTACATTTAATTTACTTGGATGTTTTGATTCTAAATTGTACTTTTAAAAAGTATGTGGAACACACCTGTGTGTACAATGTATTATTTAAAAAAGAAATATTATATAGGGCAGAGTTGGGCAGAGTGTATATGTATTTTTGTATGTATTTTTATATATATATATATATATATATATATATATATATATATATATCATATATATATATATATGCCCAACATGTGCCCAGCATGTGCCCAGCATGTGCCCAGCATGTGCCCAGCATGTGCCCAGCATGTGCCCAACATGTGCCCAACATGTGCCCAACATGTGCCCAACATGTGCCCAACATGTGCCCAACATGTGCTGCATCTTAGACAACTCGGCCACCGGGCAGCACACATTATTAATTTACAAGCGATGTTGCTTAGGTGGCACAAGATGTGACGTCAGGTACAAGTTCACTGCGTTACTCTGAATAATAAGTAGTCAAGTAATGACTCTGAGCTGCGATTACACTAGGGTTTGACAGTGCAAGCTGGGAGGTATCACTGACACATAAACCAGCCCGAGTACTGGGGTACTTCCTGTTGCCCTGTAGGAAGGGCCTGTAAATGAGCCCTCACAAAATGATCAGCTCATCTGTCTCTCACAGCTCTACAGTGGTGCAGCTCCTTCAGTTTGAGGCCCAAGGCTATAGTGCTGCTGCAGCCAAACGCCAGTGGAGCGCTGCATTGTTAAAGAGGGTATAATGCCTTAACTGGTGACATCTCCTGTTCAGTCAGCCAAGCCAAATCCAGTGAATCAGCAGCCAAAACCAACCACGCTTCCACTGTAAAACATTACTGTTGTTTAAAGCTAAATCTTACTCATGGAACTTTTAATTAAGCTGAGTGAGTGTTTCTCTCATGAATATCAGATATCAGGAGCTGAAACATTTTTTGACGGGACTGTCTGGAAGAATATCCAACTTCACACTGTGTCACACAATACAGATTGTACTGAGAGAACGTATTGGAGCAGTATTATATATAACCCAAACCAAGACCTCATTTAAAACCATGGACACCAAACTATTTTGAACATTTTACCAACTTTTCAGAGGAACTGTTGGTTTGCAAACTCCCACTGACAGATCGCCTGGGCCTGCTACACTGTAATTAAGTCCCACGGCTCTCCCCCGGTTTAGGGTTAGGCGCTGGGCCGTAATGTGCTGCTGATTCCGTCCTGCTTTACTGCCCACATTTCCACATTCCACCCAGTACAAAAACTGGATTCCTTTCTCAAGGTGAAAGCACGAGGTCGTTTTTTTCATATTTATTTTTATATATTTCCATCAAACTTAAAAAAACAAAGAAGAAAAAATTTAATTGAATTAGAAAAGCCTTGTCATTCAGAATATGCTAACCAATAACACTGAAGTGTTTATTCTGCAGAAACAAACAGCACTCATTATGTGTGCCTCATCGCTCATTTTAATTATCTACTCACAATTGAACTGTCTGGGCCCAGAAGGTATGAACCAAATACTAAAGGTCTACTGGCATACATTCAGTGATTGTGGACTAGAACACATGAGCCTGTCCAATAGAAATAAAACTTGATAAAAGAAGCATGTGTTATTGTCTGCAGTTGGTCTGACAGCTGACGGCGAGTCCGTTACAGAACTCTATGAAGGAATTGGCTATACATCAAAGCCCAAAGACATACTCCTCACAATCCTTTCACATGTGCCCAGCAGTCTGTTCAACAGTCACACTGTGGACCCCAACTGTCCCATTAGGCGACTACGAAACGAAATGTTTACCATGCTCTTGATGAAGTAGTGTTGCAAAACCAGCCACATCAATATTTCACAATTGGCAATTGGTCTACATTTAACACATTTAGTAACGGCTTTACTATATTGCAAGTTAAGTCAATTTAAGTTAGTTTATTTGAGACAGGGACAATGCACAATATACATTCACCTTAACATGAAAGATGCGTTGTACCAGGCTGTAGCTCAAGCTAATTTCCACCTGTAGTCCCTGGACAGCTGATGTTATTAAGTCCCACTGAGGGGAGGAGCCTGTTGTACATGTTTTTAGTGATTCTTAAAATCAGCATGTGCCATTTTGTAGGATTGTTGCACCTTATTCACCATTAGAAACATATGCATATTGTTTGTGGCGCAAATCTGATATATAAATGAGTTTAGTTTACTGCGTGAGCAGAGGATGTGCAATTGTGTATGCCTCCGCAACAGAGCACCTTGTGAGAGAACAGCCACATACTATAAAACGAAGATGCTATTAATATTTACCACGTCATCAAAAAAACGCATAATTGTTATTCAAAAGCAAATCAATGTTCTGATGAGATCCAAATCTTAGGTTATGTGGAAAGTTATTGTGTCTGTCCCGCTCAAACATTTAAATCATGTTTACACCACGCTGATTGCACAGGCCAGAGGGATGTGTTGCACAACCTGCAGGCAAAAACCTGCCGAAAAGCCGACTCTGGGACCAAGGATCACGAGGATTTGATTATAGCCTCTGAGCCTTCTCCAAAGCAGTCTGAAACGGGATAACAGGACATCACGAACACACGCACAGCTCGCACAGCGGAGATGCCCTGGGGTGAAAAGGTGAACAGTGAAACACACCTCCTTTTGCATCATCATTAGTCCATGCAATGACCTCACGGACTTCACAAAGGAAGGACGTGGAACAGACCTTGTAAATCCGTTTGATGAACAACTCTTGTGAACTGGTCCAGTTCATTTGGATACAAATGAGACTAAAGGCCAAAGTGTCGCAGGTAATGTGTGCTTTTTTTTTTAACTCCCGCCCACTGTAAAAACAACTCATTGTTTTCTATTTCTAAATGAGCCTTATGCAGTACAGAACAAGCACAAATCATTTTTAGCAACACATTGATGAGCAAACTGCTGTAGTCTGTCCTGTGGAAAAGTTTCCACCTGTTACTCCAATCTGCTAACATTTCCACACAGTTTTATGCCACGTAGTTATGGTAAAAAATGACAGCGCCTGCTAAACAATATCCTTTGCATTTTCTTCACCTCAAATTTTGCACATTGTGTCAACATTTGCCATTTTGCATATGCATTAGGTCCAATGAGCTAAATTTGTGCTGTGGCCTCAATCTGGCTGTTAGTGCTCGTCTATATGTGTAGTTAAAGCGAATGACTTCAGTGACACCAAGTGTGAATTGTGCTCAGTCTACTGAAGACCAGAACAACAGCGGTCAATCAGCTGGCAGTGGAGGATCAATGAAACTCCACCAGCCCTCTGTAAAGTGCGTCAAACTGATATGTCCACAATATTCAGATCAATCCAGGCCGGATAAAGGACAGCTCCAACATGTAACACGCAAAACACACAACAAACTAGGATTGTTCAATTAATTTAATCAAGATGAAGTCAATGATCAACTTGAGTCTTTTACTCAAAATGTACAGCCAACCCTCTTGTGATAAAAGCATGTCAAACTAATGCCCGTTAGGACACAAACACCTTAGCAAACCGTTTGTACTTTAATGATACATCATTTTTGATACAGTTGCCTAAACTTCTTTAAATACCTGTATTTCTCAGCAATTTTGTGGCCAATATTATGCTTTTATTATCCAGAGTGAAAACACTGCACTCTGGATATTATTAACTACAACAGGCCGACTTTGAGACATCCTGTCAACTGTGTTTTGAGGTGGATGCCACTCAGAGAGAACATTTAAATAAACAGCCAACAGTAGCATGTTTTTAATGAATAATGCAGAGACACAATACAACAGCTAAGTTTAGCAGCATTATTTCTTAGTTGATGCATTTCTTTAACAAGGCAATGGACAGGAGTTTAATTACTGGGTGTAGAGAGCATTGACTAAAGGCTGTTGAGTGTAGACTTAATAGATTTGACCCCCAAAGCTTTCAAACTTAAAATGAAGCAACCACAACGAAGGACAGCTCAACAATTACCATGGGGACACAATGTACACATTAGCAAACACAGACCGTTCATAGATGGTTTGATGGATTTAACAACACTTTTTCAGGACCCTGTGATCAAACCTTTTGTTCATGGTACTGTTTAGGTGTTTGATTTTCAACAAAAAAGGTGAGAAAGACTACCGTATTTTGCGGACCATAAGCCGCTACTTTTGTCAGATGTTTTGAGCCATGCGGCTTATTTAGAGGCTGCGGCTTTTCTGTGGTTTTTTTCTTTCACCGCTAGGGGCGAACTAAACCGGAATTAGAATCAAAACTACAGAAAAGTTAAGCAAAGAAGCAGATGTTGCTTTTTTATTCAGCTAGCAAATAGAACACGGACGACAAATTACCAACTATAAATTATTTTCAAATTCTTGCCCCATCATTATGGAACCCAAACGAAGAAGTTCGTATGAAGCAAGTTTTAAGCTGAAGGCCATCGATCTTGCTAGGAAGCCGCGCGGCTGCACGCAAGCTTAACATCAATGAATGTACGGTGAGACGCTGGAGGGGACGGAGGGGACAGCGGGGAGATCATGCGATGCCAAAAGTCAAGGAAAGAGTTCTGCGGCCTATACAAAAGGTGCGGCCTATGTATTGTTTTATTATCGTTTTTTTAAAAATAGAGCAAATGCGGCTTATATAGGGGAGCGGCTAAAAGTCCGGAAAATACGGTAATTGAAAAACAGACCAGGAACTGTAATGTTATTTTAGCACAATAACCTATCAATTCTTTACGGTTAAAACAAAGTTCAGATTAAGGCTGCGTAACAGATTTATTTTGGCGGCAATACCGATGCTGTAGTAAGGGGTTAGAAATACTGATTACAATGAATCCCACTGCTCTCAGAACGAAAACTCTTTCACGTGTGTGTGAAAACAACTGCAGACAGAGCCGTGCCTCCAGTTCGCTTTGCCCCCATGGGATGTTGATATGTGAACGGTATCTGTAGTGGCCTGGTGAATTTATTACTGTACTTTTTCTAAAAAGCAGGATAAGGAAGATGCGCTCAGCGATTTAATATATAACCAAAAACTTGTTTGTTTGAACATGCTGTTCAATGAACATAATAAGTAAAAGCACATCACTAAAGGAGAAGAGAAGAGAAGAGAAGAAGAGACGGTTAAGAAATACTATAATGTTTAATTGTTTTTTATGATACACTTTTGTCACGATGCGATCACAATACAATATGTATTGCGATTTCAATATATTGCAATAAACAATAAATTATGATCAATATTAATAAGTATAGTGAGACTTTACCCACAATAATACTTTTTTTAATACACTACTTGTAAGCTGATTGGCATTTCACCACAGTACACCATTATGGTTAAACATAATTATTATTTTCCCTGAATGAATTTAAATAGAAGACACAAGTCAGGTTTCCAAAAGTTAGAAACTAACTGTAAATCAGTATGGCAACTTTGTAAAAGTGTAAATGCACATTAAAGGCTGGGGTTGTAATACAAGCGTTCTTCTTAATTAATCAGTGCCAAGTGCCAATACTGACGCCAACACCAGCTGTGCCGTTAACTTTGACATGGTCACAAACATAAACGTAACATAAAACCACATTTAAGTCCATTTTACAGTCTTTGATTATGTAATAGTTAGTTGCACTCTCATCCTGTAACCACAACTGCGAAAGCAGTGAAGCACTGCAGATGTTATTGAAGTTTGTGATATTTGGTTTCCACTACGATACAACTAAACCTTGTGACAATTGAGAAAATTACATTTTGCCCAAGCCTGAACAAATATATACCAAAATTCTATTTGACAGACAATAATGTTTTATCTTATGCTATTAATGTTTCAGATATGAATATGGATATAATGTGTGCTGCAGTATGGCCAAAAGAGAGTTACCGCAGATCTTACTGATGTTACATCTCATTTACGTGATTATTTTGTAACAAACACATTATTGTACATGAAAAAAAATATTTTTGTATATCATTTTTTGGCTAAACACATACTTCCACTCTCTTTGACCACCAAACAACATGGCTGTTCTTTTATGAAACAAGTGACATAATACAGCCCTGACAGTGGGACTATTTAGCATCATCACTTATTGGACCAAAAGCACAATGTAATTTTAAAAAGGCCAGTTCTGCTCCATGGAGGGACACACCCTGGCAGAAGTTTAGGAGGTGACATTGTCCTTTAACATTTGCATCAGCCAAAAGCCAGCCAAGGTCCTGAACTTTTGACACGCTTGTCCAACATTCATCTTGAAATTTCCATAGCAACCCCCCATTTCCCAGGCCCCGGCCCCCTCCCTGCAGGCATTTCAAGAAAGAGGGGGGTTGGATTTAGGGGTGCAGTGGTAAGAAAAGGCCATTACTCTGCGAACTGAGCTCTCACTGTTCTCAAAAAGCACTCGCATGGTAACCACTTGGCAACACTCGGACCGTTGCCATTTTAGAATTATGCTATTGACGACACTGGTGTGTGCAAGGGGCCGGGGACCAAACCTGGGCCTTGGTCAACCTACAAGATGCTTCATGTGGAGGAACTTAAATCTACGGGATCAAATTAGTGTCAAGAGAAAAAATATGTATTCAAGAGTACTATGCATTTAATTACAGCTCAGTATAATAAGCTACATTGGGAGCTTTACCATTTGATTAATACATTGCAAGGTTTTCATTAGACTTCCTGCACAATTTAGTAATGTAGCCACTACCTTTATTTGATTATTTTTAAATTATCCTAAATCAGGACTACATAATTAAACCAAGCATAATATAGAATTAAATTATACAAAATAAAAGAAAAAACAAAAGTCGCGGCCAAATGCCACCTTGACGTATATATCTGTTTAAAGATAAACCAAAGAATCCAAACTCGACTTGAGCAAAGGTCTGTTTCAAAGCAGGTTTAATAAAACCTGAGCTGATAACCTTGAAGTTATGAAAGCTGTGGGGTTGACTTCTACAAGTAGGACTACGTTTTTTACCTCTGTTTTAACCTAACACACGGGGCATCGCAGAGTTTTACACTTCCTTTAACTTGAAGTAATTGTCCAAAATGTAAGAATGGATGAATAATTTCGGAGTGGATGAAGTGGATGATTCCATGTAAAGAACCCCATGTGAAAAGCACAAATAAATGAAGTTGGATGTCAGCTCGCAGATTGACAGCAGCAATGATTAGAGGAATACTTAATATGTGGGAATAAAACAAAAATACATCACAATATTTCAGACAATGGAACAACCTTGTAACAAGATTAAATGCTCAGCGCTTTTGCATATCCCCAACTTAAAAATGTCCAACAAGCATAGCCCACTCTTCTTTTACCACTCTTCCGCCCTTTCTTGCCAAAGCCTCTGCCCTGCTCTGGTTGGCTGGCCTTTTCAAACCGAGTCTCACAAAAGACACAAAGGAGGCTGGACCAGCACGTCTCTTTATCAACAGCTGAAAAAATGGGTGGGGGTCTGTGGGGAAGAGAACCTGCCACACAAACCTATAGAGGAGACTGATAAAGAACATGGTGGTATTTCCCTCTTGTCCAAAAAACAGCAGCGGAAAAGCAGTGTTGTGTCTACTGCCGTCAGTGCCTTGATCGACCTCGCTGCACACGACAAGCTCAGCAATACTGACGTTACACACATTAAAACCAAACGCTCCTTTCCCAGAAATGTTTATACTCTCACACAATTAAGAGTTATTTTACGCTTTCTTTTTTATTAAAGAAACATTCTTTTATGCGAGAATGTGACAATACACTTGGTGACCACTTCACAATGCAAAATTTAAAGATGCACATTTAAAAACAATATTAATACGGCACTGCAGCCGCGTCTTGATGGTCGGCTTAGCAAGCAGTGTATCCGTCTACTATGGCTGGGAGGGATGGCTATCATATCGTAAAGTACCGTATTGAAACATTCTCCCGATGTCACCTTCAATATAAATCTGGAAAAACATTTCAACTACTGTAAAGAAAAACCTCTTTGTAAAGAAGCTCACATGTGGAATATGATGAGCACAGGCCCAATGCATCAAGCAGTTAAGCCATTATGAAGTTGAAGAAAATATAAGATATATTAAATCTTATTTAAAAGTAAATGCTTTAAACTCTATAGGCTACAGTTGCACAATTCTAATGTACAGGTTTAAAAAAAAAAAAATAAAAGACTAAATTAATTGTTTTATGCATCCCGATGGCATCGAATTGTAGGTCATGCATCGTGCAGCCAATCAAATTGTGAGATTTCATGCCCGTGCCATGACGTAAAAGAAAAATAATCTATTGGTAATGAAATAACCAGGTCATTCTGTATTCAGTTAGTTTGATGTACACTAAAACGGGTCGCCATTAGAATATTGCAATGGCTGCAATTAATCGAGTAAAATTATTTCCTCTGTAAACAACAAATAATCTACTTTTATTCTGTATAAAATGTGTTACCCTGAAGTTAGACCTCTTCAAACATGTTCTGAAATGCATTGCTTGTATTAGTTTAGAAGTTCAGCATGATTAAAACTAAAATCAAAATATTATTGTAATTACAATGCTTGCCAGAAAATACTTTGTGTTAAGATAATGCTGAATCTCTCTCGCTCTCTCTCTTTCTTATCAGATTCATGTAGCCCAAAACGTCCCGTCATATCTTGCCATGGACTGTCCAGTGTGATGCTGAAGCCAAATGACAGGGGCGCACACAGGCAGATGTCAGAGTAATTGGAGGGAACTTCACGAGACGCCATAAATATTTATCAAGGACGTCAAGGCATCAACATAAGAGACACAGATCTATGGCAAAACCCCGTCATTAAGTCAAAACTAAATGAAACAAAACTTTGCTTTATAAAAGGCCGACAAAACAAATACCATCAAGCTTCCTGAGAGTTCTTCAGCATAAATATGAGTACGGAAAGGTTTTGCAGCATATGCATAAGTAAATGCCAAAAAATTATAACGTTTTTCTAAAGCCTAGATTAGAGTTTTGATTTGAATCAGGATTCATGTGCACCAAGGCCAGGTACACAGTAAGACAACAGACAAAGTGTGCATTTTGCAACAAGTACTTATATCACACTCGCATGAAGGACACAGACACCACACACCTGCCCTCTTATGTGTTCATTCTTCAGCAGGTTCATCAAAAGTATCGAAAATCAGATGCTTATCGACTAAAACTAGCATCGATACTAGATGCTCATTTGACCAAGTATTGATGAAAAGAAACACAAAACTTTCCAGAAAAGTTTTAGAATGATCAAGAATTTTATCAGAATAAGTATAATACCACATAGTAACCTAAAAAGTACTACCATTATGAGTTGAAAATGACCATGTCTATTGTCCCCGGTGCGAGTGGGCAAACACATAGGCACAGCCTAGGTCTCAATTCCCATCCCGAGTCCTAAATATACATTTTGGAACCTTACAATTTGAAGTCAAGAACACGTAGATATGAGAATGTTTTCACAAATAAGAAGAAGAATAACACAGCATCTGTGAGCACAACATTTGTGCCGATTATAAACCCTACGAGACGATACAAGACACAATATTGATTGATGCCAATATTTGGACATAATTCACACATTTTGCTCGGATTTTATAAATTACACTTATAGCATATTATTTCTTAATAGAAAAAAAAATAAAAATTACGATCGCAATTAACATTATTATTGCAACATTTATTATTAACTTAATATTAATCTTATGGTTTAAAGTATTTTCAACTGACTCAAAAACGTCTTAGAGGATAAATAATGGCACACCACTTTCTGAGGCATTGTCAAATTGTTTTAATCTTTTGTCAATTTATACTGACAGAGGAGGTGTTGAACTTTGTGCCAGTTTTTGTTTCATGTGGATAGGCCATGGTAATTACAGAGATATGAAAATAAAAACATGTACACAGTCACTGCCAAATATTAATTAATAGTAAATAAACAAACAAATCAAATCGGGTTCAATAATCTGTAATCTGAGCAGTTTAACCCTGGGCTAGTCCTGGGCTAGTCCTGGGCTAGTCCTGGGCTAGTCCTGGGCTAGTCCTGGGCTAGTCCTGGGCTAGTCCTGGGCTGATTCTGGGCTTTACCAGCTCGGCGTTCCACCAAATAAAGGCTCTTGTAGCAATGCCCTGTTTACTAGCCAACAGTTAGCACTTGATTTGTTTTATTCACAAAACTGATCCCCAGTTTTTGTTGCATTTCTGCTAAAATTCATTATTCTATTTGAGATGAGACCATTTACTTTTAATAAGAGCTGACTTATGTTTATTATATCATGCTTTAATATTCCATCAGAACCAGTTCTAATTTTTGGCGCAGCTCTGAAATGGTGCCATCTCAGAACCACTTTTCAGCAGCAGGAGCAAGCATTTTTTGAGTTAAAAACTGCAAAACTGGTTCCGAAATGGCCTCCAGCACCAGCTTGGTAATATTTACTCAACTACCAACATTGTGGGCCAAAGCCCACATCTGATGTGATGAATAAGGCAGAGTTAATGCAGAGTGACTTAATTAAATGTTGTTAATCTGCCCAAATAGTGATCCAACATCCACACAGTAAGCCACTCCTGCTCTTAGGGGATGGCACGATGCTCTGATTTTAATTCCAAAAGGCCCCTGTAGTGCGTGAATGTGAGCGTGAACAGCTGTTATCTGTGAATAAATGTAATTTCTGCAACTGACTGGGCACTGAGTATAACCCTCTTAAGTCCCATCTATACATGAGGAGTCGGGCCAGCTTGCCATGGCCACGTGATTCCCATTGGGATCAAATGTGGCTGCTGTTTTTTGGGGGTTTTGTTTTACAATAGAAAAAAAAAATATTATGAAATATTTGCAATGCAGTTGTAATATATTTTATAGTGTAAACCAGAGGGGTGTATTAATAAAAGATCCTTTTTGCTTAGTTACAGAGGATTAAAAGGTTTTGAGTTTGTGTGTCAAATATACTTTAACTCAAGCTAACCTGGGCCAACGAATGAGATTGTTTTGTCCCTCAACATTTATTGGCTAGACAAGGAATGAGAGGCCCTTGGACCAATCAGCTTTCAGGAAAACAGATCGGCTACAGACAGAATAAACCTCTGTGTTCAGGAGGAGAACTTGTCAGCACTCAACAATGGCTCCAGGCTGCACTTTCACAGAAGACCTACACTACACACATATTTTAGAGTTCATGTTTCCAATCTCAGGGGCAGGCAACTCCATCCAGAGTCGCACTGAGAGAATATTACATTTACAAAGTGTGTGGATGTGTTATGCAAAAAGCTTTTGAACTCTACATGTAGGTTATTCTGTGACACAAACACTTTTATGGGAGGGCAAATGTCACAAAATAACATGTGTCATAACTTTCAATTGATGAAATGTGTTGCAACATCCTTCTTTGATGACTTATTGAAATTTATTCAATTCTCCCTGTTCCGACAATAGAATAGGGGACCACTCCCATGGTGTCTAGTCGATATCTAAACATTAGCTAATCCTGCGGAAGTCCATTTTAGACTTGATTGATGCCTTCAGAGACAAAACTAAGCAATTGATAACACCAATTTCTGTTAATGCAATGTGGATTACATTTGGCCCGTTTCTCTCACATTGTGCAACCCAAAAGTGAGTTGGTTCAGCATACTAGTTATGATTGTGGGAAGAATCTGAAGAGGGATTATTTGGTTGTGATGGTGGGGTAGAAAACACTTTGGCTACAGCAGTTGAAATACAATGTTAAGTAGGTCAGTACCACAATCACGTACTTTGACGTTTGAATTTGCACAATTTGGGACCAAGAAGTCCAATTCATAAATCCAGCCTATTTGCAGAGAAAAATAAAGCCTGAGTCATTGCATCAAGAATTACATTGATAGCAAAGGCAAGTACTTTGTCACATTTTGTCAAAGATGTGTCTGGCCTTTTCACTTCCCAAACACTTCAAAGTAGAATGTATGGTCCCAATTAGTTGTGTTTAATTTCATAATTTCATTCTGTTGGGATTCTTAAAGGTCTACTATGCAAATTCTCTGGCAGTGTTTGTCTCCATGGAGATAGTCTTTTCTACCTGCATGAAGAAAAGAAGGTTGATGCCTAAACCAAGTGGCAGGTCAGATCTGTGGAGAAATGACCCCGTTCACAGTAAAAACACCTTGAATAAATGCAAGGTAGATACATTTAATGCCAAACTGTGAAACATTCTAGGCAAAGCAATTAAACCTGTATAGAGTCAACCGGACCCTGCTCCAAAAAAGTTACACAATGAACCTTTAAGCCTAACGTCACTTAAATGCCTAAAACGATGCCTACATAGAACCCCCCCGGGGGCAAACAACTCTGCAACCTTTCGATGTAGGATCCCAGAGTTGCCTGAATGTGAAGTTAATATGTCCAAATACCACCAATTAAAGTAACTAGACTAACAGACTGGACAACTTTTCCTAGACTGAACCAGTCCTTCTGCAGCCGTGAGAACGCAGCCTGCAGTGAGCCAGGAGCACTGTAACGTTATTAGAAAGTCTCAATCAACAGAACCGTGTGTTCGCTGGGATTTCCATGGAGCGAAGTGATTCCTTTAGTTAGGTCCAAACATTGGCTGCAGAAAACCACATGCAATGTAACATAATCCACGTAAATTGAATATCAGTAAATGTATTATTTTCCCAAATAATTGGTAAACCAGTGTAAGAGGCACTCACCTTGCACCACGTACAACCTCTGCCCGTTGCTCTCTGCGCTCCTCTGCACGAGCACGCTTCTTTTCCCTCTTCGTCCCGGGCTCAGCTTGTGACCACAGTGTTTTAGACGCGCACCGGTTTCGACGATGGATAGTCCACACATGCGAGCGTCAGAAATGAAATTCAAGAGAAATAATGTCCTCACGCACACCGTGTTGCAGATTTGTTCCACAAAGAGACTTGAGTTCACCGGGAGTTTGCCCAGTGTGCTGAGCTCTCCAAACAGGTCCCAGTCTCATCCAGGTCCAGCCCCCGGCACTGCTCTGAGCCCGCCCTGCTCCAGCAACACAAAAATCAGGAAAGTAGTGTCGAATGCTGCATTCACGAACCACTCGGATTTAGTAACATTACACAGCCTGCCTCTCAAAGTAACAGTTCCTCAGCTATAGTAATAGCTCAGACCTAGGTATAATATAGCATAATTCTATTTTAAGTTCAGTTCAAGCAGTTAGAGGCCGAAAAAGTAACTTTTCTGCACTTTATGAATTGTAATTTTGCTTCGAACATGCGAGGCGAGGTCTATTTGAATTTCAAGAATGTTGAAGGGGAAAATGTGTAGCAACTATGTTAACCTTATTTGACCTACCCGCACGTGCTTATCTCTATTGAATTTAAGGCTATTGCTATTGCTCTTGCTATTGCAACAAAAACAAAAACAGCATTTGCTGACCCCTAGCGGCTGATCCAGATAGTGGAGCTTTACTCGCTTGGTGAGAACAAAAGTGGGCGTGTCAATGAACCGGATCGAAGCGTGTGTCGCAGGACAAAATCTAGACACTCTGAACATAACACGTTTAACTGGCCAAATAATTATATTGGTGATTGTTATAATCGACAACAGAGTATCTGGTAGGAAATCTAAAAATAGTTATAGTTTTATTTGTAATAGCCTACATTAAAATCCCTTTGGCAGTATTTTGAGGCTCCCATCTCTGTGTTAAAGCTTAATGGGCTTGAGGCGTGTGATAGGTGTTAAAGATATTTGCTGATTGAAAACGTCTGAAAAGTCAGTTGCTGCGTCTGTTTCAGTGGTTTTCACTAACTTCAGAAAAAGTTAGAGACACTGCGCACCTTTAAATAGCTGGATCTAGTCATATGTACAATGGACAGTGGTGAATCCAGTAGGAGGCGCCATGGCATAAGGTTTCTCCACATAATTAGCAGTCATTTAATTTAACTGAAAATCATCAAAACGCTCTGAACATTAACCTGTAGTAATGGGAAATGCCTCATAGAGAGATGAAGCTGCGTGACTCACTGTTGTATTGCAGTAAGTGGAGTGCAACTTGGTATGGGTATTGTCTTAGTTTTATTCATGCATTCTTGTGTATATTCAGCCCGGTTACTCACTCTCGGCTGTGTGGGGCCGAATGTTTTTTACCGTACCCTTTAATGGGGTACCCTAACCTTACAGTACCCTTACCTTATCAAAATGTCTGCACGGGTGCCAAGGTCTTTAAAGCAGAACATTTGTACCTAAATGCATGAAGCTCCACTGTAGTCCATCTCCGACCTTGTTTTGTTCATTTCCACATGCCCAATGATAATAATGATAATAATAATAATAATAATAATAATAATAATAATAATAATAATAATAATAATAATAATAATAATAATAATAATAATAATAATAATAATAATAATAATTAATATATAATTATAATGTAAAATGTTAAATGGTCTGCAAATTAAAGTCATATTTCAACGTCAAACATTTTGCCGACTTGTACATCAATGCTGATCCAACTAAATAATGGGAACATCAATACATTTTGTGGCTGGGAGTGTTTCGACTCTGAATCTGGCAACACCGCTGTCTTGCGCTTCCGGAAAACACGAGCAACTGGCGGCCTGCACAGGTTACAGGTAATGCGACAGCCGGGGCAATAGTTAGAGAGCCTTTATCGGTATGCGGGTTTTGTTTAGTGGATGTAACGAGCCAGATTCACATTACACATTGACATTGGAAATGGTATTTGACGAATGGGGCAGTAACACTTTAGTAAGATCAATATGAGCATATTGTCGCTCGCTTAGGCCCGCTGAGCGCCGTGCTGCGAGACGCTGCCGGTGGTTCCTTCCCCGTTACGGAGACTCAATGAGTCATACTATTCTCTTATGTTTTGTTTTTAAACCGATTTTTTAAAATGTATTTAGATCTAACTTTCCTATTTCTATGTTTTCGATAATAGTGCCACCGTGACCTAGCACAAGAAAATGACAGTTCAACCGTGTTTTATAAAGCCACAAATCTCGTGAATTTTCCTCGTCAGCTGCTTTTCACAACAGGCTCTAAACATTCACAAATAAGGTGTGATCTGTCTGCAGCAAAACTAGTCGCTCAACTATTAATCCAGGTTATTGATTTAACTCCTTTTAATGACTTAGCTTGATGAATCATGAGACAATTATCCGTTGTGCAGGTAGCATTGAAGAAAATATGCTGTAACCGTCTGCGAAATAGAGAGTTAAGGCCATTTTAACCTTAATGGTCACTACGCAAAGCTGTCTGTATGAGGGTCCCCACCGAAAAAGTTACCATGGAGCACCTTTTTTTAAATATGAGCTACGGTTCACTGATAAAAATCAGAATCAGGTTCATAGCCTTTGTCAATGAACAACGTTTCACAAACTAGAAATATGGCTATTTGGTGCAAAACGCTGAACAACGGATAAGAAAAAAGAACGTTAATAATAAGTAGTGACAGTGTGTTCATAAGTTCAGATGGGAAGAAAACTGTTTCTTTTCATGAGAGATCCTGGCCGGAAGGACGTAGTATCTCTGCCTGAGGGGAGTGGTTCAAATTCCGTGTCCAGGGTAGTGAGGGTCAGCGTGATCTGACCTGCTCGTCCCAGAGCCCTGGAGACGTACAGGCTCCAGCGTACAACAACGGTGAATGGAGAGGTGAGGATGAACTCAATGATGGGCCGTGTAGAACTGCACCATCATCTGCTTGGCTTTCCTCAGCCTTGAAGCAGGAGTTACATTCTCTCTGCTGGGCCTGAGCTAATGAGGAAGACCTGAATGGTGGTCATAGAGTGGATGGGTGGTAAGGAAGCGGAAGCATTCATCTCGCCACTGTCTTCTGGAATTGAGCTCCAGGCAGAGTTGCCAAGTGCACTTCTTTTATAGCGTGTGTGGGCTTTTATTTGTTAGAAGTTACTTTTACTCCTGAGAGCTACGTCATAAAAAATAGATTTCAGCCCTTTCCACGATAATAGACCCAATATTGTTAGATTGTTATTGATGTAAAATGTGTTCATCTCATTAGGGCTCGTTCAGCAGTGACACACAATTTAAACTAGTTGCTGTTATTTTGGGGCTTATCTCTGTAAGGCTTGGTCTCTGAAAATGTGGCAACTCCAGCTCAAGGTTGTTGCCACTGCCACAGGATACCCAGCACCACCTCCTTACAAGTCTTACACTTGTTTTTAGTTTTTATAGTACCAGACATGCTTTTATGATGGTTCATTATGGTTTAAAAAATCTTGTTCTAATGTACAAAGACATGACATCAAGCCAGTGGTTATTAATAGTAGTCTCTAATTGTTTTGATACATTTAAGGTGGTGGGGCAGTTGTGCACCCATGCAGAGAACAATCTCTTTTTTCCCATATGGCTTGGACAATAAAAGCTTAACAGTATTGACCTACACCTTTTATCAATGCTTTTAACTCTAAAAATAGTATCATTTCTTCTTCAAACCTGAACTCTGCTACAACCACATGCCTTTACTGACTGCTCTAGACCTTTTGATTAAAAAGACCCAAGCTGATTATTGGACAAAAAAATTACTGAATTGATTAAAACACCTATCAATCGCACAGCCGTACCTGTTGTCTAATTTATTTAGCCTGTTTTGTTATTTTCGTGGTGATGTCGGACTGTATCAAGTTGTGAATGTATGAGAAGAAAAAAGTTTATCAAGCTAAAGCGTTTTGTTTTCTGTGTGAAGGTGTCGTGGTCCCAGAAGTTTTCGTTTACTGGAGGAGTTAGAAGAGGGCAAAGGGCTTTGGAGACGGTACTGTGAGCTGGGCCTGGTAGATAATGAGGATAGACGTTACCTACTAGAGCGAAGGTGTAAGATACTTGTGAGCACCAAAGTAATATTCGGCCTTTTATTATTTTTGTTCTGATTTTGTCATCACCTTTTTTTTTTTTTACATGTTCAGTACCATTAAGGCTTGTCTGTCCATATTTATTGTTCCTTAATGCTTAGTTAACAGTATATGTTTGAAATGTTTTATTTATTTGTTATGTGCTATAATGGCTATTGAAATCTTACTGCTTGGTTGTAATCACTGGCATTTTACTTGTGAAGAGCACTTCCACAAACCAAACTCTCCTGTTAAGCCAGTTTTTTTGCCTTTTGAAAAGTACTGAATAGTTACTGACAGTTTCATTGTCTTTAGGTGAAAAAGTACTGCACTCACACTAAAGTTGAAAAGTAGTATAACCAAATGTATGTCTTTTATTAGTGGACAAATATGAAGAATGATTATGAGTGACATGAGAACATATGAAAATCACTGCAGTAAAAGTGCCATACCTAGGAGTGGTGTCTGGTTTCAGGGTGTTTCCACGGCCTAAAGCGAGATGTAACTCCTCGTTTGAGGGGTCTGAAGAGGCCCACCCGAGGTATTGAATCTCCAAAGAACTTCAGGGCAAACTGCGTCCAGGAACGCTTTGGCTAAGATTGAAACAATGTCATTTCAGTGCCTTTTATGAGGGACAGACGTTGAGAATTAATCCTGGCTAAAATGTTGTAGTGTGTGACATGAGCTCATGAAACATACTTGTCCCTATCAAATAAACCTAAATAAATAAATGATATGTTAAAATGTTGTGTTGCAGCGCAGGAAAGTGAATTATAAGCACAAAAGCTGATGAGGAATCAGAGCTAGTTTCCTGTTGTAGCTTTACACATGTCTCTGGACATGGAGGATCGAAATGTGCGCCGCCATCCTAACATACGGCATTGAGCCTGCCTCAACCTATATCCAGTGGAATAGTGTGAGACACAATGAGCCCCAGTGAATCAAAACAATCTGTAATGGCATGAGTGTGAGATTCATATAGTCAGACCTGTATTTTAGTGTCATGCTTTGACATTTTCCATGCTGCCTTCCTCAGAATTGTCACTTGATGTTACAGTGCTGTCGTCCTACTACCACTGCTCCAAGACTGTTAAAAATCTGTTAAAATCAGCTGCAGACAGTGACTGCCCTTGCTTGTTACTGCTGTTCCTTATATCAACAAAAGTAGTTGTATTTTTTTTAGAATGTGGGTTTTGTTTGTTTCATTAATTAAGAGCAATTCTGCTTTAAAATATTATTTTATGTTTCAATCTTGCAGACTGTTTATGAAAACAGAATATACAGTCTTAAAATTGAATGTGGACCCAAATATCCTGAGCACCCTCCTCATGTGCGCTTCATGACCCAGATCCACATGAATGGAGTTCACAGATCAACTGGGGTGGTGAGTATACATACACTAACAATTATACATATTTTTGTTGTTTTTCCAAAAACTAAAGTAACAACCTGCAATGCCTCTTAAAAGCCTACACACCCTTTGATTGCACAAGGACAGATATTTCAGACCATATTCTGCCTTTAAGTTAATTGTCACTAATTGAACAATAGTATTTTACCACCACTAAGAAAGATGTGGATGAATAATGCACTGTAAAGCTTCTTTGGATGTCTTGAAGAGCACTATATTTAGTACTCGCCAGTGGTGTAGTGGTCCAAGGCGTTGCACTTACATGGTTATTACCAGCTGGGTTCACTTCCCGGTCTGGACCATTTGCCGGGATCTGCATTTGTCCTGTGAAATAAAGCCCAGAACATCTGAAAAAGAAAGCTGCCATTTCAATCGATTTGTTATTATTGTTGTTCGGCCAGAGCACCATGTGTTTGTGGGGGTGTGGAGGAGGAGGGCAAAGTCTTACATGTGTTGAAGCTGTGTGTGTTGTGAAGGAGGCTTTTACATTGGGTGATTCTGGATGTGATGAAAGCATTAATGAAGCTACAGAGAACGAGAGGGATTGACAGAGACTATGATTATTTGTGTTTATATAGAGCCATACAATATGGCTGGGCAATATCGCAAAAAATAATACAAATCGATACAAATAAAAATGTTTTAATGTTAATTACAATATCAATGTTGAATCTGTGCTGTTTCACACAAGAAATTGGCTAATTTATTTCTCCAAAGTCTGAACACCAAACCACATTCCATACCTGACAATATTGAATGTTGGAGTAGGACTGTCAAAAGTATCAAAACCCAAATACTAAGGAATACAAAAACTAGTATCAAAACATGATAATTATTTGATTTCCATTCTGGAAAAAATCCCAAACAGGATCTAAAACTGTTTTAGAATGATCTTACACATTATCAGGACTAAAACTAGTATAAGACCAAATATTTTGTGTGGAAAATGAAGAAGGAAAAACAAAAGCATTATCATTGTGGCAGCGGAAGTGTCAAAAACACTTGACAACACTATTGTAAATATCGGCTTTTATCCTTACAGGCTAAAAGTTCAAACCCACCCCACCAAAATTCAATAATCTTCACTTCATAATCATACTGAAACCCATCTAAAATCAAGTGATTGTGTAAAGTTGAAGCCTCAGTTATTTCAACTTTAAACATTTGTGATTGCTCTCCTCTGTTTATCCTAACTCTCTCGTCAAATGCAGGTGGACTCAAAGGCGGTGCCATCTTTGGCCCGATGGAAGACTACTTACTACATCCGGACGGTACTGCAGGAACTCAGACACCACATGATGGCAAAAGAGAACTGCAAACTGTCCCAGCCGCCTGAAGGCCTGGTGTACAGCAACTGATCCCACCCTCTCGCCCCCCTCACACCACACATTCAACACTAACTCCACACAGAGGGCCACAGGTCAGCTCTCACCAGTGCCCAAAGTGCACCAAGCAGATCTGCTGTTCCAACACACTCGGCCACATCCATTCCTCAAGAGCTCAGTAACATTTTTAACTTGATTGAGTGTCCTGATTTCATATGCATTGATTTTGAGAGTTGTTCCATTCTAAATATTTACCATGGAACGGAATGGATTCTGTGTAGGGATAAAGACAAATCTGTTCTTAAATTCTATTCAAAATTACACAACTTGTTTCTAGAAACTGCAACCAATGGTATCTGAATGACATGTTGTTGTGAGCTCTGTTTTCTCAAAATAAACCAAGAAATAAGCCACTGAGTACAAGAAGTTTTTGATATTGGCTATATAACCGCTTCCCTCTGGTCAATTTCCAAGCATTAATAGGAAAAATAATCTCAGTGTCAATTGTTTGACTCTAAGATTGCTTCACACTTCTAAAAAATCCTAAAACATGGTGGTAGAATACATCTTTTAAAGCAGGCGTTCTCTGTGAAGATTTTTTTGTTGCCAATGCTGGGTCGAATTTCCATCTTTGATTTTCCCGCTGATGTGAAATGACAACGACATGTATGGTACATGGAACCGACTGCTAGTTGGTTTAGCTCATTTGGCCGGATGTGTCTTCTGTGCCATATGGTTCCAAAAAGTGATGGATGGGCAGTGTTTGAGGTAGGGTGGAGCACTGTCAGGTTCCCCACTGTACTCTGCCTGTACCACACAGGTGGAGCTCTTTTGTTTGTTCTTGTTTGTATATCTTATTTGGGTTTTCAGACATACGTACTCTTTCTCATACAGCATATGTTCACTGATCGCGTTGTACGGCTTTGGATGTTTATTTTATAATGGGATTAAAAGGGCGGCAGTGACCTATTGCATGTTTATTGAATTAAACGTTATTACTTTTGCACGCGTGTGTGGGTGTGGTTTTTTTCCATTTTGATAACTGATCTGACTTAATACTTTCACATTCACATACTTTCTTGTATCTGGGCCTGATTTCACAAAGGAGCGGAGTTTAAAGTGGTAGAAAAAGATTCAGGTGTAATAATCTGGACAGAGTTTTAGAATAACGAGACGTTTCGACTCATCCGAGTCATTCGCAATCTGCGAATCTCTTTTTTTAACAAAGATGGCCTCCTTGACCCCTCTTTCAAACCATCTCTTCTCCAGCTTCGAATCTTCACCTCACTGTCTTCAAAAGAGTGGTTTGTTGTTTATGATGAAGATGCACAATGCTCTTTATTCCTGTGCTGTCTGTTAAGAAAACCTCTTCGTGTAGTAGCTGTTTAATCTCACCAATGTAACGATCTTTACAATTTGCTTCACTGCATTTGATTTGATAGGATCTTGTCCTGTTTTTCTAAAACGGTTTACAGATGTCTACAACTAAATCTTTTTCTACAATGGAATATTCCTGGACAAATGAGGGATTACACCGGCTGAGTTTAAAAGTTAACTCAGAGCGTCCACTAAAACAGACAACTGAGTACTTTTTCATAGAACCTTTACATCTGTAATTAAAATTTTCCGTTTTATAAAACAAGTTTGGAAACCCTGAGTTTATTTACCTAGGGTTTAGCTGAGGACACAAGATTTTATCAATGGATCCCATAAAAAAAAAAAAAGATTAAATGTAATAGATCCAAGATGTGAACAGGAGGCTGCCATCTTACTGGAACAGGAAGTCATGTGATTGTGGACGTGCTGTTTACTGACCTCACAGGTTTATTTTAAAAGAAAGGTTGAGAAGCTTTTTTTTATAAAATAAATGTATCAAACATTTGTATATTCTATGGCCTATACTGTAGAGTACACACCAAAGTCACTTTCAATAATGACAAACCTGAGGCAGTTAAGGCAGCAGAAGGAGGCAGCGCACAAGGCTGGAGACAGACAGAGCTACAAAGATGCAAAGTATGGATTTAGCAAAGAGGTGTCGAGAGCTAGACCACAGTACAATACGCGTCTGAAGCAGCAGTTCTCTGACAACAACCCTGCTTCTCACCGACTACACGCCTAAAGCCATGAAGGTGCAGTGCGAGAAAGACAAACGTTGAACTAATTTAATATTGTCAACGTAAAGCTTCTAGATTTGCTTACATTGGGAGGAGAAACCAAAATGTTTACTGAAGTAAGTACTTCAATGCAAACATTACTACAAAAAGTTACTCCAAGAAGTACAATTTCTTGAAAAAGTTTTTGGTTAGACTCAGGGTTGGAGGAATTAAACCTCCTCCAGAACAGGTTAGCTTCAGAGTCTCACAGTGATAGGCTCGGAGTTAAACTGAACCCTCTTGGTGAAACAGAAAATGTAGGAGTTTGGTATTATTAAATACTGTATTATAACAGGGTTTTTAACCTCAGAGTTTACAGAAAACCTGCTTTGTGATCTGCTTTAAGTAGATAAATGTTATCACTGTGGAGGATGTTGTAATAGTCTACTATTATCCCCTGTTCCTTTATTATATCATAACTTTATTTTCTCCAATTTGCAACAACAGTGTCTTCTGCTTGAACATTGACATACAAGGAACGTTTCATTAGCAAAATAGTGTGAGTGACAAGGGATTATGTGATTTATCAGTTTTTGATTGATCACTGATCCTTTTGGACAAAATATTATTGTAAGAGCTAAACATAATTTTGATAATTCAAGAAGTAAAAATAAGTTATTACAATTACAAAAGTAAACATACAATAATGTTTTTATCTGGCTGTCACATTAACTTAGAGCAATGATAATCTACTGTGATCCCTAATAGTGGCACATATATAATTTTTTTGTAATTCAATTCAATTTATTTTTAGAACGCCCAAAATCACAACAGTGGTTGCCTCGAGGGGCAGATTAAACAATGTTCATAGGGACTTGCCAATGTCCCAGCATCCCGTGTCCTTAGACAAATGTCCCAAGCTTCTGAGAGATCCGACTCCCTCGGACAGTAAGAATTCCACGTAAAGTTTTATAAATGAGACCAATGAGCTGGATGATTTTACCTATGGTGCAGGTTTTGAATTAATCAACAATAAAGTGTAACTCATCTAAAGATGAAGGATATTGTACATCCAAAGAAATACAGCAAATCTGGACATGTCCACAGCTAGTGGAACTCTATTTATTTTTTTATTTTTTTGTCTTGTACGATTCATTATTATGATCCTTTTTTTTTTTCAAATTGATAAAGTTGAATTGAATCTCATCTGAAGTTTGGAAAAAATGTGTTCTCCAATTCCCAGATGTCTGAAATTACAACCACGTTGCATGCACATACACTTGTCTGTTCAGATCTGACTCTATTAGTTAATATGAGCGTAGCCATGAAGTATGTGTTCTCTGTAGCCCATCCTCATCTGTCATCTTCACTGGCAGCAGCATGCTTACAATCAGGGAAGCACCCCATTCTGCAGCTGCTCCGCCTCTATATCTTTTCGAGAAGGACAAAAAGCAGCACATGACCTGGGCGTGTGGGAGGGTCCATGCTCCAAAAGCCACAGGGGGTGAAAAAGCAGGGTACCCTCTCCGCTGTGTGTGGATGGAGAAAAAAATTGGTCCCTAACGCAACGGCTGTCGCAGCTATATAACAGTTTTGTTTTAAAAAAATGTAACAGACAATTTGGTTAACATTTTTTATTGTTACACAGAGCTTATAACTCTTTGTTCAAGAAAAAAATAAAATCAAACGACATTGAGACTTATGTGGAGGAAAATGACAAAGGTGAAACTTCTCCGCCCATCCTCTGGGATGCTGCTAAAGCAGTTTTGAGAGGTAAAATTATTGGCACCGCCTCAGCAAAAAAGAAACAAAGGCAGTAAAAGCTAAATGATCTGCAAGAAAAACTAAAACTGCTGGTGGTAAATCATGCCAAGAGGAGGAATCCTCAAGTGCTAGAGGAAATTAACAAGATAAGAGGAGAAATGAATGACTTCACAGGAAATAGTTAAGAAAATGCTCTTCACAAAGATATTGTGAAAGTGGATTAACATTTTCAAAATGATTAGCCTTAAAAAACTTAGAAAACAAGAAGCTGAAGACGAGACAGGCAGAGTAATATCATTTTAACCAAACTAGACCAAATTCTATCTTCATTTGAATCCTTCTACAAAATAATTTTCTAGAGCAAAATAAAAAACAAGGGGCTGAAATAACTGTTGAATATACAGGGTACAATCAAGAGATTAAAGAACAATAAATCTCCTGGGAGTGATGGGTTCACCTCAGAGCAGTAAAAAGATGTAAAAGAAACACTGCTCTACTTTTAACAACTTTTAACTGTGCACTTAAAAAAGCTCAGATTCCTCTGAAAAGCAGCCATTATATCACTGATACCTAAAGAAGGGAAGGACAGACTGTGCCTCATGTAGACCAATTTCTATTCTGAATGTGAGTTTTGTTTTTAATCACACAAAGCCGCCTCAGCTCTTCTGCTCCCAACATTTCCTGTAGGCTTACGTGCACGCCCCCGGTCCCACACCCACCGACAGTATTGCTGTGAAAAAAGTCATATCTCCGTGCCTCACATGCCTGCGTGCCTTCATAAAATGTGTGGCTGTATATTTGTGACAAAGAACTGTGGATCTTAGCTGCTGCAGGATCCACTCAGATTAAGTTAATAGGCCTGTATCTCTAGTTCTATGAATGTGATATTGTGATTGGTGAGTGTTTGGCATGAAAATCTCACAAATGCTATGTGCGAAGGGCAGGTTTCCAGCAGTGGTTTTCAAACTCTGGGTGAGGGTCCAAGACAGGGCGCAGAAAGGTTACTCAATATCTTTCAATACTTTTTTTTGTCAACAAAAGAAAGATCCAAAGCACTCCGACAGCATTAGAAAAGGAATAAGCCTTTTCTAATAAAGGATTCTTTATGCTGTCGGAGTGCTTTCTTTTGTTGACCGTCCAGTGCTTGCCTCACTGTGATCCTGAAGAGCACCTGACCTTACACTCGATCTACCCACTGAAGAGCTCATCTTTCTCATCTATTCTTTTTGTATTTTTGTAAATTAAAAAAATACAATTAAAAACTATTTGGTTTGAAATCAATATTGCAACTCCCTTCCTGTGCCTCTGTATGATAAATAGTAGAAAAAATGCATACCAAAATTTGGTTAGCTTAAATGGGTTTCTGGTAAATATGTCATATCTATTTTTCTTTAAAAAAAAATTCCGATGCCATTGAGTTTACCCTTAATTTACCATTGCTATCAATCTGGTCGAACACAACACACAAACACAAGAACTACAGAAACATAGAACAGAAGAAAATATAAACTGAATAACAAAAGTGTTCATGCCAAAAATATGCACTTAACCCAAAACTTGATTGTAATAAAAGATCAAATAATGGAGGGAAGTCCATTCCTAATGAAGGGTCCCCCGAACGTCCCTCAGCCTAATCCTGGTACCAATCCTCTCAATGAACTGACACTGTCTCTATGGACCGCTACGCTCCCCACCCCTGCCAACTGTATATATATTTATCCAATTTCCCACAAACCCAATCCCCCACTTTTAGCACTCAGTTGAGTGCATGCAATTAGACAGAGAGTGTACAACAGAGATAGCCAACATGGGGCTCCAACTATGTGCCGAATCAATAAGTCGTGTACAAGCATGTGTGCATGCAAATACTATCTTCAATTTGGTGACATTTTCATTACCGTGACCGATCATTGTTCTGGCAATACAAACTCAAATAAACAAGAAGAAAGATCATTATTTAAAGTAAGTAAGGTAAGTAAAGTAAGTAAGTGTTATGGTTCTGTTTAGCATCCTAATAACCACAGTAATGCTTTAAAAGATGTAATAAAGGTGGTTCTCATAGTGGTTAAGGAACCGCATTATCAGGCCTCGTGGCTTATTAGCTTCTTGTCTTTTCTGGCCTAAACGATGTGCTATCTCTATGGTGACATGTGGGACCGCAACTCCAGTCCTGGATACAAGTGATTGTTGTCTCCCTCCTCATCCTCTGGGACTCCTACAAGTCCAAAATCGTTCTCCACCTCAGCTCTCAACTCCCATAACTCATTCGTATTGTTTGAAACACGTTGCATGCCTGCCGTCTCCTCCTGCCTTCAGACCCGCCACATCAGCTTCTATTTTATCGAAACGGGTCCCGCTCTTTGCGCCTCCCAATAAGGTGATCATGGGTTACATATGCATGGACATGCATATGTAGGTAAAATTGGCTTCTCTTAACTTGCACCTAGTGAAAATATGTGACAGTGAATGTCTGTGTGTCTATGTCTCTGTGTTAACCCTGTGACTACCCGTCACCCCTGTTGGGGTACACCCTGGTCACTGGGATAGGCCCCAATAACACGCAACCCCTAATGGGAAAAGCAATAGAAAATGATTGAATGAATCAGAACTATAAATTATACAACTGCATTAATAATCTTAATAATATATTTAAAACAAATGGGAAACAGAAGGTATCAATGTTTTGATTGTGGGAAAGTGTATGTGGAGGACCACAAAATCAAATGTTTGGAGAAAATTTTGTTGGGAAAATGTGTTTTTCATAACACCAAGTGCCAGTTATTCTTAAGGAAATGCTGTTGGAGAAACTGTGGCAGCCAGGAGGCACACCTTTACCGCATGTTTTGGGACTGAGTTTGCTCTGTAAAATTCTGGTGCTGGATATGAGTTATTTCACTATGCTTGGCATTTCTTTAAGCATTTAAGTCTTGATCACTCTTTGATGACTTGACAAGTCTTAGCCTTCTAAATTTAGGTGTAACAATATGGGTGTGACTATGGCATAAAATGTTTTACATGTACTCTAGCGATTATGTTCTACATAATTACTAGAGTATTATGTTCTACATAATCACTAGAGAATCACTAGAGAGGAACCCAGTATCTGAGATACTCTTTGCTTGAAGTCAAGACAGGATAATTCATTAGGCGCATGTACTATCTGCACTTCTTTTTTATCTGTTGTTGGCCCAGCCTATAACAGAGATATCTCAATGAAACCATATTCTGATGTTCCAAGTTGGGCAGAGATGGTCACACCAGAAGATTTGCCTTTAAAGAAATGTATTTGTTTTCAGCAAGATGTGACAATGGCCAATTATCTGATCGTTTCATTTTCTTCCAAATGCAATTTATTTATTTTATACAATATCTTTGTCCTAAAACAATTGCTTATATGAGAATGTCATTGCTGACAATAATTAACTTCCTGTCTGTTCTATTTGTTAGACAAATGAGCAATTAAGGTGAGTGGCTGTTAGCAAAATGGAGAATGGTTATAGAGAGTTGTAAATCTGCAGAGGAGTGATTGGGAGTCTGTCGCCTTCAGTGACCTGAACTGGCTCAGCTGCATCCAGCAGATGGTTCCATACTCTTACTCTTATACATATTTCTTCAAATCTAGCAATATGGGTGCAACCAAAAGGGACTGTGAAATGTTCATCTGCTGCAGTTCAGGTATAGCTCACATAAGACAATTGTAGTTCTTCACAAAATCACAGAATGAGTGAAAACAAGCCTTGAAGGACACTTCAATAGCTTTATCACACTAAGTTGGCCAAGTCTAAAATAATTTCAGTGTTTTTCCCATGATTTGATCTGAGCAGTTTTTTTTTGTGTTCAATCTCTTTACAGTTCAAATGAAATCTAGAACCTTATCTGATGTAATTGCAGCAAAGTAATCCAATGTTAAATTTATATTTGTAAATCCTGCTCACTGACAATAGCAGAATAAAGCTTATTCTGATTGATTCTCAAGATCCTCATAATAAATAATTAGAATCACAATCAGAAAAAGGTTTATTGCCATTGCCAGTAATTAAACAGTATCTTTAATTAAATACAAATGCTGTTATTCTTTTCAGCTTTGTAAACATTTCCATCTCCTAGACTACCTAGGTATATGTTGAAATGCTTGTATGTTGTATATTTGGTAATACTGGTCAATAGATAGAGGAGTACAGACCTCATGTCCTGGCTGTCCCATGAGACAGGACAGAGAGACAGAGTGATGGATGAGCCCCCGAATGGACTGTTGTTATATGGACAGAACCCTTGTACCACTCCTGAAGGCTGACTCGATTAAAACGCATTTGTACACGCTCTGTGTCCTCCCCTAGATCACCTCTACCTACAGCAAAGACATCTCTCTTACAATGTCATTTGAGTGTCCACCACTGGCTCAGCCTCCATAAAAAGTAGAAGTATGTAACCCAACCCGGTGGTTGGTGATCAGTGATGTCACCATCACCACCAAAATGTAACGCATTATCATTATTGTTTAGTCCAAACTTAAAATAATAGTTATCACTTCTGCTCTACATAAATTCTAAACCTTGATGGTCATAAAGACTGTGCCCAGTCTCTAGGGCATATTATTCACCACTGTAGATTACTTTATAAAGGAGCTAACACATAATAACCACAGAACAGTCAAAGTTAAAACAGATGGTAAAAGTGAGTTTGAAAGACTAATGCATCCTTTAGTTACTCCGAACCATCAATAACTCCATCTATGCTAAATTGTATTCTGTAGACATATAACACAGACCTATATTTACACACACACGCACATACATACAAGCTCTGTATATTAATTCCCCTCTCACCTTCTGCCAGTGGTCTCATCCATATTTCTAAGCTCGGGTCCTCTAGCAGAGGCCTGGGACCTTGATGGTTCTGCGCAATATCTTTGCTGTTCATGCACTGCACTTTTCTTGACTGGTCTGATTTTTTTCCAGGGATCTGCTGTAGCCACTCCTCCTATTTGAGGGTCCCTGCCTAGTATGGTCCCATGACCACGGGCACCACTTTTGCCTTCTCCAGCTCCTCTCTGAGTCCTTGGTATTTCTCCAGTTTCTCGTGTTCCTTTTTCCCGACGTTGCCAACACTTGTTATTGCCATGTCAACCACAACAGTTTTCCTCTGCTGTTTATCCACCACCACAATGTCTGGTTGGTTTGCCATTACCATTCTGTCAGTCTGTATCTGGAAGTCCCACAGGATTTTGGCTCTGTCATTATTCACCACCTTTGGTGTTTCCCACTTTGACCTTGGGGTTTCAAGTCCATACTCCGCACAGATGTTCCTGTGCACTATGCCAACCGCTTGGTTATGATGCTCCATGTATGCTTCCCCTGCCAGCATCTTGCACCCTGCAGTTACGTGCTGGATTGTCTCGGGGGCCCCTTTGCACAACCTACACCTTGGGTCTTGTCTGGTGTGGTAGATCTAGACCTCTATTGCTCTGGTGCTCAGGGCTATGATGAGTGCCTCTGTGCTGTCCTTCAGCCATTGGTAGGATTTCTTGATATCAGAAACTTCTGTTATGTTCTGGTGGTAGGGGCTTGTCCTCCCATGATGGTTCCTCCTCCAGCACTTCTTCTTCTGTTCCCCATTCCCTGACACATTTACTAGCATGTGGGGTCATATCTGGATGTGTGTATTTGTGTGGTGTATTATATATATATATATATATATATATTTATATTCATACTATTTTGGGATTGTCAAAGATGTGCCACTTGAGCCAGTCCTTCATTCAAAGACACACACACACACACATTGCTGCATTGTCCCAAGCTATCTCTTGGGGTGATGGGGGTTGGGGGGGAGAGAAAGTGCACAGACGGACACTGCTAAATTGATGTGTGTCCCTAGGGATGTTTGATGGATTAATGCTAACCACACCAGCTGATCTTTGAGACTTGGGCAGACCACATATAAAAGCCCTCTGCAGCTTTAGTGCTTAGCTCAGCTGTCTGCCTTTCCCTATAGTCACTCCACTCAGAGCACATTTTCTTTCCTCTGGCTACACATGTCTTAGTGTTTCGAGGAAGAAGCCTGTTATCATCTTCTCCAGTATAGCGGATTGACCTAAAACTGCTTAAAATGCCACGTTCCTTTTTGGTTAAGCAGACAAAGGTTGTTGATCTCTCCTCTTCAGGTGGTTACCATCACCAGCACTGGGACAAGTGTGCTGTGACACATGCCATTGCAGAGTCAACCACACGCCTTGCAACATGCTTGAGCCAAAATGGTAAGTTTGAATGGATTTACTCACTAGAGCTTGTTTGCTAGTAGAATGGGTTTCTACGCTGTATTTTTGTATTGAGAAGAGATTAGAAATAATATTGAGGTCAGGCTCTAGGGGCTACATCCTCCCCTTGTTGGTTGCATGTGGCATATTATCGGTAACACCTTAACTTGGCAATATTGTCCTTACAATATTTGTAAGGTAGTTTTGGCATAATTCTGGTGCCGATGTTAACAAATTCAAATGCATTCTGTATCGTTGAGAGGGTCTGAGGTGAAAGGCCAAGCTCTCTGATGGAGAGCTATTGATTAGTAATATATAATACATACCAAACTGCAAGTATGCATGGGGCAAAGTGCTCTAATGATACATGTGTCTACATTCATTGATGCAAAATTTTATCTTGGAATTTTATTTTTTTAATTGAAGAGTATGGTCAAATCTAAATAAGTAAATGTAAACTCAATGCTCAATGATAAACGTGGTTTCAAGCTTATTGAGTTGATTGTGTGTTAGAGATTAGAAATGCCATCTGTCTGCCTGTCTTTGTGCAAGTGTGTTGTGGGGTTGGAGGGGGTAGTGGGCTCCTTTTGTCACCCCTGCTCCGCCTTTGCACAGTGATCAACTCTCTAATGCCACAAAAGGCTATCGTGCGAATTCACAGATTTTATGACCCACTGTTGACAAACCACTATTGCCCCCGTCACTGGTCATTACCCTGTGTACCACAGTTAGCAAACTCAATCGTATAAAATCCAATAGTGATGACTTTTGGTTGAATGATGCATAGTAGAAAAACATTCAGTTGTAGTCATCTGGACACTGCTTTAGAAAAAACAAGACATTTCAACTTGAAGCACAACATAGCTAAATTAATCTTTTATTTCCAGGATACATCCAGGACTATGTTATTCCGTCTCTGCAGCAGAGAACGGCGCAGCCCTGTGATGATGAGCCTCCATTGCACTTGCCCTGTGGCTCTGAGGGCAGCGCAGCAGAGGATTTCTCAGACCATGACATGGAACGTCCTGACAGCCCTGTGTCCAGCTGTACAGCCCAGTCAGACAGCAGCCTGGAAACAGAGCTATGTTTTACTGCTGATACTTGTTTGAGCCGCAAGTCCACCCAGGACCAAGTCAAGGGGCTGGCTAAAAGCTGCTATAAGTGCAATGAGTGCGACAAGTCCTATGCCACCTCCTCCAATCTAAGCAGACACAAGCAGACCCACCGCAGCCTGGACAGTCAGCAGGCCCGCAGGTGTCCCACCTGCCACAAGCTGTACGTATCCATGCCTGCACTGGCAATGCACCTCCTTACTCACAATCTGAAGCACCAATGCAGTGTATGTGGGAAGTCTTTCAGCCGGCCTTGGTTGCTGCAGGGACACATGCGCTCTCATACAGGAGAAAAGCCCTTTGCCTGCTCGCACTGTGGGAAAGCGTTTGCAGACCGATCCAATCTGCGTGCCCACATGCAGACACACTCTGCTTTTAAACACTACTCATGCACCCGCTGTCACAAGAGCTTTGCGCTCAAGTCCTACCTCAACAAGCATCTAGAGTCAGCCTGCCTCAACTGATGTGAACTCTGCATTGGAGCATGCATGAAGGCACTTTTCATGCAACAATATAGACCAATATACAATCCAAACTGACGAAATATGTGTATCGGTAATTATAATATATCTTAATCTAGCCAACTAACCCTTATTTTTTACAACACAAAAGGAAAAGAAATGTGTATTGTGATTTTTTAAATTATAATAATCATTATTATTATTATTATTATTATTATTATTATTAAGTTATTAACTATTTATTAATTTGTCAGGTTTATTTATTTATGCATTTTTATTTATATTTATGTGCAAAATAATTATTATTTCAGGGATACCCCTGGAATAATAATTATTTTGCTAGATTGCATTTGCTCAGAATTAGTATTATATTTATCAACAAAGCTTTCTTTGTGTGATGTTATGATGCAATAAATTGTATGGTATTGTACATTATTTTGTTTGACATTATTGTATTGATCATTCCAGAGTGGCACAGGATTGTATTGGCAGTCAGTGCAATTCTTTTGAATTAACACTCTTTAGTGTGTGTCTGCCCGACAATTTATAGGTTTAGGTCCTACCCACCACTTGCGCTCTCCAAAGGTCTGACTGTGACATGAGGACAGTCTCCATAAAATAGTTCAATTACAGAATATCTGCTTTGACAGATCAGAATAATACAGAATATTTAAAAAGTCATGTTTTACCCATATTGGCAGATAGTGTGCACCAGAACAGCTCCACTCGCAGCTCTGTGACCACAGGAAGTACACAGGGTCAGGTGTCATGAGAAGTGAGCAGCTGCAATTTACCCGTCTCAGAGGAGCTCGGACTCCACTAATCATGCACATACAGTAATTAGTAAGTTACATTTTTAGTATAGTTTGTTTTCATTATCAATCAGTATGGTTGTACACTTTCTCAAGTTCTGAAGGCGTATACTGTTTGTTGATGCATAAGACCATGCAAAGCCATGTCTTGAGATTCATCATCATTTATTATCAGCCTACAGGGATTGTGGTTGAACTATCAGTGGCAGTCTGCAGTGTATTGAACTGTAATTGAGTGAAGGTAATTGAATTGCCATTCAGCGTCATGTCATATTTGTTTATTTATGTATCCGATAAGAAGACATATGGGTCCACTGAATATGCAAGTTGTCAGCCTTCATGGGGCAAATTACACACCCCTTGAGGCAGTGATAGCAAATCTATAGGTCAAAATGGTTAAAAAAAAAGAAAAAGTTTCAAATTTCATATTAATTCCACTGGTAGCTCACACATCATCAGATTCAGGCAGAAGGAGATCTGTGCTCAGAGAAACAAGAGAGCAAGTTTGTGGAAGGTTGTGGTACGTACACACATTATTAAGAATTCTATGTTGTTTTGTAAGACCCCTGTTCTTCATAATTTATGATTTGTCAGTTAATGGCTTACCTTTGGGCTGACTTTGAGAAGAGGAGGGACAATGGACTAGCTTGTTGTTGTTGGTACAGCTAAGAAGTGGCTAGGCTTTTGATCTGCTACACAATCTGGAAGCCATTTGGTTTTCACAGCAAAAGTTGATGCTTGGATACCTACATATGTGGAATGTTTATTTACCCTCTGTACTTACCCCATTACACCATAAGTGACTGACAACAGCCATTCCAGCCACTTCAAGGAGGCAATATTAGATTACTGTTATTTATCTGCTCGCCAATGTCTCCGAGAGCTCTCATCAGCTCTCGGAAGCAGGACAGAGCCTGGTTAGTACTTGGAGGGGAGACCACTGGAACACCAGGTGCCACAGTGGGGTGACAAGAGGAAATGTTGTTGTGTCCTAAGGCAAGACACTTCACCCTGATTGCCAATTGAAGCGCTTTCAGTGCCTTGAAAGTGAAAGGTGGAAAAATACACTGTAATAATAATAATAATAATAATAATAATAATAATAATGAAATTGGCTCTGACTAAACCAGTTGAGTGTCAGAAAAGGCAAGTTCCAGTCTCCAGTGCATTAGTGTGAACCCACCGCCATCTCATCATTGTCTTTACTGCTCAGTTTGTGCTTCTTTTAATGCCACAAACGTTTGCAGGGTCGTTAACTCTTGCCCTCCTCCCCTCACTCACTCCTCATTTGTTTCTTTTGGTGACTGCAACTAGAACCCTCCCACTTAATACAAATCCCACTGAGCTGCAAACTGGACTCTACAAACCCGACACTATTCACCAAACGACTGCGCGACAACAGTTTACTCTGAGGGCTTTCATGTTGCTAAGATCTGTGCCTGCGCATCCACTCCCCAGCCCCATGGACTTGTGTTTTGAGTCGCCGCAGAGTTCCGTAAACACTATACCGGAGCAGAGCTTGAGCTGGCACGAGGCGCTGGGAGCAAGCCCACCTTTCCGACAGGAATCTGGGAGCATCGTTGTGAGGCAGCGGCACACGGCCAATGCCCAGGAGAGGCACAGAGCGCACAACGTCAACACTATGTTCACCGCGCTACGCACGCTCATCCCCACAGAGCCCACAGACAGGAAACTGTCCAAAATAGAAACGCTCCGACTGGCGTCCAGCTACATCTCTCACCTGGCCAACGTGTTAGGGGACGGAGACGGGAAGGACCAGCCGTGTCTGAGGACCAAACAGGACAGGAACATCTGCACTTTCTGCCTCAGCAGTCAGCGGAAAGAGGTAACAGCTGCTGCACACACACAATAGACCGAGGCCGTTTAAAAGACACATTTGAAAATGTCAATAACTAGATATAAAAGCAAATTAAAGGAGCTCATACTGTTTTTCTACATGACAATGGAGTGAATCGTTAAAAATGTTGGAAAGGTTTTGGAGGTTTGATGAGCCACCGCACGTTTTAATAACACTTGGAACATTAATGTCATGAAATATTTGGTTTTAGGTCATGATGTTTTTACAGTAAATGTACTTAAAGGGCCACATTTTGCCCCCGAGCCATTGTTTGGACATCCCTGAGGGTGTTTTCTGGTGGGGGAGCCACTACTTGATCTCTATGGAGAAGTTACTGCTTTGCAAGGATGTTCCCAAGTATGGCATTAAACCCATCTACCGGTATCTTGCAATTGTTCCGTTTTTGGTGTTTTTATGGCTAAAAATATACTTTGAAAAATATGCATTGTTATTGTGAACGGGATTGCCTTTTCACGGATAAGACTTATACCTTGACCTGCTTGTCTCCGTGAAGATATATAGGCTACATTAATACCATATCATGGATCATTCTAGGCAAAGCAAAACAATCTATAAGATAACAGCCCCTCCACCAGAAAAATTACATATACCTTGATTCCGCTTACCCTGGTATTATGGCAGAATGCGCGCATTGGCATGGCTCGCAGGGGTCTGCTACGTGAGCAGCTGATGTCACTTAAACATTCTAACGTTTTCTTAATAAATGAAATCTAAATCATACCGTAATTATTATTCTTTATCTTCATAAGGTCAATCTCAGAAGTCTACGTTTGTGGCACTTTAAAGATGTGGCTAAAGCTTTGGATGGTAGAAGCATTATGCCCTGGAAATATTATATTTTGGGTCTTGACATGAACTACTGCGCAAGTGCCATGCCAGACAAACAAGATAGAGCTTATGCTAACATGCATTCTACCTTTGATCAGATCAGGTCAGCCTTTGGTGAGGAATGATAATTGATGAGGGATTGTTACCAAAACAGCGGTCTGTCCCAAAGCCGGAGAGACCACTGCAAGAACTGACCGCTTAGACTACTGCACACAGCCGCACACGGACTCAGATCACCGGTCACGGCTTTTAAATTGGAAAACTGCCCCAATATAAACTACAAAACCATGAAACACGCTCCGATACAGTTGATATAGCCCACACGGTGGCCAATCTATCAGTGAGGGAAATGATCCATGTAACATTGTACGATTTTAGGCCTTATAGAAGTTATTCCAATTGTCCAAATCCAGGATTGTCACACAACAACAGTGCATCGTCTGCTCTGATTGGCTAGTGTGCTGAGAGTTATTGCAGTTTAAAACAAAATTCAGTTTTGCGCCGTTTGATTGTACAAAAACGTGATAGACGCCTATTTTTCACTGGCGTGCTTGATTTAAAATTTTGACAACTTGTTGTAATCCTTCTTTCATCCAGGAGTGTTTCATCGTAGAAAAGGATTCAAGTGTAGTCATCTTGAAACTTTTTTTTCGACTTCCATCCGAAAGTCATTATCAATCTGCGGATCTCGTCAGAGAACTGAGATTTTATGCTACTTCAAGATGAGTAAAACATTCTCTCAATGACAAGTTCCCAATAATAGCCAGTCTTGTTAATCTATTTGTTAAGCTGCCTTGGTTTCACTTAAACTAATCTTCTTTGTTACCCTGTCAGCCCTGTAAAAGGCCATATCAATCCTATTGTTTGGTGATCGTCACCAATAACTACCTGATTAGCAGGTATCAGACTTTCTACACACTTGTCACTATCAATGTACAAAACCAGATTAAAACATAAACTGTTGACGCAATATTTGCATTGACCTTTTTAAATTTGACTGTCTAGACTTTCTAGAATTATTATTTTTTAAATCGTTTTAGTGCTAAAAAAACTAATTAGCATATGCTTGGCCTTTTCTCTCTGTTGTCAAAACACTGTTGTAAACAACTAGTAAATTTAACCTTTAACCATTAATTCTGTTTAAAGAGAGATTCTCTTGCTCTTTTTAAAATTTTATTTTTTTTATTACAAAAATGACCTCCTTATCACCTCTTTTAAACAATCTCTTCACCTTACTGTCTTCAAACGTGTGATTTATGGCTTTTAGATGAAGGTGCACGGCGCTCTGTGTGCCTTCTGTGTTGATACAGCCTCTTGTACAGTGGCTGTTTGGTTTCACCTATGTAGCGTTCATTTCAACTTTCATCACTGCATTTGATTGAATACACATTTCTCTGTTTTTGTGTAGACATCTTGTCCTTAGGGTGAACCAGTTTTTGTCTTAAAGTGTTACCCAGTTTAAAATAAAATGCATTGTAGTTTTTCACACAGTCCAGACACAGTCCTTCTTGGTTCTGTTTCCCTTGTGTCCTGTTTTTAACTTTTTAACCCAAGTAGGATAAACACAGGCTGAGAGAGCATTCTAGATATTCTGGTGGTCACTTATTGGGCTCTATGTTGTAATGCGATTTTTGTTTAGAAAAACCAAACAAAAACAAGAGCGAATCCTTCTTTAAACAAAAATCGTGGTTTAAGACACCTTGGTCAAAATAGAGAACAGACCAGTCATAAGATAATCATGTATTCATCAGCAATGACGGAACTACATTAGGCAAACAATTGAGTTAGAATTAGTTTAACAATTGAGTTAGAATTAGTTTTCGCAATCAAACGATTAAAGAACCATAAATCTCCAGGGAGCGATGCGTTCACCTCAGATTGGTATAAAGCTTTAAAAGACACACTCAAGCCTTTCCTTTTGGCAACTTTTAACTGAGCATATCGGTGTAATCCCTCATTCGTCCAGGAGTGTTCCATTCTACAAAAATATTCAGTTGTAGTCATCTGGACTCTGTTTTTTAGAAAAAAACTAAAGGTTTAGTTAAGTTTCAATGGGCCATCACCCTGTGGGCAGGGCCTTCACAGAGTAGGATATAAACAGGAGTTCTCAGACTTGTTTCACAGATTGAGAATGACTCTTGGATGAGAGTCGAAACGTTTTGTTTTTTTCTAAAACAGAGTCCAGATGACTACAACTGAATCTTTTTCTACTTTTAACTGAACACTTTAAAAAACTCAGACCTCTCTTAGTTGGAAAGAAGCCATTATATACCTGATCCCAAAAGAAGGGAAGGATCGATTGGAGTATCGTATCTACACCTCAATTATGTCCAAAAGAATGGAACAAATACTCCCAAACCTAATCCACAATGATCAAACAGGATTTATTACCAAACGACAAACACAAGACAACATAAGACGATCCTTACATATAACGAATCATATACAAAAACAGCAAAATAAAGCCGTAATAATTCGTTTGGATGCTGAGAAATGTCAGCATCCAACGCCTCGGGATCCTCCCGAAGGAGTGAGATCAATAAAGCCTTACAGACAATTTATGACATCACCATCCCAATGGATTTCAGAACTATGTATTTGGGCCTCAGGACTCCTGCCATGGACACAACCAGCAGTTATCGCTGGAGCATCTTCCTGGCAGCAGCAAAAAAAGACCTCACAAAAAAACTGATGACACAAAATGCACGGACGATCAAGGACTGGACTAACATTATAATGGACATTCAGAAAATGGAGACAAATTACATTTGGACTCGACTTGAAATTGGACAAATGTGACAGACTTTGGACAAAAGGGGACGTTTTCGTTCTTTTAGGGTTCTCTAGGCCATGATTTAATTTTTTCAATTATTTATTCATTTATTTGTTGGATGTCTGCTGTTTTTATTTTGTATCTGCTCTCTGGTTGTGTTTGTTTTTGTTTTTATATGTATGTAAAAAATAAAAACATTGAAATTTAAAAAAATGAATTACAATTAGTTTTAGGTAACTAAGGCAGTGTAAACAAATAGATTTATAAGACAGGCTATTATCGGTAACTCCTTCCTGAGGGAAGAGCTTACGCAGCTTAGAGTTGCATCAAATCTGAGTTCTCAGACCAGGTTTGTAGATTGAGAATGACTTGCTGATGAAAGTCGAAACGTTGTGATTTTCAAAACAGGGTCCAGATGACTACACTTAAATCCTTTTCTACTTTTAAACTTTGACTTAACCTAATTGAGTAGGCTTTTGCCTATTATAGCCATGTAACTAGCCTACTGTTTTCAAGAGGCTATCCATCATTGCCAGATTTGAATGATTATCCATTAAATATGTCTAATGACCACCTGTGAACCCCCTAGTGGGCATGTCTGTCATAGCCTTCCAATGCCACCCTAATTCATGGTGGGCCTACTTCGCATCCTATTATTTTGAATTGCATTGACCAAACTACACTCCAGGCTGGGAGAAGTAGAGCCTGCACTGTGCATTTTTAACTTGTCCAAGTTAGGTCTGTTTCCAAAGCCGGCCAAGCTGGAGGGGCCATCACAGGACACATTCATGTGTGGTTGTCAGCGCAAAAGTGCATCGACAGAGTGCAAAATTGACTCCCTTGAGAGGGGTGTGCGTTCCAGCTGGATTTGTTTTGTGGGGCGCAGGGATAGCCACTTCAGCTCATCCAATCACAAAGCCTGAAAAGCCTGGTCCCCGAAAGTGGAAAAGGTCTTAATTTTCAAAGTTAACAGGGCAGATAGTGCTGTGTTGGTCTGATTCTAAAGCCGCGTTCACACCGCGGCGTCAAAGTGTCCAGTTTACATTCAAAGTCTATGTAGACGCACGTCCAGGGCGTCATGCAGAAAAGTTGGACAAAGCTGAACTTTTTTGCGGAAGACAACAGGAACAACAATCAGAGATTAGGCTCTAGTGACGTACCTACGCACTACCCGGAAGGACGACCAAAACAAACCCTGATTTTCAAAAACTGGGACACACCCTGGTTGTGATGGGGGTAATAATAAAATTGTACAAAGCGAGGGGTAAAAAGGTGCATTCATGTCTTATTCACACCTCGGCTCACACCACGGCTTATGGCTCATTTTCTCTATTTTAGCTAAAGAAACAATAATATATTCCACTCTTTACTGATGGCGTGTCTCAAAGTGGTCAAAAACCGGGACATGTCTTGTATAAAACTGGGACAAATCTGTGGTTTTGGATACATCTGCTGGGACATGGGACACAGGGCTCAAAACTGGGACTGTCCTGGGTAAATGGGGACGTCTGGTCTGAGCACTTGAGTGGTGCGTGAGTGGCAGTCCGAGCGCTTTAGCAGTGGTCCGTGCAGTGGTCTCTCTGGCTTCAAGACAGTGCTGTTTTGGTCACAACCCCTGCTGGGATTATTTTCTGTTTTATGCCCGGGGTACACTGACTGGATGCAGTTGGGGACCCACGCGGCCCATTTTTGATGAACGCCATGCAGATTCACTTGGTTTTGCTCGGCGGTCAGTGTAACAGGGCGCATGGATTTTAAGCACTCAACAACAACAACACAAATGTGGCCTATTTTGACCTTACACTTTTCAAACCAAAAGTCTGGGCTAAGGTTACAGACATCAAATCCTACTCAGTCTCATATAAACTCTAAAGATCTCTAACATATTAAGCCTACATCCACTTATAGCCTATGTATTTGAATGCAAACTTTTGTGTCACTTAATCCAAATACTTTGTTCTCTTTAAAGGCCAAGGACAGACAGGACTGCGTGAAGCTGCATGGACGGAGTGTAAGACACAGCTGTCGATAAGACCGAAGGACACTGCTTTACCTGCATTTGTGAGACTTGAACCAGGCTTTTTGAGGGCTCCCTCTTCCTTAATTCAGAACATGTAAACTGCATTTTGGACTACTTGTGAGACAAGCTTATGCCAGTTTGACCAAAACTGGCACATGGTGGATTTTCTCCAGACCATCTCCAACTGACCAAACCAAAGTAAATCACTGCAGAGAAATCTTACAGTGACCCAAGGTATGTAAAATATAGTAAAACATGACCAGCCTTCAGAAAACCTTTCTCGTTGGTTGTGATAACAATGCACAATACCTGTGTGAATAAAAAGAGAGATTGTTGTGGTCTGGATGTAGGGATATTCCTTTGTGCTCAAATCTACAATAAAGAGTGAATTTATTTATTTTTGTCATTGTGGCATTCATCTCATGCTATCACAGCACATTTTTCAAACTTTATTCAGCCGGCTGTGAAATGCATCAACAACACTGTTGATGTTTTATTGTACAATATAATCATGCATAGGCAAACATATAAGCCCCAGCAAATCAAACATTGTGTGATCAGATGCACATGGGAATTCACTGACTTCGGTGCCTTGTCTTGTCTGGTGTGTCAATGTAGAAGTGGGGTGGAGATCCATCACAACTAACACTGTAGACGCTCCAGGCCCCCTGCAGCGTCTACACAAACACAGCTGCTGAGTGAAGTAGCAGCTGACGGTGAACAAACGAGGTGCGAAAACATTACAGCTGGGCCAGTCTGTAATGGCAATGATTAATTTTTTGATGGTAAGTTTTCTAGGTTAGGCATAGTGTCAGGACAGTGTTGCTTCCAAAAATGGAGATTTGACGATGCGTTACAGTCTGGTTTAGTACTTGAGAAAACATTGATCAGTTCAGTAGCTGAGAGGGTTGCTGAAGAGTTTCAGATTTGGTTTTCTGAAATAAAACACAGATTCACCAGAGGGCAGAGTTGTCTCTAGACCGTCTCTTTGCATGTGGGGGTCTAGGAATGGCCTTGAAAATCACACTACGGACCTCCAGTTAAGGAGAGAAAGCACACAGCCACACAGACCAGAGGACCAAATGCCACGGATAGACCATGCATAGGTCAGTGAACAGTCCTAGAGGGAGAGACGATGAGATCCAAAATTGGACCCCACCCCCAGGGGGCGCCAAATGTGGCCAAATCAGTGGCCAAAACAGTGGCCAAACAGGAAAAACTGGCCAACCACAACTTTGGCCACTGTTTATTATGACTAAAAGAGTAGTTGAACACTCATTTAATTTGTTTTGAAGTTATTAAGGAAACAATTACAGACACATGTTTCATATAACTATCTCTAGATGAATGTTATTTCATTGTGTGGTTAATTCCCGGTTTAAAAGCATTAATTACAAAAAATAAATAAATTACATTGCAGATTGCGCTATTATTCGTCCTGTGTAATGTAACATAAATCAGGTGTTTGAGGCTGAAAATTAGCTCACGGCGATTGGCATGTGTCTTTGGTATAAAGAGTGTTGTTTGAGGTCCGTTGTGTGTGATTGTAATCTTCCAATGTAAAACTGTCTGTGAGAATATAAATAAATGATCTTTAGGTTATTGTCCATGTTTAGAATGCTGACATTTTTCTAGCTATTGTATGGATTTGAAATACAACAGTCATACAAACACTGGGATTAGCTCACCTGGCATGGTGCCGATTTGACTGTCAGAGGTTGTGTGTTTCACTTAAGGCTAAAACATATTATAACATTAAAATACAATGGTCCTCAAATAACTTATGGCTGTCAATTTATGAACCATATTATTTACAACTATAACATACAAATAAATTATTTAAAAATCATACAATGTGATTTCCAATTTTTTTTAGATTGTCTCTCACAGTGGAAATGCAAATTTCAGACCCCTCCATAATTTCTAAGTGGGAGTGTTCAAATACTTATTTTCCTCACTATACCCGCCCATCCTCTAAACTGCTGAAGCAGTTTTAAGGGGGAAAATTATAGCCATTGCCTCGGCAAAAAAGACACAAAAGGGAAAAAAGCTGAATTACGTGCAAAGCTAAACTAAAAATGCTAGAGGTAAATCATGCTGGATAGGGGAATCCGCAAATGCTACAGGAAATTAAAAAGATAAGAAGAGAAATTAATGACCTGACCCCACAGAAAATAGTTAAGAAAATGCTCTTTCTAATTTTCTAAATTATTAGCCTGGAAACTTAGAAAACAACAAGCTGAAGGAACAATTGTTAAAATACGGGACAGGCAAACAAGAACAATATCAATCACCCCCTTTCCCATTTAATCCAATATGGAATCATATTTTTTCAATTAAGAATATCAGAATTTCTGCATGTCCTGTAATTCCCGTTCAAATACAGGCAGGAGGGGCGCCGTGAGGCACAGTATAATGCCTCATAAACTGTGCGGTATGCGGTGCAGATAATGTGTCGCTGTCCCTCTGTATATAACAAATAAAACACCCTGACGATGTGCTCTGTACTTCCATATTCTGGATAATGTATGAAATGTATTTCTGAAACATTGTTTTGGCTCGCAGATTAATTATAAAACAGCAGTAAAAGTTCACTCTGTGAGGCAAACAATACGCCTGAGCCTGTGAACTGCTGCGCTATCTTCTTCGTTATTGAACTTGTTTATTTCTTATTTACAATCCGGCTTATCAAAATGTAAAGGTAAGACCATAAACTTTTATTTATTTTGGTTTGAAATAGGCTGGAATTTGGCTCAATTGGAATTAATTTAGACCTTAAATCAAATATGTCACATGTTTGTGTAAAGAATGCTGAAATGAGATATAAAGCACAACTCATTGTCTGTTGTCAATCAAATTATGTTTAAGGTGCTCTGTTGGGTTCATTCGCATTGGTAAATCTGACTCTGAAAGAGTGAGAGCCTCACTCGGCATGAACCTCACTGCACGCCACTGGAGGGGTGAGGCAGGGCTGCGGCTGGTCTCAACCTCCTGTTTGTTTTGTATTTGGAACAATTGGCCCAATATATTAGAACATCAAAAACAATTCACGGTGTTACAATTGATAGGATGGAACATAACATTGCATGCTACGCAGATGATGTTCCATTATAAACATTTCCATATCCAATGTGATGCATTTTGTTCAAAAAATTGGTCCAATGTCAGGATACAAATTAAATATACAATAAACTGAAATAACTGAAATAATCTCGTTCTGGCAACCCCCTTTGACCTTTAGAAAGACCTATCCATTTCATCGGAATCTCTTAGATATTTAGATGTTGTCCCCCATAAATACTCATCAACAATTGTAGAGAAAAATGATTCCTCTCTTTTCACTACAATAATAAAGATCTGGAAAAATTTACTCTTGTCCCTTACTTAAGTCTAAATCAAAGGATTGATACAAGAAAAATGAGAGTTTTGCCAAGATTCTCCATCTATTCCAGACTCTTCCGATTGCCATCCCCTACCAGCTGTTTGATAAATCAAGCTCAAGATTTGTATGGCAAAGCAAAAACCTTGTATTCGATTCAAAACCCTACAACTCTCAAAAGAAAAAAGAGCTCTTACCGAAAAAATTATTTCAGCTCAAGTGAAAGTGTTGCTGTACTGGTGTGATCCAGGATATGAAACTCAATGGAAAAATTATCCACAGATGCCATGAAGCCATGAAAATGGACCTCCAGCCATGGACCTCCAGTTATGGAAAGAAACCACCATTGACAGATGCCACACGGACCACTACGAGTTGGATCACAGATGAACCTACTCATCTACTCACCCTGAACTCACCCGGACTATATGAACCACTCCCCTCAGGCAGGAGTCACTACCCTGTGGTCCCTGTAATGTTAAATATATAAATAAATAAATAAATAAATATTCTATCCATTAATTTTCTACCGCTTGTTCCCATTAGGGATCGTGGGTGACTGGCGGGCCTTAGAATCAGAATCAGAATCAGAATCAGAAAGAGTTTATTGCCATTGTCAATGAACAAAATTCACAACATAGGAACTTGTCTCGGTGCAACATGAAACACTGAGTAATAATAAAACAACATATATTCAATCAAAAAAGGGCATGCATTAGGAAACAAATTAAAATTACTATACAATAAAAATAGTACATGTACACAAGTTTACAGTTATGTTTAAAGTTGTAGTGCAGAAAGTGACAGTGCAGTGTTGAATATTGCAGTTAAAGTGACAGGTGTTTTGAAGTGTTCATGAGTTCAAGTGTTCTGGTCCGGATGGACCGTAGCCTCCTGCCTGAACAGACCATGTCCAGGGTGAGAAGTGTCACTGTGAGCTGTGATCCGACCTGCTCGCCCTGGAGACGTACAGGTCCTGCAGAGATGGAAGTCTGCAGCCGATCACCTTCTCAGCAGTCCCTTCCCTGGCTGTGGCTCCAGCGTACCACACGGTGATGGAGGAGGTGAGGAACTGCACTGGCAGCTTGGCTTTCCTCAGCTGCCACAGAAAGTACATCCTCTGATGGAGCTGATGGAGGGCTCCCACTTGAGGTCCTGGGTGATGGTGGTGCCCAGGAAGCGGAAGGAGTCCACGGTGGAGGGGGGGCTGGGGGTGGCTTTCCTGAAGTCCACGATCATCTCCACTGTCTTCTGGGCGTTGAACTCCAGATTGTTACCTGCTACAGGACACCAGCCGGTGGTGGTGCAGCAGTTTGTGTACAGGGAGAAGAGCAGAGGGGAAAGTACACAGCCCTGTGGAGCTCCTGTGCTGATAGTCCGACATTCTTACCCAGCCGCACGCACTGCCTCCGATGGCGGGGTACACCCTGGACAGTGGCCAACTCGTCGCAGGGCTAACACAGAGACATACTCTCACACTCTGGGGCCAATTTACAGATACATGCATGTCTTTGGACGGTGGGAGGAAGCCGGAGAACCCGGAGAGACACAGGGAGGACATGCAGACTCCACCCAGGAATCGAACTCATGATTTCCTTCTTGGGAGGCGAGAGCTCTAACCGCTCTGCCACCGTGTCTATTATTTATCTTGTAGTAAATTTAAATTGTATCCATGCATATTTGATTTGATATATCTTGCTTTTATTATTGTGCGTTGTTCTATGTTGCACCGTATAACCAACGCAAGTTCCTAGCCTGTGAATTTTGTTCACTGACAATGGCAATAAACCTTTTCTGATTCTGACATACAGACCATGTACAGACCATGTACAGACCATGTACAGACCATGTACAGACCATGTACAGACCATGTACAGACCATGTACAGACCATGTACAGACCATGTACAGAGCCGCCAGAGGTGGTCCCTGTAATGGTTCGAACCCATGGTCCCTGCCGCGACAGAACAGACCACGCCTATGATTACAACCTCCTTTCGTGTGGAGGCCATGGATCTATTATAATAACTCAGTCAAACCTACATCAAATTACGAGTTATTCACTTTATTCCCCTAAAGCCTGCGGCCCTCGGTAAAAAGATGTTTTTAAAAAGTTTGGTATGCCCTGCTCTACACCGAGACTTGTTGGCCTGACCAGCCAGTCCCAACACGTATTGACAGACTACGGTCAGGCAACAGACTGTGGTCAACAGACATAGTCCGCACAACAGCGCGTTCAAAAAGCGTCCAAAAGCGCCAATGTTCCTCTGCGGCTCCCGTTCTCGTGCTGCTGTGGTGGGCGGCCATGTTGTCTCTGATACAGCAGAAATCACACACACCGGCGAGTTAGCAGGAAAGGTGCGCTGCCAATTTGCACAAATGTCTGGTTTGGGGGGATCTCATCCCCTCGCTTTATAAAGGGGTGAGTATTTTCTCTCGTGTTTGATTAGTGGAAACTCCTCTGAACCTGTAGATGTTGATGTAAATCATCCTTCAACCCGAGACACTCATCTATAGCAGCTAAGTTAGCTCTGCACGGCCCAGGCACAATCACAGCTTATTCACGCGTGTAAAGTTAATAACAAGTGTGTGTGTGTGTGTGCGTGTGTGCGTGCGTGCGTGCGTGTGTTATCAAGTGGCTCAATATTTTTGGTCTAGATGTGTGATCTCTAACATGTGCCCTAGACTAACAAATATATTTTATGTCACTTACTATTTTCAGGTTTAGTAATAGAAAACCTGATTGTGGTTAAAGAAATAATGTATCCGTTCGTTAAACTTTGAGGAATTGTGGAACAACTATCTGACGACCAGTAATACAATCAAAACTATCAAATAAATGTAAACCTCCTGACACTTTCTACACGTGTAACCTACGCTACCTAGTGGCACAAAATACTAATCGATGCAAGACCACGCAATTAAAATGGACAAATTAAATCTAAGGCTTTTGGACCAGGACGTTAGAAGGGGCTCATAAGAATTCACCTTTTTATAACGCTACACATTGTTATGCACTTAATTGAGCTTGTCTTGATTACACTCAAATACACCTTCTAAGTACCTTCCTAATGCCCTTTGTTTTGATGCATACCATTTTTTTTAATCAATTCTAGTACCACAAAACCTTTGCCCCACGTGGTTCTCTGTGGGGGGGTATCTCCAAGCCCACTGTTCTGTTGGAAATTACAACTTCATCATCACATCGCCCCCCCTCACACCTTTTGACTTCTGCCATCACCTCTGCCAAGCTGTCGGACATGTCAGGACCCGTGCCAAGCCGGGCTCGAGTGTACACAGAGGTTAACACTCACCGGCCCAGGGAGTACTGGGACTATGAATCACACGTTGTTGAATGGGGGTAAGTAAATTACAATATCTTTTAATGGAGTACTTTTATGAAAAGGTTAAAAAAAAAAATGCCTTTTGTATTGTACAGAAACCAGGATGACTTTCAGTTGGTGCGCAAACTTGGTCGCGGCAAATACAGTGAAGTATTCGAGGCTATTAACATCACTAACAATGAGAAGGTGGTGGTGAAGATATTAAAGGTAAATGACATCAGTTTCTAAGAACTAAAGACTACTACGATTTTTCAAACACTAAGAGATATTTGTATCCACAAATCTGTTAGTGTTTTTCATATTCTAATTAATATTATCATGTGCTTCTGCAGCCAGTGAAGAAAAAGAAAATCAAACGAGAGATCAAGATTTTGGAAAACCTACGAGGAGGCCCGAACATAATATCCCTCATTGATATTGTAAAAGATCCTGTTGTAAGTACTGGCTTCATAGATTCATAAATTAACATGGTATGTTAGACCTTCATTTTCACGGTGGATCTCACTTTACTGTACTGTACAATAGGGTGGTGAGCCAACCACCTGTACCAGCTTTTCCATTTCACATTGGCTTGGTAAATATATATCTGTGAGTACAGATTAGGAGATTCTACATTTTAACAGATCAGTGGTTTTCCCACCTCTCCAAGCACCAACTAGGTAGTTTCCAAGGCATCATTAGATTAGTGGTAGAAAGTAATTTTTCAATCCCAATTTAGTATGCTTAGTTAATTGTTTTGCTATGTTTTTATTATGTTGATGAGTTATGCTTAACTTAGTCCTACAATGGGTTGGATTGATTTCCATAAAGGGACATTTGCTTGTTGTTTTTCAGTCACGAACCCCAGCTTTGGTCTTCGAACATGTAAATAACACAGACTTCAAGGTAAGCAATTTGATTATATACAAAATGCTGTCAAATGATCCAACTAGAGACCTGCTCGGGACTGGTGTTTCATTCCCGATCCCAAAGCCTCTGAGAGTTCCTGCCCGGTCCTGTGTGCCACTTAGTCTCTGCCCGCCCAAGAGATCCCTGTGGGTCCTGATGGGTCCTGAGATGTTTTATTTAAAAAATAAAAATGGCAGCTACAGGCTGCTGCGTTACGTGCCCGGCCTCAAATACAAGCAGCAGTGTGCCAAGATGGACTATATCTCTAATAAAGCCTCATTTGCATCACTGGGATATTATAATTCTCTGCGCACTCATACATAGTTGGTTAAGTCACCGGCCTTGCGCTGATTTACTTGCATGGTTCAAAGCATTGCCATGTACTAAAACATCCACTTGACGCTCAGAGCTCTCCTCCTCCCGTCGGTTCTCACCTGCTCTTCTCTGCAACAGCAAACTTGCTTGCCCGCACGCACAAACTCACACATGCACGTCAAAGGATACGTCAATCCTGCCCGATCCTGAGGCATTTGGGCCGGCTCCCGTGGGAAATCCTGTCCGTTGCAGGTCTCTAGATCATACCTCCTTTCTTGGCATACCTGTGGTAATCTGTGCACATGTGTGTATGTGATGGAGGGACATTATAATCCAGTGCTATGTCTTCGGTGTCAGAAAACCACTCGTATTCTGATTCTATCCTCAATCACTGGGACAGTTCTGTGAGAATGAATGTGTCCACTATGGTTAATCAAGTTTCTTAACTGTGTTGATTAATTAGCTATTTGTCTTTAGCAACTGTACCAGACGTTGACAGATTATGACATCAGGTTTTACATGTATGAGATTCTCAAAGTAAGTTTTTATTTTTTAATCCCTCTCCTGAATGATTCGAATTTACTTGATTAATGGATCAAATATTACACTATTTTACGCTTACCATTTTCTGTAGGCCTTGGACTACTGTCACAGCATGGGAATAATGCACAGAGATGTAAAGCCACATAACGTAATGATTGATCATGAACACCGAAAGGTAAATTACAAAGTCATTAAAGTCTTGAGATGGGCAACTCTTCAGTGCTTACATCTTGACGATATATTAGAGTGGTGTGTATTTTTGTGTGTGCTTTCAGTTGCGTCTTATTGACTGGGGTCTGGCAGAGTTTTACCACCCGGGACAGGAGTACAATGTCAGAGTTGCCTCCCGCTATTTTAAAGGACCAGAACTCCTAGTTGACTACCAGGTATTTATAGCGTGGGACTGTCTCTGGTCAAATATCTTACTTCAGGCTGTCCCTTGTTTTGTTTTTTTGCATAAAATATCGTCTTTACTATGTGTTTTTTGTTGTTTCAGATGTACGACTACAGTCTTGACATGTGGAGCTTGGGTTGTATGTTGGCCAGCATGATCTTCAGAAAAGAGCCCTTTTTCCATGGTCATGACAATTATGACCAGGTACTTTTTTTTAATTTTTTATGCTGAATTCTTATTGGCTGTCCAACATTTAATTCAGGCAGGATGTCAGATGAGCACTCACGAGGAGATGCAGTGTTTTTATCTAGTACTGCTTTCATACCCTTGCATGCTTTGCTGTGAAATTTAGAGGAAGTTCTATCTGGGGATGATCCGATAAAGATATATTGCCCATCCCTAGGAAAAACAAACAATACTTTAAAAGAGAAGGCACAAATTGAGTTAGTTAATTCTCTAGTGTGTGAACTTGTCATGTGTGCAGTTGTCATAGTCTGCCAGAACCTGTAAACACAAAGTTAATCCCAATTTATGCTTCAACTCCTGAAACCTTTTCTTACAGTTGGTAAGAATAGCAAAAGTTCTTGGGACAGAAGACCTCTATGACTATATTGACAAGTACAACATTGAGCTCGAGCCTCGATTCAATGACATTCTGGGAAGGCAAGTAGTTTTAAAGGCTCCTAACATCAAATATTGTCAGGGTGAAAGTATAAACGTATCGGCCAGTGGATTTATTATGATCTGCCATGTTGATACTTGCAGACATTCGCGTAAGCGATGGGAGCGTTTTGTCCACAGTGAAAACCAGCACTTGGTGACCCCTGAGGCTTTGGATTTCCTGGACAAGCTGCTGCGCTATGACCATCAGGCTCGACTAACTGCCCGGGAAGCCATGGACCACCCATACTTCTGTAAGCACTTATAACTTTTATTTCATATCAAAACATTGAATTGTTCTGAATGTACTCTTTCTTCTCTGCAGTTAATGTTGTAAAAGATCAGTCTCGTGTGGTTGGATCAGCCAACCAGCTCATTGGGAATCCTACTGTTAGTACAGCCAGCATGATCACAGGTCAGTCTATGGTAACATCATGTAATGGTCTATGCTAGTTTATACTTGTTCTTTTGGCTTATGTGAAACTACCTAATATTTTGAATGGGTGGATTTCAAAAGTTTCTAGTCTTACCATTGTTTGTTGCTGTTCCCGCTCAGGAATCTCTGCCTTGCCTGCATCCACTGCCTTGGGACCCCTGAGTGGCTCGCCTGTCCTGTCTTCTGCCACTAACGCCCTGAGCACCCAAGTGCCCGCTGTAGCTGGGCCCCCTCAGTGACCTCCCAGACTCTCAAAGGGCTCTTAATTTTGAGACTAAATGGCGAACCTGTCTGCTGTAGCTGCTCTCTACCCGACCTATTGGCTGGACCACAAGGAGAGCTGTTGGGACTTCCTCTTGCTTCAGGACTGCTGCCTGAAATGGACATGAATGTACACTGTTAAATACATGTGTTCCTTCAGTTGCTCACAGCTTTGGTGAATACGGGTGGTTTGAACCCAGTCTGGTCTGTGAAAGAACCCTATTCCTGAGAGGACTCACATTTACCCATAAGAACCAAATCAAGGGCATAGGTTAGTATGACCTATTGTATTTATTTTTTTGGTCTATATTTGCCCCAACCCTAGACAGTTAACACATGCAGCTTTAAGTGATGTGAGACGGCTTCAGTATTACCAAAGGTTTATTCTCTGGAATAACAGACTGACCTTGCTTTGAGTTGCACACACTGTTTCATTTTGGGACATTAGCTACTATTCTAATGAATCATCATATTGTAATATACGCCCAGTACGCCTTGTTTGTACTAAAAGGAACTACTTTGCCTGTTAAATTATAGTATCACTAAAGACTTACATCTCGTCAATGGAAGTTTACATATCCTCCGGGTGTTTGATTGCTAAAGGATGGAATGATTGTCCTCATGCAATCTTAATCTCAATTGCAGTGCTGTTATGACACAATCTTTAAAGGCAAAAAAAAAAGGCATAAGGGTAAATGCACAAATGGTTGATGGTTAACGAGAACATTGGGGGGGGGGGGGGAACACTTTAGGTGTTTTTAAAACCGATGCAATAAAATAGACTGTTTTTGAACTATAAACCCTCATCTACAATTGGGAAATTAATTTAAATAATGAACCTAATTTGTATAAATCTACATTTTGTAAAATAGTCAACATGATTTTTTTTTTGATTTTTTTTTTTTTTTTTTTTTTTTTTTTTTTTTTTTTGGACACTCACAGGATCAACCTCAAATCTTCCATACAGCTTGAAGTAAAGGGCTTCATAAAACTACAAACCTTTTTGGTTCTGACCGAATTATGATAATGCATTTATTAAATTGTGTTGATGTCAAGCAGGTGACAAATGTAAAACCCTTTTGTTCAGTGCCACTAAGTGAAAGCTGTACTGTACATATACCGGTATTTTTTAAAGTGTGAAATGGCATATAATGCAGAACAATACATCTATGCTTAAAAGTGAGTATGGAAGTCTTTGTGTGTATGTGAAGAACAAGAGTTTAAAACTTTGTGTAAATAAATGTTTTATTTATCAGGTATTGTTTTATGCATCATCCTTTTCTCTCAGGATCCAGAATACACACTTAATCTTTACAAAGACTTATTGATCTGTATGAAAAGAGTGGCTCTGGCAAAGGAAAGCCAAAAAAAGGCAGTACAGTGACAAATAGAGGAACTTTATTGATCCACAAAGAAAATTACTTGGACACACTAATGGTAAAAATTAGTGTTCTTCTAGATCAACTGACAATCCAAGCATGTCTTGACAGTGCACCTTGTGATATTGTGGTGCACTATTCCTCCTGCTCAGGAAACCGCAGCAGTCTTCATTCTGGTAAAACCTACAAAAAAACTTGACATTAATTCAAGCCTTAAGAATTTGACCAGATACAACTTCTTACCGGTTTAGACGCAGCTCATGGTCTATTTCCTCCAACGATTTACCTTTCGTCTCAGGAAGTATTTTGCATAAAATGGCAGCAGCAACTGCTGTTATTGCCCCATACAACACAAAGAGTCTTGGGAGCCCTATGGCATCTTTGGAATAAAAACATGCATATGATTTAATTGTTTAGCCTTGAGACTATTTTTATAGGAAGTCCAGCAGAATATTTAAATGAAAATGTGTGTGTTTAAGTGCAGCTGGCCAAAGTGTCGAGAGTTCTAATCCAAATCTTAATAAAATCTAAATTTGTAATGTCTGTGTAATCCCTCATTTGTAATGAAATCTCTAACTTGTATTTTAACACTAATTTAATTGTTTTGGAAATTATTGGAATTACTGTTGAAGTAAATTCCTAATTTGTGAATTTTGTTCACTGACAATGGCAATAAAGCTTTTTGATAGTGAATAGAAACAAATGAAGTGCTGCATGTTGACATTCCACATTTATAGACTTGTTAAACTTCTTACCAATTATATTTAAAAAGGTGAATGTAACCAGCAGGTTGGCAGACCAGTTGAAGCAGTTTGTAAAGGCAAATGCCCGGCCTCTAACCTCTGTGGGAAATATCTCGCTGAGGAGCAACCATGTCACTGTAGGCAGACAGAAAGGTTCAGTATTTGCAAACGGATAATGGTTTGGCTTACATTTGTGGGCCTTTTGTATGAAAAGCTGGTTCATCAGGAAATAGAAGTGAGTCGCTTAAGAAATATCTAATGTCTGTGCCTGGCATTTCAGCGCACATTCTTTCACTTAGGATGATCTGATAAAGTGGCTCTGTTCCAAGTTCCTGCTTCTAAATAAAACTGCCTGCTGATCTGGTCACAAAGAAATGTCAATGACTTTGTGATGATAATATAACTTTGTTCTGGAAAACATAAAGTAAAAATATGGACTTTTTCACGTTGTAGCTAGGAGTGATATAATGTACAGCAAAACACACTTTATTGGTAATAAAGTGTGTTAATAATATTGGAAAAAGTATTACGTGGCAAAAGTATGCAATGAATACCCACTTGGTCCAAATCCAACAGAGTACGCGCTGACGGCTCCCATTAGACTCAGGAGAATAACCCATTTTGCAGCTGGAGTATTCAAGGGTGATGCAACAGAAGGCTTTACTTCTGTTCCACCATTTGTCATAGTTTCATTAAAATACTCAACAGTTACTTGTGGTTCATGTGTCCTCGTAATGTTAATATTTGAAATTACACCTTTTGAAATACAGGACATCTCTTCAACATGAGTATGTGTAGAAAGAAGCCCGATCATAATCAAACTAACAGCCATGACAAAGCATCCCCCAATCAGCAGAGGTCGACGCCCAACTCTGTCTGACAGTGTCATGGAGATCAGTGTGGATAGGACTTTGACCAGCCCCAAACCAACTGAGGCCAGGACTGCTGCTGTGTGGCTGTGGAACCCCAATTCGAAGAAGATGGTGGAGGCATAGAGCAGAACATTGGGCTGTCCTGTGAACTGTTGGAACAGCACAAGCGCCAGGCCAATCATAGTCCTCGTTCTCATGTTGTCCTTTGTGTGGAAAAGAGACAAGTAGTTGTAGGTGGTCTCCTGATTCTTTATCTGGTTGAAAAGGTGTTTATGAGCACGGTCAGACTGAGTATTTGAAGGAAGATACCATAAGGATACCAGTTGAACCACAGTGGGTACTGCAGCCACACCAAACATCCATTTCCAACCGTCTCGGGTGTCAGCCATCATGTAGTTAACGGCATAGGCCGCTAAAATCCCCACAGTGATCCCCACTTCATACAGGCTCACTAAAACACCTCTACGCTCTGGTCGCACCAGCTCAGACACAAATATGCAGCAAGACATAGAGGAGATACACATGGCAAAGCCCACAGTGGCACGCCCCACAACCAGGGCAGGGTACGAAGTGATGAGGAGCAGGACGGTCCCAGCCAGCGTCAGACCATTGCTGAATAGGATGGATTTGCGACGACCATGCCAGTCAATCAGAGAGCCCCCCACCACTGACGCCAACAGGGCTCCAACCAGTAAGGCGCTGACCAGAACCTCCTGCTGCACACAGGACAGAGCAAAGTCCACCCGGAGCTGCAACAGAGCGCCAGAGATGATAGCCAGCTCATACCCGAACACCACCCCGCCTCCAATGGACACCAGGCAGGGCAGTAGGAGGTTACAGTGACCTGCAAGAGGTAGGAATTATTTGTGGGAAAAGAGAAAATATTTGTACACGGTTCCTAATGAGTTAAAAAAATAAAGTATAGTCTATGTCAAATCATATAAAGCAATGGCATTACAGCCTAATAAAACATGACCTACCCATATTTTTTTCTTTTCATGAGAAGTTGTCAGTGAGGACAGGATCTACAGAAGCTGAAGGAAATACACATCAGAAAATGTCCTGTTCATAAAGAGCTGAGATGTCTGCAATCAGCTGTTGTGGTTGTGTTGCCATGGGGATTGCCTTGTTGACGGCAATGGTTTAATTTAGACTCCACTTGAACTGAGCCCAATCAAACGCAGGAACCAGAAACGACAGAACATCCTCCAAAATACATTTGATCTGTGTCAACAGGATGAATAATTCATTACAGTCTTCTTGAACACTGCTCTAATATGTAAAGGTTCACAGTAAACTACTAACCAACGATGTTTTTGACGTAACATCCCGAATTATATTTTTGTAGGCTACTCATCTGATGACCTGGTCATGAACAGCAGAAACCAGGAGTTTCTAGAGCAGGCTACTGCGGTTTGGTTTAACAGTGTGAAGTACTTGCTATTTTAGTAGATTATTTCCTACTTTAAGGACTTTCTTTAAAATAAAGAAGACAAAGATGTATTCGAGAGAAACTACGCACGCGCTTTTTAAAGTTTTTATTGCAGGCTACAAAACTGTGAAGAATACGAATATGCTAAGGAGCGTGATAAACAAGCAGCAGCCCATCTCGTGTTTCAATTCCATGCCCCTTTTGAAAACATAATGTGTTGGGCTAAACTATATTTTTTAAACTATACTATTCTTGTCATGCATACTCGCCTACCTTGAGCCTGGAGCAGTCGCAGCTGGACTCGAGGTGATCACACATGAGCTGCTCCTCTGACAGTCTTTCAATGTCTGGTCACGCGCACATATTTACAAACACAGTTTAATCGCGTGTGCTGCAGTTGATGCCAACCGATGCCATCACCGCTCGAGACGACTGAGCAACGTGGCGCCCGAGCGGGACGGGGCAACTTTAGAGAAAGTTTTGAACAGCAGAGGTCGACATCCAGTCCTTGTGTAAACACAGCAGGAATTGCATTTTCTAGGGGGAGGACCATGAAGGACCCCAGACCTCCTCTCAATGTGTGCACAACGTAGGCTAAAACGTATATTTCAGATCATTAGGCAAGGCAAGGCAAGGCAAGTTTATTTGTAGAGCACAATTCGTACACAAGGCAATTCAAAGTGCTTCACACAACAGGAAAAAATGCATTAAAACCACAAACACATGGCAGAAATCACAAAATAAGAGTTCAAGACATAAAAGAGAAGAGTGCAGAGAAAAGCATTTCAGTCATATGCACAGCCAAACAAAACAGTTTTTAGTTAGAAGTGTAGTTCAAAATGAAAATCGACCAGCATGGCTATCATGGCTATAAATAAGCTCTATAGAGCTATAGAGCTATAGACTATAGAGTATATACATCAAAGCTATCCAGTTTTGTTGTTATTTCTGATTCTTATCAGCAGGTGTCGCCCTTTAGACATGGATCCATCAAGAGGAAGTCAACAACACGTCACTTCGCAAAGCGGAAGTAAACATGTCTCTGGAGCGGAGCATGGAGGTCGGGGGGCTGCTGGCTAAGTCGGAGTTGCTGAAACAGGGGGCAGAAGCCCGCCTTTACCGCACACGCTTTCTTGGTAAACCGGCCATCGTTAAAGAGCGCTTTTCAAAGCAATACCGACATCCTGCGCTAGACGAGAAACTGACGCACCGCAGGACCGTGCAGGAGCTACGCGCCATACTGCGCTGCCGCAAAGCAGGCGAGTACTGGCTGACGAAGCCTTGTTTGGATTTTAATTCAAAGTGGATTCAGGCTTACATGTTTGGGTTTGTTTATCTTTTTATTTGAATTTAAAAAAAAAAAAAAGTTTAGATTAACCTTTAGATGTTTTTCCTGTCTTTTCCAGGAATCCCTGCCCCTGCTGTCTATTTTGTGGACCACCGCACCCACTGTATTTTCTTGGAGGAAATAGTTGATTCCTGCACCGTTAGGGACCACATTGCCTCTGTACAGCAGCAGCCTGGGGGACAGCAGCAGCTTGAGTGGGTGGCTGAAAGAATAGGCCAGATATTGGCTCGAATGCATGATGAGGACTTGATCCATGGAGACCTGACCACGTCCAACATGCTCCTCAAACACACCTCAGACGGAACGGAGAGACACCTGCTGCTAATAGACTTTGGCCTGAGTTATATCTCTGCTCTTGCTGAGGACAAAGGGGTAGACCTCTATGTTCTGGAGAAGGCTTTCCTCAGCACACATCCCAACACTGAAGAGCTGTTTGAGAGGTTGCTCAGAAGCTACACCAAAGCTTCCAAGAAGTCTGAGCCTGTCATTAAGAAGCTGGATGAAGTGCGGTTACGAGGGAGGAAAAGATCCATGGTCGGATAAGGACTATGTCCTGTAAATTAGGTTGAATCCATTCTATTAATAAAGATTTTTTGGTTTGATTAATCTTTGTTTAGTTTTTTGTATTTCATGCAAAATTGCAAGTTAAAACTTTTCTCAATTATTCAATCTGATGATTACAAGGATTGCTGTATTTAAAGCACTTACCGAAAAAAAAGGCTACACCTCCAGCTCAAGTACTCTTGACTCAAAATCTGGTTCCCTGGCACTGAAAAGCATAGGCTGACCAAATTAATATGCAACATTTCACCACTAGACAATAGAAGAGTATTGAGGAGCAGTGGCATTTAGACATTTCAAAGATGACAACAATGATGGTCAAATTAATACTAAGATTACTGTGTAAACATGGCTCTCCAGTCTAGTTTGTGGCTTATCATTGTTTATTGGCGGTAGTTCAAAAGCATACTTCTATGGGGCTTAGAGGCCAAGGTACAGGTAGAGCAAAAGTGGCAAGCCCGACTATCGCTGTCATTCTGATCTTCAGCAGTTTCCTTACAATGCTATGAGAAAGGTGGGCACCAATGGAACATCAATGGCACATTAGGATTATTGTTACTGCCCTTGTGTTCTACTGCAAAGGTAAGGTATTTCTAAACTATCTCTTTGTTTTTTAAGTCTGCTGCCCAACTGTGTGCAAATGTTCTGCTTATTAGTTGAGCAGCTTGCACAGTAGGGGAGGTGTTGCCCTGAAGTCCAATTTGTCTAGTGTCTATTAAAGCAAAAAGAAGCTTTAGGGATTTAGAAAAACTATTAAAAGCCTTTATTCATTCATGACCAAAAGTTAATATGTTGTGTCTATTCTGCATTCCTGCTCACCTAGCACCTGTTTCCTCTCGATGTGTACAATAAAGCATTGGGCCCAAGGGATTATACAATGACCCCTTGACGAGCAAGACTCACTGTTACCCTTTTTGTTACAGTTGTCTTCACCAATGCTGCATTCTACAGTGCCTTGATAGGGTCAGACGCGACCCTCCATTGTTTATCTGCCAAACTACCCCCGCTGTTAGACTGGAGCACTCTCACTGTGGAGTGGACCAAAGTGGATGCACAAGGACTGAAGCAAACAGTGTACATTTTTGAAGATGGACGATCTCATGTCAACAGAGATGGTGCGGAAGTGAACGGGACAGGGTTGCTGCATAGTGATGCCTCCCTCAAGCTTACCAACGTCACTGTGGGCGATGAGGGGCTGTACACCTGCCGGGTCATCACACCTGTGGTGGACACAAGAACTGCCACTCTGGAGGTTGCAGGTATGGACTTCTGTCGATTTACCGCAATGACACTCATGGCAGATGAAACAAGCTAACGCAACTAAATGCTACATTTCTGCTATTTTTTGACACATTTGAGCGTGTAATGCAATTAAATTAATTTACAATTGTATGAAATTGTGATGGTTCAAAAGGCATAACTGCTGATGCAGTGGGTTAAACCTGCGCCTCACCAACTTGTGACTCTGATGTCCATCACACATAAAGCTGACTAAGCATTAAGACTTTGCTAAGTGTATTTTGATATAAAACATTAGTGTGACATATTTATATGGCAGATAATCCTTAACACTCCATACAACTAAAAATTACAAGATTATGTCACTCTTTATGCTGCATACTGATAGTATTACATGCCAAATCCCTACAATTTAAATCATGCAAAAGTTAACTAGCTGCCATTTACTCCATGTTTTTCTTGTTATTATCTTGAGCTGATAAGTACTGTCTGTCCCACAGCCCGTCCATCAGTGCTGCTCCCAGAGAAGGCAGCCATTGCTCGCGGCGAGGAGAAGATGATTGTGTGTGATATACGAGGCTACTACCCCAGCAAATTGACTGTCAGCTGGCTCCTACACAATGACTCACACACACGTCCCTCTAGTGTCAGCCATCTCTATCGGATTTGCACCGAAATGGAGGTGCTCAGTGCAGATGGCACCTACAGCATTCGCAGTGGAATCACGGTGCATTCTTCTGCGCTAAAGGACGGGCAAATTAAACTGGTCTGTCAAGTGGAGCATCAGACCTTTCATGGCCCATTAAACATCTCTGTTACTTTGACTCAAGGTACAAAATCATGTACACAAAAGTCATATAAAAGGTTTGCACAAAAAACGTTCAACATTTACAATGTAACTAAGATTTAAAAGGCTTGTGTCAATTACAGAAGTCAGAGTGGCTCTATTGGCAGAATAGTGCTGCTTTTGGTCCCAACATATAAAGTACTTTTTTCAACACACTATATACTGTAGAAGTTCTTTAATAAAAATCAAAAGAAGCTATAGCATGGCTCAGGTGCTCGAGCTGCAGTTGTAGACCAACTCACTCCTTGTTGTGTCTCTAATGTCTCTTTGTGCGCCTCCCATTTCCTGTTGATGTTCATTGTATAATAAAGCCATCAAGACAAGCATGTAAGAAAGGAATCCTCTAATGTAATTTCTCTTGTTGCAGCTCATTCCGAGCACTATGATGCTGTGACATTGATGGCTGGCACCAGTGTGGCCAGTGTCCTGCTGGTTCTGGCTGCTGTTGGAGCAGTGTTACTTCTCAGGTATTCCAGGAAAAAGGCAACATGGAATGGTATGTTTTGGCTTTCCAGAAATATTCCAGAAATAAATGATGAGAGACATTACAAATCAGAGGCACACACCTGAGCTTCCGTGCTTTTTAAAAACCTTATATTAACGAACCTTCCAGGAGACTAGAATACTAACCTTAACCATAGTTACTACTGTTAACCTATATATACCTACATATCATTTTATACATATCAAATTATAAACACATATCTTAAAATTAATCATGTTGTTGATCCAATAATAAAGAATTACATCATGGGGACCTGTAATGAGAGAGTATGCAGATTTTAGTCCCCACAATGGGATGATCACCTGCCCAACTGGACTGCATGATAAACAGTTTTTGTTTAGATTGTATCATATGTGACGCCATGCTTCCAAGTATTTACATTTCATTGTAACTAACATTGTACCATTTGTTTTCCAATAGTTCCACCAAACATTTCTGAAATCAGCCAACCCAACGTCACATATGCGGATGTAGAAAATGTCCTCAAATGCATGATCAGTGGTGTGGGATTGGAGGCGTTCCAAGTCCAGTGGTTTAAGCTGAGTAGAGACAGTGCAGACTCTGAGGCAGTCGCCCTGCTGCACTGGGAGGGCCTGAATGACCGAGCAAGTCTGGAATCTGAAGGCAGCCATCACACATCTGTCCTGAGCCTCTGTCTGTCGACCAGCGAGGACAAGAGCAGGTACAGGTGTGTGGTCCAGTGGAACAGACAGACATTCATCCGAGAGACAACGGTCCACGTCAAAGGTGAGACGGACTGAAACATTGTGTATAATTGTACTAATGGGAAGAGCTTTGTTAATTAAATGTGAATAAAAAAGATTGATTTTGAAATTGATTGGTGTAAAAATAAACTCAATACTAAGCACAAATGTAATATTTTATACATGAGTCACAAGCCAATGCTTGTCTGCATTTGAACTATAAACAGATGTCTTTGTGCCATAAAAGTTTTATGTCTTTATGTCATAAAAGATGTAGCAAAATAAAATGGGAGTGATTGAAATGATATATTTCTAATCAATATCAAAGCCACTTCTTATTTCAACTGAATATGTAAGAATAAATTATATTTCTTCACTGCACAATTTCTTCATGAGAAAAAGTTAAGAGCTTAAGAATGAATTAAGAATTAACATGATGTTACCCGTTTCTGCAGTGCAGCCCTCCTTTCTCCAGATCTCTAGCATCCCTCAGATTCCAAAAGTCCAGCGCCTTCTGGTCCTGTGCTGTCGTGTGGAAAACTTTTATCCCTCTGACATTTACCTGGAGTGGTCCCGGAACGATGGGGAGCCAGTGCACCCTGCCACTCATTACGGGCCCTTCTCGGACCACAGCCACCTCTACAGCATGTGGAGTAAGATCCAGCTCACCATGGGCACAGAGGATGAAAGCACTGTGTACACCTGTAGGACCTACCACTCCAGTCTCTCTCCCCTAGGGTACAAGGATGCCCTTTACCACATCAACACTCACGGTAAGGCCAGCGTGGTATGAATGATGTGACGTATGCTGTATACAGATCTATTTATCATATCCTGAGGAAGTAATTTCCAAGAGCAACAGTAGGATATCTCTCTCACTATACTCCTGTGTGTATGTGTTTCTTGTGTTGAGGTAGGAACTCCACCCAATGTGATGTTCATCCACTGTGATCCTGTGAGCCCTGAACTGAACACAGGCTGCACACTACAACTGTGCATCAAAGACTTCTGTCCTAAACACATAACAGTCACATGGACAATGGACGGAGAACCAGTGGACAGCAACTGTGTATTCAACACCCCTCCTAGTCTTAACATAAATGGACTGTACTCCATGTACAGCTTTCTGAAACTCAGCTCCACGCAGGTTCGGTGGAACTGCTGTTACCGCTGCAAAGTGGAGCACAGCGCTCAGAGCCAGTTCGAGGAGCGCCTCTTCACCATCTCATACGCCCCAGAAACACCACCTTTTCACTGATCATGATCACATTCTGTTTAGGCAACCAAAGCTGTCCATGGCAAACGTGTCACTGCTACCAACAAGGTTTATCTTGAGACTGGGACAGGACAAACTAGTATCCATATGAAGGAATAATTAATTGCATATATCTAAGGCCTCATACTAAAGAAACGGGTGCAAAAATAAGATACGTTATTGAGCTGAATACTTTTTGAGAGTAATCTACATTGTATTACTACACGACACAATAATTGACTTTATACTCAAGAGGTAAAATTCAAGGCATCAACATCGTATTTCCATTTACTTAAATGTGTGAAAGCTTTCTTATCGATTTGGTGGAAAATAAAGTGCAGCTTGTTTCTGAGTGGATAGCACATATGCCTGGTGTGGAGCGCCATACGTTTGAATCTGGCTCTAGACAGTTTACTGCAATAAAGCCTATGGGCCAAAAATAAATAAATAAAATTGCTTTAACTTTATAACAGGGACATGGGTGATTTGTGTGAACATATTTTGATTTAGACTGCAGATACCTAAAAAATGCCTTATTATAATCAGAATGAAAAAACTCTGACATAGGAGAACAAGACAATCTCTTGCTCTTATGTACTGTTCAGGAAATTAATTAAAAATGAATGAAGAAATCCAAGGAAAACAATATATTTTGTGTGTTTCATTTGATGAAAAATATCTTTGCAGCAAAGAGGGGAAAGACATAAGTCCATCAGGTGCAGAGTCGCAGTATTTATACATAGGTCTTCACATCACACCGGAAAGATTGAGCAAGGAGGAGAGACAAATGAAACCAGTTTGTACCGGACACTAAGTGAAACGTTGTTATGGTCTTTTTAGCAGGTTCTCACACAGCACAAAGCTTTCTTCATTCATTCATTCAGTAATTTCCTCTTACAGTACCTACCCAGAATTAAGTTAAGAAAGGGTAGTTAGAAATGTGATTCATGCAAATTTATATAAAATGAGCTAAATGTATTTCAGGCACAGTAACACATTGTACATTTAATTCATAATGATAATACTAATATTACTACTACTACTACTAATAATTTATTACATGTTTATACAGCTGTTTTACGCTGTGAGACTCTTGATTTACTAAATTAGATTTTATTTTACATCACACACATGCATTTGGCAGTTTTAGTAATAGAGGCATGAGGCATTAGAATGCATCTGGCAAAGTCTTTGAACTGTTTAAAAGAAGAAAAAAGACACTGTGGAGCTGGTTGGAGTTCAGGTAAAGTCTCGGTTGGTGAGGATCATGGGGGCCACCAGGGTCCACATGTAGAGAGCCAGACACACCCAGCTGGATGATATCTTCACCCAAACTGCAGGCCATGTGCTGCTGACAGAGTAGTCCGCCTCCGGGCTGCAACACAAACACATCTTTACTTTTAGATGTACATTTATATCCTCCCCTACACATTTAAAAAGTCTCACACAATCATAGAAACAGTGGGCCAAAATGGTTGTCGTTAATATAAATAGATGTTGGCTGGGAGACAGAGTTTACAATAGACATGGGTAATTATGTAAGAGGTACTATTACTGTTATTACTATTAATCACAGCCCCCATTTAAACAGCAGTTAGCATTCGCGATGTCTTTATGTCCCCCGGCCGTGGGGTTGAGAACCGTTGTATAATATCGCACATAACAGCAGTGTATCACCTGCTCGGATTGGCCAGAGCTCAAAGAATATGTGGATTACGATTTGAAAGTATTAATTCATATTAAAGACAAAGAAGCAATCGGCAGAGCTTCTTATTTTCTCTCTCTTTCTTTCTCGCTCTCGTTCTCTCTTCTTTTATTTTTTTATTTTTTTTTAACAGTATAGCGTAAAACACATACCGGTACTTTGAAAACGTACAGTAAGTACAGTAGGTGGCGGTAAATGCACCTTTTCCTTTGGCTGCCAACCACCATTAAATGTAACAACAACAACAACAACAACAACAACAAAAATTCATATTAAAACAGTTTAAAGTTTTGTCCATCCATCCAGCCATCCATCTTCTTCCGCTTTATCCGGGGCCGGGTCGCGGGGGCAGCAGTCTAAGCAGGGACTCCCAGACTTCCTTTTCCCCAGACACTTCCTCCAACTCCTCCGGGGGGATCCCGAGGCGTTCCCAGGCCAGCCGAGAGACATAGTCCCTCCAGCGTGTCCTGGGTCTTCCCCGGGGCCTCCTCCCGGTGGGACATGCCCGAAACACCTCCCTAGGGAGGCGTCCAGGAGGCATCCGGAACAGATGCCCGAGCCACCTCAGCTGGCTCCTCTCGACGTGGAGGAGCAGCGGCTCTACTCCGAGCTCCTCCCGTGTGACTGAGCTCCTCACCCTATCTCTAAGGGAGCGCCCAGCCACCTGCGGAGGAAACTCATTTCGACCGCTTGTATCCGCGATCTTGTCCTTTCGGTCACTACCCAAAGCTCATGACCATAGGTGAGGGTAGGAACGTAGAGTGACCGGTAAATCGAGAGCTTTGTCTTTCGACTCAGCTCCTTCTTTACCACAACGGTCCGATGCAGCGACCGCATCACTGCAGACGCTGCACCGATCCGCCTGTCAATCTCACGCTCCATCCTTCCCTCACTCGTGAACAAGATCCCGAGATACTTGAACTCCTCCACTTGGGGCAAGGACTCCCCACCCACACGGAGAGGGCAAGCCACCTTTTTCCGGTCGAGAACCATGGCCTCAGATTTGGAGGTGCTGATTCTCATCCCAGCTGCTTCACACTCGGCTGCAAACCGTCCCAGTGCATGTTGCAGTTTAAAGTTTTGTATTAAAAACAATGTAAATGGCTACTAAAATTGCATTAAAAAGTCACCTTTTACTAGTACTTTGTGTAGTTTTAATGCATACTTTATACTTTTACTTAAGTACAGTTTTGCCAGCAGTGCTTTTCATCTATGTAACTGTACTTTTACATGATTACAAATTCAGTTCTCTTTCCTCCAGGAAATAAATGTGATATTGTAAAGCCAGTGTGCAATGCAAGCGACACATACCTGTACCAGTTGGTGAGTGTCATCATAATGTAGAGTGAGGCCAGGAAGAGCATGAAGTGGAAAAATGAGTAGCTGTACTGCACCATGTCCTGCTCATTATCCTGGACTCGTCTGGGCCCGGGCAGCTCCTCCGACAGGTCCGGACTGCTGCCGCTCTCTGCAAGGATGACTGAGTCTTTGGATGCCATTGTCAGCTTGTTCACCTGGCTCGTGTTGGAGGATCGGATGCTGGGAACAGTAAAATACTCATATTTTCCGTATCCAGATGAGGTATAAAAATATCTCTTGGAAAGTAGATTTTACTCATCAATCTTAAACAGATCCATCAACAGTTTTGTGACAGAATATTGTCATTGAACTGTATTTCCTGGATTGGCCCTGTGTTTTGTTACATTTGTTATACTATTACCTATTATTCTGAGAAGAGCTAGTCATACCTTGAATAGAGGATGCAGAGTACAAAAATACTGAGTCCAATAATATTCTGTCCGTCCCACCACTCGAGGTAGGGTGAGGTCAGCACAGGCTCCTCAGTGCCTATGATCACCACTCTTGTCTGATTCTCAATCACCAGGGGGGCCATTGTGGGGGCTGCAATCTGCTGGAAGATACTCAACAGGCTGGGGTTACAGTTGCTGTCTACGGACGAAAGGATTGGAAACACTGAGAAAAAAGAGCACTGCAAATGTGTTTATTGAACTGGGACTTAACGTTAAATAAACTTTTTAGTCACTAAACTGTGTATGTCTGAGTTTATCATTGTCTACTGTTCATAGTCATGTTTATGCCTGTGAGATAGAGGTGGAAAATATATAGACATTTAGATAATATTGTAATTGTAAAAAATGCTACAAAAAGAGGCAATAAAAAGGTTATGTTGTAAACTTTCAAATACGGGTGTAAGGTGATTTTTCTGCACTTGTTGGATTAATTTAACAGACATTTCACATTTGTATAATAATAAAACCTCAACTAATAGGTTTAAAGACTGTTTTAAACACATTTTTGTTGGTGTGACATACTATCGTTATCGGGATACTAAAATAAAATCTATCGAGATATAAACTTCCAGACACATTTATACAGCTCAAAGAGTAGCCTTGCAAGCGAAATCTTATTGTGTTAATAGCTTGCACGCACCAGGCTCATTGGTCATTGCCGACCAGGTCAGAAACATGGTGTACAGGGTGATGATAGATGATTGGAGGAGACCGGAGCGGGGCTGGCTCTCCTGCACAGAGATAACTGTGTTTGAATCCATTCACTTCCTCATGCACTGGGCCACACTGTTGCCATATCACTGTCAGTACCTGGACTTTAGGCAGAATGGAGAGGATGGAGGCTACAATACAGAGCAGCATGTTGGAGCTGATGAAGAACTTGTTGAGGTGGCACTGGTCAGGTTTTGTGTAGAACAGGAAGCACATGCTGACAGACACCACTGACAGCAGGTAGTTAAAGATCATCACTGACAGTAAGGCTGGAATAAAAGCACACAACAAAAAAGTAAAACAATAGGTACTGCAGGATGGGAGTCGTCATAACAACCGATTTGTTTCTAGTATACTGACTTGTGACTTTGCATGATTGGATTCACAAAATATTGTAATGATCAAATATGATGCATCAGACTCCAGAATGTCATAGTGACACACAGAAGAAGAATCAAGTTTATTCATTTATTTACCTTTATTAAACCAGAAGAGTCCCATTGAGATTAAAAACCTCTTTTACAGGGAGCAATGGTCAAGAGGCAGCAGTTGCACAGTTACAACAAACAACATTAACATTAAAATAATGATGCCGTCTCCAATTCTTTCAACTTGTTTTTAAAAGCATTTATGGACAGGAAGTCAATCTCCAGTCTTTCTTCAACATGTTCCAAGCAAAAGGACCTGATTGTACAAAGGCTCTCTTCTGTGAAATGAACACAGAGCAACGTAAAGAATACGAGTCAACACTTCTCTGTGTGATCAAAGCACAAATTTAAGGAGGCAGTAATCCAAGTATTGCCTTGTAAATAAATGTGTACCAATGCCATTGTGGCCAGAAAAGGCCATCCCACTCGTGAGTGCAAGTCACAGTGAAGTGTCATGGCTCTGCAGTTAGTAATGAACCTGAGCGAAGCATGACAGTCTCAGCTGCACAGGTCCATGCAGTCCAGCACTTACATGTCTACAGGACACTATGTAACGTTAAGATTGAGGCGTTTGAGCACTCAATACAGTTTGTTTTGTTTCTCCAAAAGTTGTTAGGTTTGCACCAAGGAAGAACTTTTTTTTATAATTTTTGGGCCCGTAGGCTTTATTAGACAGGACAGCGGAGCGTGAAATTGGGATGAGAGAGAAGGGAGGACATGCAGTATTGAGTAAATTGTCGGAGCTGGGATTCAAACTCACAACACTGCCGCCGGCTGCACCTTCAGCCTGGCATGTGTGCTAGCGCCTTAACTACTCGACCACTGGGCAGCACCGAGAAAGAACTTTAACACCTCTTTATTGGTGATTGTTGATTGATTATGTAGAACAGCAAATGTCATAAATATGTGTGATGTTGTCACTATACACTGCATTTGTTCAACCCGTTGAGAGTCACTCACCTGCATACCAGCCTCTGGAGTTACTTGCATCCATGTTCCCCACCCAGGCCTCATTCCAGGAGTGAGCAAAATCAACCAGAAGAATGAGCTGGATCAGGATGAAAAAGAACGCTCCACCAGAGCCAATTATAAACCATGCTGCAACACAAAGTTGGATACATTAGTAATAGACATTTTTGTCTACTTATAATTTGCATTGTGTTATTGAGCGTCTATAACCAAGTAATTTTGCCTGTAAGTAAAGTAATAATACGTAATAAAACTGATTTCTTACTATATGTAAAGGGCTCATCTGGGATGTAGAAGGCACCAGCTGTTATTGCCACTAAAGAAACAAACTTAAAGAACCAAAATCTAACAGAGAGAAATAAAACAAATTAATAGTAGATGAATAAGAAAATAAGAAAACTGGAGCTATGTAAAAATATACTAACGAATAATTACAAATTGAGCTATTAATACATATTTATCATGAATATATAATTTAAGTTGGCCTTATGATTTGAGCATATGAGAGCAGATAACTTACCCATTGTGTATTAGAGCGCGAGGGTCTCTGCTGTTTTTGACATTAATCATGAAAACAGACAGGCCCAGGAACCACACGCTCATGCCAAAGCACACCCGGTACACGGCTTTGTAGCCAACAAACATTTGACAGTTGACATTAGCCTGTAAGTCTGGTACTGTGGAGCCTGCTCCATCCTCACAGAAGCCCGGGATCTGCAAAAAACACACATGAGGTCTTCAATTACAAGGATACCTCCATTTAAAACAGTATTAAAGGCAGTCTCAATTATTATTCATAATAATTAATACAGACAGGCAGATGGCGTGTGTGTGGTTTAAGGTTGAACCCACAATATCTTTGCTGGTAGAAAAGGCAAAATACATGTTGTGAATGTCTCTTTCCACTGCAACAGAGTATTGTGGATCAAGAGGGAAAAAGCCAAATAATGAACAAAAGGAGCAACTAATTGACTCTGCATTAAGACAAGAGTATTCTCATGAAATATATGTGTACTAAGAGTAATTAAAGAGTTGACAACAAACTTATATCGTTTTTTCATACTTATTGTAACTGTTAAGCATCAATATGGGATATTCATCCCACAATAGGTGATAGAGTAGTTCCTAAAGTCTGCATGTTTGATTGAATTATGTGATTGAAATACCCTCTTAAGTTGCTGATCCACGCCCGGCGACAGCATGACACAAGCCACAATGGTCCCTAGCAGCAGGAGAAAGGCATAGATGATTCTGGTGACTGTGGAGTTTCTGCTTCGAGGGCAGCAACTGCACATCAAACAAGTGGCACTGCTGCACAGGCACGGCACCTGGAGACATCAAGCACGTTCAGCAACATAGACTCCAACAAGTCACTCATGAACTACAGCAAAATAGGCGCACTGTTATGTTGTGGTAATGGGGGTCATAAGTTTCACCAGGAGCAACTGAGTTCAAGGTCACTTTCCTTTTCGACATTATGACATTTTAAAGCTATAACTATAAATCTCTTTAAAGCTGCATGAAGTTTAACCAGGTTTGAAAGAGGCCATGAGATGCACAGCTTTTTAAGTGAAGTGTTTTAACCATGTAAATGTGTAATCTTCCACCAGTGGCATGTTGTGGAAAATACAAAGCTAATAAGGATCCATTTCTGAGCCTTGTTGAGTTATAAATTAGAAGAAAGTATATTCTTTGTCACAAAAGATAGGCATAGGCCTTGCCAGCCCTGACCGGCAGCCTCCCCACCAAAGCCTTCCCACCAAAGTCTGACCTCGAGCCCCTCTGAGTATTTTATACCTGAAGTATAAAGCTTCGTACATATAAAAGCAGAGTGAGTTTTGGTCACAGCCACTCGCTGATTCACTTTCACACTTGAAGACAGTCACAGATACTCCTGTGTGAAGTCTGCTCCTGCAAAGCTTCTTTACATCCTGTACGTTAATGTGTGGTCTGGTTTCTCTGACAAAATCACAACATTAACACAAAGACAGATTTCTTTCGGAATAAGAACATTGATAAATTACCATCACAGGCACATGACACTCTTTTGTGGTTCAGATAACTGTTTTGTTGAAAAGACCAAGCTGAAGAGTCAGATTTCACGGTAAAGTGTCATCTGACATTGCTGAATGCATACTCAAATCAGACATGTACTGTATCATGATGTGTTGAGAAGACACTTTCACACTTTTAATAATAAACTATCTATGCTTCTTACCAACACTGTATAAAAGGCGTATACTTCTCTTTGTTCTACTGTATGTTTTTTCGATTGTTTTAAATTAAAAACAATGCAGACGCCACAGCATCTTTTATTTAAGGGCTACGAAACGTACATACACTAGCTACTACTACATCAAAACCATAGAAAGTTCGTAGAAAAATCCACTATCACGACACACCAGCACTGGACATGCACTAAGGCATACACACAGGACACAAATACACCACACAGCTAATAAGGCGACATCCATACTACTTGAAGGGCCATCATCACCGCTGAGACTATACTCATCATTAGGAGAAAGGATCATTACGTTTGATCACACAACAAAGATAGGCATACACGAGCCTTCGAGCACACACACAAGCACCCACCAACTCACACAGGCACCACAACCCAGCACACACCACAAACATCGTACCACACACACATACCACACACACACCACAGCCCACACCAGCAAACACACTCACACAGGCAAATATACACACCACACACAACAACACACACACGTACATACACACACACAGGCACACAGGCACACACACACAGGCACACACACACACACACACACACACACACACACACAAAATAAACTGCCTACTTTATCCTTTTCAAACAATGTCCTGAGTATATTTTTAATGCAGTGTTTTCTATCAGACTGCTTCAACAAAACACTGCGCTTCTGGTAAGGTGTTTGCCATTTAAATCAAATAAAACCGAGCTCAACAGTCCTGCACGCCTTTCACAGAGACTTTAAAGGAACAGTGTGTATGCTGCTCTTCCTGGTTTAATAAAGTTCCACCAATTGCAAAGAGCCTTAAGCTGCAGACAGACACGTCCAAGTGTTGGTCCTTCTCAGTTTGTGTTCAGGCCATGGCTCATGTTCAGCTCCTTCTCCTCCAGAACTCCAGGCTCTCTGAGCTGCAGAGGCCAATCCAGCTCTGATTCATGACTGGTGCAGGAGCTGGCCTTTAGTGACCGTTCACGTCAGAGAGGGCACAGCACAGCTTTAAACTCACTGGATTTATGCTTTGACACAGGCAAATTAGAAACGGATTGGAGAATCTTCTCTAACCAAAACATCACAATAAAACTCACAGGACCTGCCCACAAGCTCAGAGGGCAAGAGGAAGAAGGAAAACACGTCCGGAATGCTCTCTCAGCCTGTGGATACCCGGTTTGGGCTCTGAACAAAGTGAAGAGAACCAAAAAGCAGGACAAAAGGGACAAAAGGGACAAAAGGGAAACAGAACCAAGAAGAAAGGGTGTCTCTATCCCTTATGTCTCAGGACTGTCAGAAAAACTGCAAAGAATTTTTAGACAACACAAAATCCCTGTTTATTTCAAACCAGGCAACACGTTAAGACAAAAAACTGGTTCACCCTAAGGACAAGATGCCGACACAAAAACAGAGCAATGTAGTGTATTCTATCCAATGCAGTGAAGAAAGTTGTAAAGAGAGGTACATAGGGGAGACTAAACAGCCACTTCACAAGAGGCTTTATCAGCACAGAAGACACGCGAGTTCAGGACCCCAGAGCGCCGTGCATCTTCATCTCAAAGCCACAAACCACTCTATTGAAGACAGTGAGGTGGAGATTCTGAGCAGGAGAAAAGATGGTTTGAAAGAGGAGTTAAGGAGGCAATCTTTGTTAAAAAGAGAGAGTTCCTCTTCAAACAGAAATGGAGGTGTAAGGTACAACCTACCGGTCGTGTACAACAGTGTGTTGAAGCCATGGGGCGAGAGAAGCCCGGGGCATTCTGATGATCAGGTACTCATCAGTGGTGAGAGAGCTACAGTCAGTTTACCATAGGATGTAGATAGCCCATTACAGGGCTGTTAGAATACAAAGAAGAGTAGTCTCAACTGAAACTGTAAATCACCATCATCAGGATGTTCCGCCCTGTGGGCAGGGCCTACCCACAGTAGGATACATATCTGAGTTCCCAGATTCGATCCGTAGATTGAGAATGACTCTTGGATGAGAGTCAAACGTTTTGTTTTTTCTAAAACAGAATGAATCTTTTTCTACAATGGAACACTCCTGGACGAATGAGGGATTACAACGACATGTCACATTTTGTGATATCGTATTCTATCGTGTCATATTACACCGTATCCTGTCATATCGTATTGTGTCGGGTTGTTCCGTCCTGTGTCTGTTCATTGCTGTTCACATGTTTCAGACTCTGCAGATGCTGTAGAATGCTCCTCAACTGCCAGGAGGAACGCTTTCTACTCTAGATGAACTCTTCATCTGCCTGGATGAACTGTCTCGAGATGAACCTCCCTCTCTCCTCCCGAGTGGTTCTGGCTGCAAAATCTATCTGCAAATGGAAGAGGGTCAGCCTGTCTGTCCGTGGGAGTCAGATCTCTCCTTCACTGTGGTTCTCCTTGAGGTTTCTACTTTTTCCCAAAAGGTTTTGCAGTTTTTCCTTGCTGAGAAGGAGGATGTTGGGACATTTACTAATTTACTATAAACATTGTTCAATCTGTTTTTCACTGTCGCTCTTTGAAGAAACTGCTGTTGTGATTTCGGGTGTAGCAAAAATAAATTGAATAGAATTTAGTGTGTTGTGTCTTCAGACTCAGAAATGAGCATATGTGCCGCTGTCAAACGTGCTGGGCATCTCCTCAAACTTTGGACAAGGATTTGACCATTTTTGCTGATTTAAAAGTGCTTTTCAACTCATCTGTGTTCATTAATTTATCACAACAAAAAAAGAAATCAAGAAAAGGCTTTACATTTGAACCTGAAGATCATTATGACACTTATTCCAAATGTGTCAACTATTTATGAACACTTTAGTCTTGGTATTTCATGGTTCATCATTTCCAACATTGTATGTGTCAGAAAAGCACTAAAAGTCTGATATTTGCTTACTAAAAACACCAACGGAGGGCGCAAGGACTGAACATTTTACAGCAACTAATCCCTCATAGAAACACACACACACGCACACACACAAACACACACAGATATACACACACACAGACACGTCCCACAGGAAAGATACAAATACTACCGTCCTCTGCGCTCCAAACAGCTGTGTCCATGCCGCAGTACACACTTTCACACTGCAGTATGTGACTGGATGGATGATACAAATACAAAGGAAGAGTTCATTTGCAAAAACAGAAAGTGACAAAAAAATGCTAAGGCTTAAAATGAACTTTTTGTGTAGCAGTGTTTTTAAAGCACCTACTCTTAACCATAGGGTCACACAACTAGTAAAACACTATGCATTTAATTTAGGCTAATTTGTACCAAAAATGTCGGACCCCGAGGTTACAAATATTAAAAGCCCCTGGTTTAAAGCACACATATTGTACTTATTGTCCTCATAACAAGTCCCCTCATCAAGAACATGCCTGGGGCTGTATTAAGCTTCAGTTTCATGAAACATGTTTACGAGTTCGTCTTCTCTGCTAATTTTCTGAGCCTCACAAAACACTCCATTTCAAATTTCAGGTTTCATTTAAAGTTGAAGTCTTGTTTTTACGTCTATAAATCATCCCCGGACTCGTTCAGAGCATTTCTGTCACAAATCATCTTCATTACAACTGTATGCTTACATTAGCATGTCGGGGCAAGCTAGCGTTTGTTTATTTCCCAATGGTAATTCCTTCTGCTTCCAGTAGATGGAATGCCTGACTGATAGAATGTCATGTGTGGTTTTTAGTACATACATTCTTTTAAGTTCTAAACATGTGATGCCAAAGCAAAAGTACAAGGGCAGCTTTAAAGGGCACAAACACAAACAATACAAAATGTGTGTCCATTTAAAGGTTTTTCCTGCAGAATTTTCCTTGGTTCAGTGCACAGAAAGGGCCCTCCTTCTACTCCTCCTCTTCCTCACACCATCATCGTGAGTCAGCCTGCTGCAGTCAGCCCTTTACGCCTAGCTCTCCCCAAAACATACAAACACACACACGCGCACACACACACACACACACACACACACACACCCCTATACGCACACACTATGTTCTGTTAGCAGGTTGCACTCACCTTCCAGAAGCAGGGTGACCAATGGGACACAAATACACAATTACAGAAAGAAAAGAACTTCACCTTTCATGTATTCCTGCTGACAGAGAAGATGAGAGTTTTCTTTGGACGTGGTAGACCTAGTGCTGGTGACCTGTCCTCCTGTCATGACATTAAAGGAAGACTATATGCTTTTACAGGTGTTTCATTTTCAACTATAACATGAATAGATCATAATTTTTAAACATTTGTTCAGTGTAAATCACTAAATTGATCTAAAACGGTGCAGAAACAGGTCCATTGACTGCAGAACTGATAAGCCCCGCCTCTTCAGTGACATCTCGCTGTAACAAGCAGCAGATTTTAATTTACATATTTTTAGTTTTGAAAAGTGGCTACGTGAAATTTTAGAACTCTACATATGTCATTCTAAGTCTTATTTTAAAGACTTTTAAAGCCCAACAGCACAGTTGCAGTGTGAAATGGTGCAAGAGAGAGCACAGACATTCGGCAATATGGTCGGGGGCTGGAACCGAACCCACAACGCAGCAACAACACACGCACAATGCTGCACTGCCGGTGAAGCATGGAGTCTTACTTTTTCAACTAATCACAGCTAAGTACAGGGATGTAGGCGGGGATAGGGGGCATGTGAAAACAAGACCTTTCTGAGCACTGGAGCCTCAGCTCATGCAGGAATCAAATACAACTGGGAGTAAACTAATGATTGGGAAACACTGTTGTAACAAGGTTAAAAGTTCATTAAAGTTAATTCATTCATTCTGCTTGTTCCCGTTAGGGGTCGCAAGTAACTGGAGCCTATCCCAGTGACTTTGGGCCTAAGGCGGGGTACACCCTGGACAGAGGCCAGCTTGTCGCAGGGTTAACACGGGGACATAGACACACAGACAACCATTCACTTGGGGCAATTTAGAGTTGCCATTTGACCTAACACATGCATGTGTTCGGACGGCGGGAGGAAGCCGGAGAACCTGGAGAGAACCACGGTAACACGGGGAGGACATGCAGACTCACCCAGAGAGTGATGTTGGTCTGGCCCAGGAATCGAACCCATGATCTACTTGTTGGGAGGTGGGCGCTCTAACTGATCGGCACCCGTCATTAAAATTGATTTTGCATTATAGAAAAACAAAAAAAGTCTGTGTTGCTCTTGTAGTTCTTGAACAGTGGGAGACGGTACAGCTCTTCTACATTAGCATGAATGGATTTCTTCCCCCACATGCCGACTTTACCTATGTTACTGCAATTACCTTAACCACCATAAACAATGACAAACATCTGCATTTAGAGTTACAACTTTAGATTTAAGACACTGAGCCAGGCCTTTAACTCTATGTCACGCGTGGACCTTTCCACAGCGCTAGCCGGTTTTCAGTAGAACTATCGTAGTCAAATTGAAATCACAATCTGAGTTGGCACAATTATCAAATGGCAAAGTCTACAAAATCTTTGATCCAAAGATTGCACAGGGCCCCAAAAAAAGAATTCATACTTTATGCAGAGTAGTAGTGATAGAGCTCCTGCAGCTTCTTTGTGAAAATACACTGTCAGGAAACAGACCCAAAAGTGTTTTCTACCAAAGAAACCCCAGCAAGGGGGCGGCGATGGACACTTCAAAAGCCCTGAAAATACATATTTAACCATGACAGGGACTTATGACGTTTAACTTAGTTCCCCTTTAACTCATAAGAATATGTCATGTTTTTCTTCATAATTATATGTAAAACATTTAAACTCAATGAGCGTAATACTGATTTTAAGTCAATGTCAAAGTTAATTTTCTTTCATACTGTGGTGCATCAGAGGCCCCCCATTGGGTCACAAACCCCAATTTGGGAACCCATTATTTAGATAATAGAAGTGTCTCTGCGAAGCACAAAATCTGTCTTTATAAGAAAAACTGTCTGAAATACATACAATTCTTGTATTAGATAATTGGATCATATTTCACTTTTCTCTCAAATGTTAATGGAGTTGTTTATAATGAACACTCTGAAGAGAACACTACTTTTCAAACACATATAGCATATTTCATATTGGATTTGCATTAGTTGTACATTAGATGCTCCGATGCTAATGTGACATGCTAGCAGTGGTGTGATCAGCAGAAGGTCCTGCAGGCCCTGCTCCTAATGAGCTCCTGGGGGACGGTGGAGATGCAGATGCTTTTGATGATCAACTCAAACATATTCACACACATTCCACTCAGTCATATGTGACTTTGCTGTGTCTCCTAAGNACTGTATGTTTTTTCGATTGTTTTAAATTAAAAAATATATATATATATTTTTTTTTTAATTAAAAAAAAAAAAGGCGTATACTTCTTATAACTGATGAACTGGAAGTCTAATATTCTATAACTCAAAGACTATTAGAAACAGTCCTTTTTTGAGTGTCCTACGCTCACACCAACCCTTAATCCAAAATGTTATTGTTGTGACTATATTCTTTGACATATGAAGAGGTTGTGCTCTTAAATTCCATGATGTCATAAATTCAGATGCGGGGCAGGGGTCTATAAAAGTATTTTTATCCGACAAACCATCATATCGTTTGTGTTAGACCCAGCTCAGCACAGACAGAAAGGACAATGAACAGTTTATGGAACTGCACAATTAAGTAAACCCAGTAATTACAGAGATATTAATCATGAACAAGATCAAACCTCTGAAATCTGACAAATTCCTCCACACAATTCTGAGCTTCCCTTCAGATCAATGTTATTGTCATCTAGATTAAAGTGATGTCACATGAACACAAACTACTGAACTGGGCCTATTGTACAAATTGTTCCTTTTTTACAGTATAAATTGGCATTTCTATAAACGACGACTTCTACCCTCTTATGTTTGTAGCTTTAAAATAAATATTGCGTTAAAACACTTACATTTTGACTTTATAAATGGCCCCGAGGAGTGAACCACATGAGCAGGACAAGATAAGAAGAGCTAAAACAACAAGTTAATTCTCCTTCAGACAGACCAGATTAGACTGCTGTCTGGGGCACACCACATGAGCTCGCTGCCTAACAATGAGACAGTATTTCTGGTACTGGTAACTTTATGGTAAAAGTTAGCCCTCAACACAGGAGGTGGTGGTTACGAAGATGACACATTAACTGGACTGGAATTTCAAAAAGAAAAAACAGAAGCAAATAACACATAGTTAGGCCTATTATAAATGATATAGCCAAGGTATAATGTATAATGTCATCTCAATCTGTTTCAAATGAAATGTATGAGAACAGTTGGTCAGTTTAGTTTCATTGTTTAGTCATGTTATATACATTTGATGTTTCAAAACTATAATTAAGCCTATTGTTCCACACTTTAACTTCCAATAAGGCCATCGGCTCTTCTATGAGCCCGTTATACAGCCGCACTGTGTTTCCTCCTTCTGCTTAGTGTTACAATAACAAGCTCAATCCAATTAATCACGTGGAGGCAGATGACCGAATGAGTTATGTTTTTGACTCCCTTTATGGAGCCATTCTGATCATAGCGTTTCTGTTTTAAAAATACAAAGTGAAATAAGTTTTAACTCCGGTCTGTAAAGTTATACTGCGCCTCAGAAGCCAACAAAGGAGCCGCCGACAATCACAGCGACCCTCTCTAACCCCTAACCATCAAACGAGGAGCCTGTACTTGAAGATTACTTACCCAGGCAGCGAAGGAGAAGGCCCCCAGAACAGCCCCCATGACTGGAGATCATAGACACAACCCCGCGCGCCTCGCCCAGCTCTACCTGCTCCACCCTGGGCCCATGGACAGGAGATGTGACTGCGCCAGTGACGCCTGCGCACATGACGTCACTCTGCCATAATCCGGCAGTGACCTGGAGCCTGGAGCCCACCGGACACGGCTCATGGGTCTATCCTCATCCTCGGTACAAGTTGGAGCAGTAGACTCTTCTCCAACCTGGGAATAAATAGCGACAGTTCAATCAATTTGACACAATTCAAACTGGTGTAGCTGCAGTCTCATTTTATTTGTAAATTCTAACCTTTATGCATGCCCTTTCTGATATATTTTACCACTATTTTTACTATTAATTGTTGAATGTTGCACCAAAATGCCAAAAAAAGTTACTGGTTTGCGAATTTTGTTCACTGACAATGGTAATAAACCCCTTTCTGATTCTGATTGTTGTGAAAATGATTGAGCTCGGGTGATGGACCGATGGACCGACATACATTTGGTATAAAGTAGAATCGGATTTATATCGATTGAGTCGAGTAGATTGTCTGTTCTGAAAGAGTGGGCCGTGTTTATTAAAAAAATAAGAATAATTAAAAAGATGATTTTTAAATACATTCTTTAGAAAGATAAAGAAGATAAAAACGAAACCTACTGTGCCCAGAGGGGGACCCCTACAAAGAGAAGTCACAGGCCAAATGCAGTCTCGTAAAACCACGTGGGGGCGACATTGCGCTCTTCCGGCTGCATAAACCCAGCCCAGGGAAGTTGTTCCGTCGAAGAATGCGCTCAGAAAGTTTTTGACTCTTGCTGAAAGCCAAATCCAGGGCAAGTAAATAACTGTTTGTTAAAATGTCGGAAGGCGTGCATTATCTCAAAGTAATGTTACATGAGCGACTGGCGGCGATGGCTCGGGAGATATCCGAGCTTTTTGATGGAATGATTGCGCTCCATGAGCGTGAAGTGCGAGTGTTAAAACAGAGGAACCTGAGGCAACAACACATTCTGGACTCAATGCTGAAGCCCCGCGTTGTTTTACACAGAACAGGTCTGAAATGTATAGTTTGCCATTTTGCTCTGATGAGGCCTGAGTTCAAATCAATGTGTGTTCTAAATACTTACGTAACATGAACACAGCATTTTAAAATAATAGCAGTTATTTTAAGATGAAGGCCTTTGTAGAGTTTTTAAGACTTAAAGAAGTGAACAATTATATATTTTAGTTTCCCATTGCTTGATAAGTTTTTTTATTTGCATTTGTTGCATTGCCCTGAATATGTGGTACCTCACTAAAAAGAATCTCCCACAACCGCACTTGTAATAAAAGTAAGCCTAATGAGGGGAAAATCTCCAAAATTCACATAGAATTACTCAATACAGACTACTTTTTATATTTTATGACTAGTTCTGTCTCTGTCTTCTGCAGATATCCAGATTCGGTCCCATTTGCAAGAGGAAATTGACTTGCAGATGGATTTGGGAAGAACCACAGAACCCCCCCACATTAAAGAGGAACAAGAGGAACTGTCCATCAAACTGGAGCAAGGAGAGCTCCAAGAGTTCACATACAGTCCTCTCACAGTCAAATGTGAAGATGGAGAAAACAAACCCCCTGCACCTCATCTGAGGGCAAATGAAGAGCAGAATGTTGTTGGAAACAACTGTCTCAGGTCAGATCCTCAACCATACCGACATTCAGACACAGCTAAAGTGGAGAAACATATGAAACAAGACAAAGACCACCTAACGGTTAGTTCACCAAGTCTGGACAGAAACTCTGGACATTTCCAGTCAGACAATGGTGCTCAAACACAAAAGTCATCTGACACGGACGACTCTCACGAGTGGAGTCCAGAGCCTCAGTCTGGAGGACATAAGTCTCATGGAAGGAATAATGAATCTGTCAATGAAGAGGTAATATTTGAATGCCCTCGGTGTCTGAAGACATTTCTCCGCAAAAGACAAACTCCAGCAAATCGCAGCAAAAGAAAAAATCTAACTTGTATATCATGCAGTGTTGGATCTAAACGACAAGGAAAATGTCACCGGAAAATCCACGCTGGAAAACCTTTTACCTGTGAAGTTTGTGAAAAAGGCTTCACGCGTGAAGATAATCTCAACACGCACATGTTAATTCACAAAGGTGAACGGCCGCACACGTGCACAGTGTGTAACAAATCCTTTAAAGAGGCCGGCCATCTTAAAGCACATGTGAGAATTCACACAGGCGAGAAACCTTTCAGCTGTTCGGTCTGTAAGAAATGTTTTACACACAGAGCAACTCGTAACAGACACGAGCGAAACCATTCTGGAGAACGACCCTACAGCTGTTCAGAGTGCGCGGCAGAGTTTAAGCAGAGGGCACATTATCTTAGTCACTTGCGAGTCCATAGCAGAGAGCGGCCCTACAACTGCCCAGTGTGTAACAAAACATATTCACGAAATAGTCATGTCACTTCCCACATGAAAGTACACAACAGGCAACCAATCCAGTGCACACAGTGTGAGGAATACTTTACAGATCATTCCTACTTTAAAAGGCACATGAAATCCCATCTGACAGAGGGTACAATAAGCTCTACTTGACCACTTAGAGGCAATTTAATGGATTCATGTTTCGTCTCATAAGCATTTCATCTTTTATTTGATAATTGTGTGTACCAAGTGAAATCACCTGCACAACTCTTTTTCATTTAAATCACCATAGTAACAGTGCAGCATGCAAAAGGCAGAAAAGTGCACACACTGTCAATTAAGCCTTTGTAATAATTGGTAAAGTCCATGTAGGAAGTGTTTGAGGCTGTGTTTTCAATAAAATGTCACTGCATCAAATTTTAGTCTTCATTCAATCTAGCGGATTATTTATGGCTGGATTATCTATTTGGTTTGGAATTATCTCTCAAATACAGTAAAATTGCAATATTATTAAATTAAAACAAAATAATTAAATGTTTACAATTACTACACTAAAAAGGGGGACATCTTTTCTAAAGAACATAAACATTGTGTAACGTCAACCGCTGAACATGTGTGTGGGTTTCTCAGGTATTGTCTAACACGATTGTTATGACTGGGAAAGGCCTCGTCTCCAGTGATTCCCAGGCTTTGGAATGCAACATCAATTCCAGTGCAGGGGTGTGAAGCGAGGACAGTGTAAAGCCCCGTCACGAATGCTATTTCATCAGACTTCACATCAGCACATTAGTGTATCTGTGTCAGGTTAAATCGACTACATTTTTGTGGGAAATGAAAGAAAACTGGCTATTATAATGTATTTAAATGTTCTACCGCTTGTTCCCGTTAGGCTCCAGTCACCTGCAAACCCTATTTCGGTGACTTTGGGCCAGCTCGTCGCTGGGTTATGCGTACAAACACGCTAACATACTCATGCTTTTCCTGTAATTTACTCTGACATGATACAAGTGGCAACAGTGGCTCAGTGGTTAGAAAACAGTCCACCAACCCCACTCTTGACTGGGCCTGTATAAAACAAAAACTGGCACAAAGTTATTTTCTGTCGGTGTAAATAAACAAAAGTGAAATAAGGGTAAGTAAGTGGAGCCAGTCCCAAACAAATAATTATACAGTTCAGTGTTTTGTATATTTCTTTCTTTGGACTCTTTCTTTGTAAGCGGTGAATCTGCCGTGGAGATATCAGCCTCTGTCCTCCATCTGAGACAAGGACATCAACGTTGTTTTACAGCAATCAAAGACATTTACATTTACAAAGAAAATGTATTGTACAAAATTAAAACATAATGCAATGTACTTATACCAACTAAGCATGAAGGAGTGAAGTCCAACCTGTTTGTCTGGCAATGGCACAGGGCACACTGTCATAAATACATCATCATATGGTTTATTATAGTTTATTATAGCCTTTATGGCCACTGCTGCGAACTTTGTATTTCTACTGAGTCTCGAGACATGTTGGTAAATTCTATCTGCAAATCTCTTCAAATATAGACCTAGTTGCTTTTTGTGCAAGAAATGTAATACATCTGTACCATTATAATTGAATATTTAGCCTATTTATTTTATATGGACAGTAAAAATTAAACATTGCCATCAAACATGACCAACGCCATAGGCACAGGCTAATTTGCAGCCCCTTATGTTCAAATCCACTCATTCATTTATTGACCCATGCTATTTACAAATGGGAACAGCTTTTACCTGGAAAGAACATTTTAAAGTTTGATATGGTCTTAATGAATTCCACAGCTTTCTGCTGTTATCCATGGGTTTCAGAATGATAAAAATGCGACTGTTGTTGCTGTTTTGTCTCTGCATAAAGGTAGGTCTGTACACGTTGATACATGGAATGTTACTTTTAGAAAACAAATGACTGAAGCTCTCAAAACTTTGATAGTTTTAAGAAACAGTACTGACACTTTCAGTTTCCTATAGTACAGTCTATCAAACTTGGCTCTACATTACATATAATTCTTATTTCTCTCTCTCTCTCTGACCTTAAACGCCGATGAGTCAGACCGGAAGTGAAACTGGTCAGAAAGCAAGGGCTTGGCTTCTTTGTAAACAAAACCGATGTCCTCAAACAAATATGCTACGTCAATACTCTTAATGGCGTGCCCTTCTTCTTGAATTACTTGTTTGTTCTAGGCTACATCACCCAACATTTAACATAGCCTTTTTCACCTCTTTCAAGAACAACTGAAATTGGGGAATATAATTTACTTTATTTGAGTAGAATAGAAACTGAAATATAATGAATAGTCTATTGAAAGTAGCTTGGTGATGGGCTAAAATAAAAAAAAACACTAGTTGGAATGTGCAAGTGCAACCCAATGACCAACCCGTTACAATAAAATGAAACTTTCTATTTGACCAAAACCTGTCCTTGGTTTCATTTTCTTGAGAAGCTGTTTTTTTCCCATATTGGCCAATCGGCTACCACTAAATTTAGGCTGCCACTTAATAAACAAACAGGGCGATTAAAAAGAGACTCAAGATTGGGAGGGGAAAAATCTGGGTCCTGGACAGTCTAAAATGATTAAACTATAAATACATAAACAAGTCCACGCCTTGAGAGACGCTCCTGCAGCAGCCAAGCGCGTGCCTCCAGTGCGCATGCGTCAGGTTACAGTTGATACGGAATAAGTAGGAAACGAAACCTAAACACGTCTTTATATTGTCGCAACACACTGTTGTTTCATGTCATTCTGCGACAAAGAAAACACGAGCGGCATTGTGGGGTGAGTTATATTTGTTTTTGTTCACCTGAAATATATAACGTGCGATCGCGGGCTATTTAACGGCTAATTTATTTCGCTTTTCTGAACTGTGTATATTTATTAATATGTTGTAATTTTGGGCGTTACAAAAAAATTGATACATTGAATTAATATCAACATCATCATCATCACTGTATATCGCCATTTTTCTAAATAACACATTTTAAAACACACGCTTGCCACTGCAACAGTATAAGTTTAAAGACGGTCCCTAACTGGGTCCCAAGCAGCACTTGCGAGCGCAGCTCCCCGCACCGGGCAACTGCAGGCGGGGCAGGCTCAGAGGAAGCTACCGCTGTAGTTGCGGAGGCGAATGTCCAACGTCCAACATGAAACTAACTTCACCGTGGTATTTTACACGGCTGTGTCCGAGCATGCCTCAAGTTTGTTTAGGAGGAAGAGGTACAGTTGCCAAGTGTCTAAAACTCAACTCAAAACTCAACAAAATAATCTGTAAAAAATAATCTCTCTGTCTAGTTGTGGCAGTCACTTTGGTTGTTTGTGTGTTGCAATCATTGAGAAACTAATTGGCAACACTTTTATTTGCTTTGTCTGTTATGTTTTCACAGATGTCACAATGTCACTGCCAAACCATCAGCTACTGCACCTAGTTTGAGTGTTTTATGATGGTTAATTGTCAAGTTAAACCCATTAACAGTGCATATTAATCTGCTATAATATCTTGTACAACCGGAAGGGCCACTGTGTCAGCTAAAAAAAAAAATTTAACAGCTAAACATGGCTGAATCCCTACTAGAGCCACTGCTGGCCCAATATGACCTCAGACTTGCATGTGATCAGTGCTCCGTGAAAGAGAAGGAAATTACTTACAAGTGCAACCCAAAGCAGCACCAGTGTGCACTCAGCCTGCTGCTGTGTCGGGCCAAAGGAGGCAGCCACTGGAGGCCCGTCTCCAAGCGCCCCATGTTCCCTAATCCCAGTGTGTACCAGGTCTGTTGGTTCTTCAGGGAGGGCACTGGCTGCTCACGGCATATGAACCGCTGCAGCTTTGCCAGGAGTGTGGAGGAAGCGGCTGTGTGGAACTTTGAGAAGAAACAAAATATGGACCACCTACTCCTCTGTAATGTAGTTGCTCATAAGAGTGGAAGTACTGGGCCAGAATCTACCCAGTCACTAGACCTTGCAGTTCTAGATTTGAAGGCTGTGTGTGATCAGTGCTGTATTGCAGAGAAAGAAATTACATACGCTATCCAATCAACTGTTCATAATTGCACTCGAAATCTTCTTTTAGCCAAAGAAAAAAACTCTGATCAATGGCGGCCTGTTTCAGATCGACCTTCAAAGTGTGGTCAAAATGCCCAATATCAAGTATGCAAGTATTTTATTGAAGGCTCCGGGTGCACAAAAGATGGAAAGGGCTGCACCTTTGCTCGGAGCAGTGAAGAGGCCGCGGTGTGGAATCATATCAGAAACAATCAGATGCTGGTACAGGACTTGATCAAACAAATAGCTGAGGCCAGTGTAATGAACCCCGAACAGGCCGCTCAAGACATCATACTACACTTTCCTGGGCGATTTAATGAGCTATGTACGGAATGTTTTTATGATCGACCAACAAAGCTGGTAGTCAAAAAGTGGAATGACACTTGTTCAGCAGATGCAGCACACAAATGGAAGCCTCTTCTTGTCCATCACCCAGCAGAACAGGGCAAAAAGCTTAGTCAGATTCGACCGCTTCCTAAAAATTCCTTGCCCAAGTTTTGCAGCCATGTCAGAGATGCTAAACCCTGCTGGCATAACCCAGGTCACTGCATGTTGGCTCAGAGTGAGGTGGAGATGCAGGTGTGGAGGGCTGAGCTGGAGGGCCTGAAAGTTCGCCCCCTGCTCCTTCAGCTTCAGCCACAACAGGAGCCACAGCAAATCTCCATGTACTGCAAAGTCTGCTTCCTCACCCTGTCCTCTGCTGAGAGCTTCTACAAGCACTGCGCCTCCATAGAGCATGCCCAGTTACTGCAGGAGGACACCAGCATCTGGTGGAGAGGACGACCACCTCCTCACTCCAGACGGGCTGAATTCTGGCTCTGTGACAGGTCAGGATAACATCACAATCAGTAACTTCATTTTCATTTTCTTGATATATATATATATATATATATATATATATAAATTTCATTAATTTATTCAAGTCAGTGTAATTATCTAGGAGTTATCCATCGTAAACACATTTCAAATGTAGTCATCTGGTTTATTAAAAATTGTCCAGATGACTACATTTGAATATGTTTCTACGATATATTCAATTATGTTTTTTACCTTTAATACATCCTATATATTTATATTAGACAGCAAATAAAAATCAGTAAGGCACTGAAGGATTTGACCCACTTGACTTAATTATAATTTTCCACCTGAACAGACCCGTAGTTTACAGTTTCTAACATATTACTTAAGCCAACCTAAGTAAAAATCATGCTGAGATGTTTCCTTTTAGTTTTTATCCAAATGTTCTGTTTTTTGTAGACCAGAGACATGTGAATATGGAAAAAGCTGCCCCAAAGCTCATTCTAAAGAGGAGCTCCAGGAGTGGATGATGCGCACTGAAGAAGTGGACAAGATCAGACAGAACATAGAAGCTCAGGGCCTCATGAGTTATAATGAAAGACTCCTGCAGAAGTACAGAAGCAGCAGCAATGGGACGCACATTGTAAGTATCAGTGTTTTTAGTTGCTTTAGTTTAGCATGTCACTAAAACAGCATTATAACCTTAACTGTCAAACCATATTTACATTTGATTGTTCTAATAGATGTCTGAAAATGTTGATGACGTGAGCATCTCTTGTGATGAAGATTTGACTCTGAATTGTGATCTGGTTCATACAAAGCTGCAATGGAACTTCCAAGTAGAAACAGAGGTACAATGTTTAGCACACATAATTCTTAAACAGGAAGTAGACAGAACCACAAATGCCAGTGATTACTCAGCCCTTTGTGTGATGGCACTTTATGGTGATAAAATGTTTATTCACTTTCATCACAATCATCTATGCACAATACTAGTTGTGAGGACTGACTGACTGACTAAAACTCACCAAATTTCCACTTAATGTTGTTTTTTTTGTCCTTTATGAATGTTTGAGGACTGTTTTGTGGACTGTTGAAAGTGTGGAGTTTATTTTGCCCTCTCCTCATAAAGTTTATTGCCACAAAGGTCCTTTAGATTCTTCACCCTTTGCACTGACAGACTAATCATTAATCATCAGTTGTGTGCACTAAAATAATTTGCATATTTTGTGTAGAGGGAGCTTGTGCATGTGGCGTTGCTGAAGCAGGAACCAGGAGCATGCTTTTCCCTTGACGACTCCACTTCTGACCCTTGCATCTACTCAGCAGGACACAGCTTCCTCACTGACGACACCACTTATAAAATCACTGTGTCTTTCACTTCAGATGTGCCAGGCCTGTATGAGCAATGGCTTGTACTGGATTTTGACATGACACCTGTGTTGTTGAAAAAAATAAGAGTGACAGTTGGTCAGCCATTGCCAGATGATAGTGAAGATCTGTCAGAAACCCCTGCAGGCTCCTCTCAAAAGGTTGACCGCTGGCACACAGGAAACAGAGTGATTGTCCCTTGTATGAACCGGACTGAGGAACAGGAGGAATTGCTAAAACGCTACAAACCACCACATGTTAACTCTCTGGACAAGCCCACCACTAATCTCCAAACAGGACTGAACCATGAGAACTACAAAGAGCGAATGCATAACTTTCTGTACTGTGAGGAGCATGCAGAGGACCAAGCTGTGTCGAGGTAAGCTCTACCTGTACTATGTTTTTTATGCACACATCCGCCACTATAATCTCTTGTTCCTGCCAATACACATGGGCTATGATGATGGCAAATTTACCATGGGAAATCAATGTCAAATTGAATGTCCGCTACAGCAGGGGTGTCCAAACTTTTTTCACCGAGGGCCGCATTTAGAAACTTATACGGAGCAGAGGGCCACAGACAACCCGAAAATGAAGTGAATCATTCAAAATTTTGCATTTTACATTGTTTTAATGAGCCTCCACACCTTTTAATAAGACTTGGAACATTAATATTAGGTTGGTATAACATCAAAATGCTTGAATGTTTTCAATTTTACAGTAAAAATTACTACTTTTTGTTGTCTGGACTAACTTAGCAGGAAGCCGGAGGGCCAAAGAAAATTGGGTCTGTGGGCCGCATTTGGCCCCCGGGCTGTAGTTTGGACATGCCTGCTCTACAGTCTTATAGTCTGATATCGAATTAATTTACCTATGCCACTAACAATACTGTATTTACTGCAGGTTAAACGTGTGTGCAGAGATGGTAGTAAAGGATCACAGCACATTATGGGGCAAAGATGGAAAAGAGCTTTTTGGAGAGATATCTCTTCCCTTCAGCCTCACAGCAGATAGCCCTGAGGGTCTGGCGTTCCGGCGAAGCATCCAGTCAGCTCTGATTGTCCCTGCTTCAAGTGGGGCAAGCAGCAAGGTCTATGAAGCCATCATTTTGCAGGACAAGACTACTGAGAATATAATGTATTTGCAACTGTCGAAAAGATGCTGTTTTGATTTAGCACTTAAATGCAATACATCGCTGGAAATAGAGGTCCAGTTTCAGCTAAATCGTTACCACTTCTGCAGTATGCACAAAGCTGTGGACGCACTTCGTGATACAACGCGTGTGCTCCCAGACCTTCAAAACTGTACTGTTCCTGTAAACAGCATTCAGTGTGACAAGTTGAATGCAAAACAACTCGTTGCTGTGGAATTCATTACAGGAGCAACAGGGGATCTGAAATGTGTTGCTCCATTGCTCATCTACGGACCCTTCGGGACAGGAAAAACATTCACGCTTGCTACAGCTGCCATAGCGGTGTGTCGGCAACCCAACAACAAAGTGCTTATCTGCACTCACACCAATAGGTAAGACATCAGCGTATGACTACAACTTCTTTTTTTGGGTCAGGACCAGAAACATCCTACTAAAGCTTGTCCAGAGTGTTACTGTGTTATCCTGTAGACTACCAAGGGGAAATATAAGGACAACCTGGAATAAGCATGTTTTGTTTGATTTCAGTTCTGCAGATCTGTATGTTAGAGACCATTTTCACAAGACAAGACGAGTGGAAATTAGACCACTTCGGATCAAAGCTAAGACAAGCCGGGGACTGGCTGCCACAGATGAAATTACCCTCAAGTACTGTTTACTCAATGAAGCCAAGAACATGTTTCTACCACCAACCAAAGCAGCTCTAGATCAACACAATGTCATCATAATCACCACTACTATGGCACGACAGCTGCATGACCTGAAGCTTCCAGAGGGTTACTTCAGCCACATTCTGATTGATGAGGCCTCTCAGATGTTGGAATGTGAAGCTCTGTCAGCTCTTGGTCTTGCAGGAGCCAACACACGGGTGGCTTTAGCAGGAGATCATATGCAAATGGGGCCAAAGCTCTTCTCTGTGGAGGATCACAAGCGCTCAGATCACACTCTGCTGACACGCTTATTTCACTATTATCAGACTCACAGATGTGACTCTGCACAGAAGAGTCGAATCATACTAAATGAAAACTACCGTTCCACTAGAGAAATTGTAGACTTTGTTTCTACTCATTTCTACACTGGTAAAGGTGATGTAATCAAAACCACTGAAGAAGTTCCTCCTCCTCCAAACGGCCATGCCCTCAGGTTCCACCATGTACGAGGAAAGTGCCGCTTACACAGTCAGTATATGACTTGGCACAACAACCTAGAAGCCTACAGAGTGGTTGAAGCTGTTCAGGATGTTCTGCAACACTGGCCCTCAACCTGGGGACCTAAGGAACCAGATTCAATATGTATCATATCTGAAGGATTTCAGGTAATTATGATCAGTTGCATTTCAATTAAATACAATCCATATTTCTAAAGAATATTTGTATTTGTGGCACACAGGTCCAAAAAATAAGAACTGAACTTTCAAAAAAAGGCCTCAATAAAGTTCAAGTTCAAAGTCTAGAAAATGTTCAAGGTGATCATAAATACTTTACTTCATAAATATAAACTAAAGCTATTCTACATCTCAAATAATCTTTCTTGTTGATCCACAGGTTTGCAGTTCAGAGTGGTCATGATATCAGCTGTGCACTCTCGTGATTCTCTGAAGACCCGCCACCTGACTGGTCTGGGGCTGTTCAATGATGTGCGTGTTCTGAACACAGCGCTGACCAGGGCTCGCTCGCTGGTGTTAGTTGTTGGTGATGCGGCTGCTCTCTGCTGCTTTGGACAGTGCTCTCAGATCTGGAAGGACTATGTAGACTATTGTATCCTCAGCAACAGTGTTGAGCCGCTGTATTTTTCAAAAGACTTCTTTGAAAAAGATTTAATCGAAACCAAGCGTTTTCAGAAGTCAGACGAAGTTGAAGAAGAGAAAACTCCCAATGATACAATTCTTCAAGAACTAATTGGCGAGTATGAGCAATTCAATAAGAAGCTGATCACTGATGATGTGGATGAGCAGGACAATCAGATGACTGATTCGGACCATTCAGAAATACCCAATGAACAGCTTGACAAACATGGAAAACTTGTCAGAGAGTCTTTAAACCGTGGCTATGTGATACCATCCGAAAGCCCACATTCGCGTATAAATATAAATGGAAGAGGCAATCTTGGGAAAGCCTTCACTGGAGATGAAGTGATCATAAAAGAAAATAAAGTGATCACCATCACAAAGGAATCTGACTCAGCCAGAGTCCTTTTGTGTTATCTAGAAGCTGAAGATCACAGTAAACCCAAGAACACATCTTATCATTTCATCAGGCGAATGATGATACCCATCTCGAAGTCGGCTCCAAAAATCTGCATACACATCAACAAGAAAAAACGCAATCTTCTCCCAGTGTGGAGGCAAATGTATGGTGCCTGGACAGTTGCAAGTACCAGACACATTGATGAAAAGTTCAGACAGAATCATCTTTTTCTGGTGAAAGTAATTGGATGGAAAGCAAACTGCATATCCCCCCTGGGCAATGTTATTGAAGTAAAGCCCATTGGGAATTCTTTGATTGAGGGCCTCCAAACTCTCCACATGCAATATAATGTGGCTCCCACAACATGTGCACCAGGTTACCTGGAGGATGCAAACAAGTCGCTTAGAAAGGACAAGCGCCGCAGAATTACTTTCACCGTTGACCCTCCAGGAGCCAAAGATCTGGATGATGCCATTAGTGTAGAAGTACTAAAGGCTAATGACAAACACTATCATTTAGGGATCCACATTGCTGATGTGGCTAGCTTTGTGCCTTTTGGTGATGAATTGGATGAGGATGCAAAACAACGCTGCATTTCATATTACTGCCATAAAAAATCTGAACACACCATTCACATGTTTCCCCAGGAGCTAAGCACTGGACTCTTTAGCCTTCTCCCAGGCCAAGACCGCAGCGTGATATCACTCATGTTCAAAGTCGACAAACAAACACATTCAATTCTGGGGAAGCCAGAGTTTGAGCTTTCAACAATTAAATCTGACATAAAGCTGACATATGAAGATGCAGAAAAGAGTATTAGCAAAGTGTCAGAAAATCCTCTTGATCACAGCCTCAAATTAGCGTTTGAGTTTGCCAAAGCCCGAAGGAAGGAAAGGCTGAAGAACTGGCCGTACGCTCAGCCTGATGATGACCAACTTCTAGGTGAACGAAAGGCCCATTTTATGATAGAGGAGCTCAGTGTGTTCTTCAACAAGTATGTATCAGAAATACTCAGCAGCTCTCAAGTAACAAGAGGTTTTGTGCCTCTTCGTTGCCAACCACCACCATCTCAGGAAGACATGGACAACTTCAAGGAACAATGTGCCGATCTCATACCGGTCTCTTTTAGTGTGTGGCACAAATTTGACTGTGAGGAACAACATCCAAAGCGTGACTCCTTCCATGTGCTCCAGTACATATGGAAGAACATGCAGGAAGCTGCACAAGCTGATGATATAGACAGAATGGTGGATCTAATTGCTACTGATGACATCCACCCACAGGTTAAACCCATCACCAATCAGTTCAGGAAGTGCTTGAAAAAAGCCTTTTTTATCCGTTCCATGTCTTCCCCCAGGGCAGACGTTGGCCACTATTCTCTCAGCCTAAAGCGTTACACTCAGGCTTCCTCCCCAATACGCCGTTACATCGACCTCGTGCTGCAGAGACTGTTGCACTGCTGCATACTGGAAAGGCAAGTGCCCTTCACCCGATCGGAGATTAGTGATTTGTGCGCTGACTTTGACAAAAATGCAAAAGATGCAAAAGAGTATGAAAGACGAGCTGAAAATATTTCCTGTGCTGTGGGTGTCATGAAACAAAGCATTTGTAAAATAGCATTTGTGGTGAAGGCTGATGCCGACTCTGACAGTTTCTTTATGTCTTTACCTTTTCACAAAGACATATTTTCAGACATTTCATGTATGTATAAAAATCTACAACTGGACGATCAGCCACAATATGATGAGATCAATGGCTCTGTGACACTTAAATGGAAGAGAAGAATTTACGCTGCTGACAAAGAGAAGTTACACAGGGAGTTGACACAATGTCACCAAGGTCCATGTTTGGTTATTCCATTCCATGTGTGGAAGTCGACTGTTGACGCAATAAAGAAAGAAAACTGGGATGAAGCCAAGTCTCTCATACTGAGAGCTAAACCAGAGAAGGTGCCCTCACAAACTACTGTGAACACGTCTCCATCTGCAGAGCAGGTCGAGCATGAGGTAGAAATCAGCCTCCTGTTAAAACTAGGGGACATTCTGCGGGTCCAAATGACATGCGAGGTATATAGGGGCTACATGAGTCCTGTCATTCAGCTGGTTAGCATCACACCAAAGTTTGAGCTCTGTGTCGACCATGTCAGAAACCCTGTCGCCTGCTTCTCCAGATGTGCAGATAACCCGTCTCAGATTCACTACCATAGTACTGAAGACTATGTACGGATCTGGAAACCTTTGTGTGCAATGGAATCAGCATCTTCTGCAATCAGAGAAAGTGACGGCATCATCATCGAAAACTTAGAGGTGAACTTCAGGCGAAGAACAGGGGACCCCCTTGAAGGAAGCTTCTTCTTACATTCAGCATGGATCGAAGAGTGGGCTATGACTGAGGTTAACCTTTCAAAGTGCTTGTTGTGTATACGCAAACCAGCTCTGCCTTTAAAAAAAGACATATTAGAAAAATTTGATCTAATAGATTATACCAAACCAGGGGACCCTTCAGAATTCACATGGGTGGCCCACGGTGTCACCACCAAATTTGAAGCACAGAAAAAGACACCACAGGGAAATCTAGTTTATTTCTATGTCAACCACCTTCCAATGGAACATATTCCTGACAGCATTTTCAACAACACGACAACTTTTACCGTTGAACTGATCCCAAAGACACTACCTGACATGTAAGACAAGTTTTTTATTGAGTCTTAAAACAGATTTAGTTTGAATTATTCTTTTTTTTTTTTTTACTTTGATTTGTCTTTACCTCCACAGACGAAAAGAAAGTGCTGTTTCTAATGTGCCCAAAGCATGTGAACTTGTTCAGATTATAGCACTTGGACATCACATTCCAAGAGAAGGTAAATCCATATTGTCTTACTGTAAATGTGGAAAGAGATATGTCTGCATTTACACGGTTGAATCGGCTTTTTATAGTATTGTCCAGACATATACCAATGCGGAGAGATTTTCCAAAGGAGCTTCCACGTCTGAATGATAGTCAACACCAGGCAGTGGACAAGGCTTTGAATAACACCTTCACACTCATCCAAGGGCCCCCTGGTGAGCCCATTTATTTAATGAACACTTTATTTGACAGTGTTTTTAAGTACATGAGTATTTGCTTCTTAGGAACGGGGAAGACAGTCGTTGGAGTGTACATTGTGCGCAGTTTTTGTGAGATGAACAAAAATAATCCCAGAAAACTAAATGCAGACATCAAGGACAAGGACAAGGACAAGAAACAAGTCATTCTCTACTGCGGACCCTCCAACAAGTCTGTGGATGTGGTGGCAGGTACAACTCTTCAGGCGCTTTTTCCTTCCCAATTTTTCAGCACATAATATCAGTTATTCAAATTCAGTACAATTCAGTAATGTCCAATTTAATGCTTAAATGCAGAGTATCTGTTGAAGTTTGGAGACAGTCTAAGGGCCCTCAGAGTCTACAGTAAACAAGTGGAGAACCTTGACTACCCATACCCTGAATGTGTGCTTCAGTTTTCTACAAAGTCTCGGCCTGAGCGTTCCAAAGAAAGTCTCAGGTATAATAAATAATCAACCATGAAGTTAAACAGCAAGCATAAAGCAAATGAATATCAAGTGTGTGGATTTATACTACTGTTTTTACTTCCATTTAATTGTATGTCCTTGTTGGTATGTTTAAGAACCATCACCCTGCATCACCGGATTAGACAACCTACAAACCCACATTCAGGGGACATCAAAACATTTGATAAACGAATAAAATCTGCAATTGAAACCAAAACACCATTCACTCCCTGCGAGGTGAAAGAGTAAGTTGTTTTTTAAGTATTATATTTGAAAATATAATGATATAGAGTCACAGGTGTACAGTGTGTAACATTGATTCTTTCAGATACAAAGATCTTCTCATAAAAGGCCGGAAACATGAGTTGGAGAGACATGACATCATCCTGTGCACTTGTACGCAGTCGTCCACTCCAGGCCTGACTCGTGCAGTCAGTGCCCGACAGATCCTCATCGACGAATGTGCCATGGCCACAGAACCAGAAGCTCTCATTCCACTTGTGGCCAACAACCCAGAAAAGGTAGCATCATGAAGACACTTTATATATTTGAATTCTTTTAATGGCTTCCAATTTCCTGTTTTCCTCTGTTCTCTAATCGATTACAAAATACAGTTTAATACACACAAGGATCTTACTAACAAACCGTTAGGTAGATCCATTTATGTTGAAGATGTAATCAATAATAAAAGTCACTCTTCCAGATTGTCCTAATCGGGGACCACAAACAGTTGCGGCCTATTGTGATAAACGATCGCGTGCGGAAGCTGGGCATGTCCAAGTCCCTGTTTGAACGTTACTATACACAACATGAAAAGAGGAGTGTAATGCTGGACACACAATACAGAATGGTAACATTGAATTGATTTGTATTTTATGATTGAGTTTAGTATCTGATTATATTTAATCCTGACTCTTACTCTTAGCACGAGGACATCTGCAAGTTTCCATCAGAAGAATATTACGAGGGAAAGTTGAAAACGGGCGTCGAGCAGCCGAATAGTGTTCTGCGTCTGGACGAAAAGATAATGCCTGTTGTATTTGGACACGTCAAAGGAGTGACTGTTCGCCAGGTTGTTAATACAGCAAAGGGCAATGAGAACTCCAAAGCCAACCGTGAAGAGACACACAAAGTGGTAAAGTGGTATTTATAATGTGTTATACTGGTACATAGAACAGCATTCATTATGGGATTTTGGCACCAGCAGGAAAACAGAGTACGAAGAGAAATTGAAGCTGATTATTTTCAAGGGAGGAGATTCATGAAGAATGGGGTTAAAGTGTTTCCAAACAGTAGAGCTCACAGAGAATATAATGATCTTTTGCACATATGTATTATGGTATTATAATGAAATACATCACGTGACAACAGGGTGGGAAGAAACTAATGTCAAATACTGTAATTGAGTATATTTTAAAGAATGTATTTGTTATTACATTACATTGAGTGACTGCGTAATGCATGGCCATATCCTGCACAGTTGCCATGACATTGAATGACAAAAACACTGCACTTGTTGCAGTTGAACAGCTTCAACCACTCTGTAGGCTTCTAGGTTGTTGTACCAAGTCATATACTGTAGTACTACAAGTACAAAGTAGAACTACAAAGGGCAACTTCTGGAAGTGTCACTGAAATTCCAGACAGAGGAAAAACAGAGGAAAAATTACAAATTTGATGACGAATCTCAAAAAAACTACAAGACCGAGGAATTCCAAAAGCAACAGAATCACACAAAAAAAATGTATACTAAAAGAACCTTGAATGACGAAAATCGAACAAGAAATGCGACCTGTGAAAGAGTCCGAAAAACGTTTTGATAATACTAAATATCTTCAAGAACAAATAGTGACTGCGTAATGCATTACACAGTGACTCAATGATGTGAGTACAGTTCAAGTGCATCGTCTGCTCTGGTTGGACAGAGCTCAGAGAATGTGTGCGATGTGGTTTAAAACAACATAATCCAGTTTGAACAATAACATTCTTCAAATTTTGTAAAGAAAAAAAAATTGATAAATATGCCACTACATTTTCGTTAAAAATAAACTTTAATAAAACACAGGATAGACGAGCCATGGTTGCAATGGTTATTACAGTGTTTTTGTACAACTGCCTGAATGCTTTGTGATCATCTTTTTGGTCTTTCTTCTTATGCACTTTAGGTGGACATTGTCAAAAAGCTGACAAAGAAAGCCAAAATTGAGCAAGAAGAAATTGTAGTTCTTTCTCCCTACAATGCACAAGTTCATGAAATCAAGGAAGTGCTGAAAGCGAAAGGACTGCAGAAAGTACATGTCACCACCATTACAAAAAGCCAAGGTTCGGTCAACTTGTAAAACATTGTATTTTGGTTATATTGTGGTGCTGAAGAAAGAGCATTATACAGTATATTAATAATTATTCAATAACTCTTTGATTTCTCTTGTAGGAAGTGAATGGCGTTATGTAATCATATCAACGGTGTGTTCCGTGCCCAGTGAAGAGATCATGACTGAACCGGACGGCTCATGGTTCTCCAAACATGTGGGCTTTGTTGATGACCCTAACCAGATCAATGTGGCCATCACCAGAGCCAAAGAAGGACTGTGCATCTTAGGTAAAACACACAGCAGCACCGGCATCAGAACGAGACCAGTTTTCAGCTCATCGACATTTGACTTACATTTCCCCTTCGCAAGGTCACTGAATCCATGTCACTCCTTTGGACAGGACCCCTTATCCCTTACAGAAAATAAATACAATGTTACTATGACATTGATGTCTTCATAAATTATTCCTGTAAAACATTTGATTTAAACCTAATCTAATACTAAATACAAATCACAACCTAATTCCATCACTCCACACCAACTTTATTATTGAAAAATTGGTCATATTGGTCAAAGGTGTGAACTTTTTCAACAGGAGACATGGAGGTGCTTAGTCGCTGTAGATCCTGGAAAAAACTGGTGGATCATTACAAGAGGCACAACGCAGCGACGGATGCAGACAAGATTTCAGTTTGTCCAATCTAAGGGATCTATCGACTGCTAAGCCATGGAAAGTGTTTGAGCCATTCCAAAGCTATGTAGTGCACAATTATCTTTGTATTCACTCAATATATTGTCTTGTATTTATAACTCTTATATTTTTCAGAAATAAATTAAAATACATATGATCTTCATATGATCTTCTGTCTTCTTTTAAAAGACATGGGTTCTAATTTTGCGTGGGAAGAAATATTACCAAAATCTCTTAAAGCAAGTGTTTGCACATCAGTCAAATCTGCTTTGGATAAAAGTTTAATTCACAAAAATACATTGACCAATATAATGAAAATGTACTAAAATGTACTTTAATAATTCATAAAAGCTGGAACATCATTGACAGAAAAACACAAGAAGCATTATTAGAGTTGGTTTAGTATAATATATTTCAGCTTCAAGAGACATAGAAATCAATCCTTATTTTCCCCCATAGTTCTTCTATAAAAGACCCATTTTTTCTCAAGCACTGTTATGCAAAAATGGCATTAGAATATATTATGGGAGCTATGAAATCCCAGTGACCAAGTATAAAATTAAGTCACATCAGATATCTGCAGAAAGAGTCCATGGAAAACAGGGCAAGAGAGAAAATTATACAAAATAATAATACATAATATAGACCTTGCTCTATCATCACGGACTTGGCGGGCGAGGACAGGAGGAGTATGGCTACAAAAGAATTTGCACTTTTCCACTGGATTTCACTTGAAGACATTTACACATGATGTACTTTTTCATGCTCATTTCGAAGAATATTAATAAACGTACAACTAAAGAAGTTAACGTCCATGTCTTTCAAATACAATATTGACGTCCGACAGGTGAAAGATACTGAAAGCCATGATTTAAGTTCATTAAGGACTCAAGGATTTTTGAAATAGGATATGTGGCACTTGAATATAGTAATTACATGGTCCTGATGGTGGGGGCATATTTCAGATTATTTCTTCAAACAAATGTGGTTAAATTCTATTCAGGTTTACAGTACAGTGCATTGATGACCCCAAAACCCCAATCAGACACTCTTTTAAAAAGGTTTTATTACATAATAAAGCACTGGGCAAGTGTGTTGTGGATCCATTCACGTCATGGTAGTTTTCCATTCCTGGTAAAAAATAGTATACAAATTATACACAAGTACCACATATACTACACTACTTCAAACAGCCTCTAATCACATTTTCTGTTAAAAGTCAATAATTAAAATATGAAAGGGCTGTTGTTTAGCCACAGTAGGCTCAGAGACACCTTGGATAGTTTAGGGGCAGGTTGTTGTTGAAGGTTGAAGTGATCGTGTCCCGTTTGTGGTGGACACAGCCGCAAAAAGGACGTCCTGAAAGAGCCGAGAGATTCCAGTCTGCTCTCCCCAACTGTTCGTCTTAAATCTCTCCATCTCTTTGCTTTAGTTCATCCTGGTCTGTGATCAATCGGAGCAGTTTGGTCGACTGACTTATGGCTGATGGAGGGAGGGGCGGGGCTGTTGGAAAGCTGGCACGATCCAATCAGGGCAACAGTTCTTCATTACAGCATTTCTGAAACAAGACAAGGGGGAGTTCAAATACAATCTGTGCATTTACTTTACAGCATTGATAACAAATCTAATGTTATAAATAATAAACTACACAATGCAATGAAGTAAATAATACAACTGTCAACCATTTGGGTCAAAGAAGCAGATGAAGGCCCTTAATTGGGATTAATACACTTAGATGGTAAATGAATACTGTGTGTTTATTGTGGCTCACTTAAGACCTGTGCTTCATTTGGAGTTTTATTTGGAACGTGGGACTTCACAAAACAAATCATAAGCTTTGCTGCCCTCTTGTGGCTGCTCTCAGACAACACACGTGTTTGTGAGTGACATTGATCAGGTGGATTTGTACTCGTGAACTGTCCCCAATGAACATGGTTTTTCAATTGTCCTAAACTAGATATAAAAAACTGAATATATTGATTGTGTCTGAGATGAGAACAGTCTTTCCAGCCTTTTGCTTCAGACAAATGCGGTTAGTGCTTTTCATTTGAATGTGCAGCGTGTGAATGAGCAGGAGCTCTTTTCCACTTCACTTTTGTGAATATACATTTACAGTAAAGCAGTGACTCCTCATCTTTGCATTTCCACATTTAGATGGGAGTCAAATGACCATTATTATTAGTCGTATGCATTCAAAACATTTGTTGCAGATACTTTAAAAAACGGTTTACGGGAAATAACATGCAGAGCAAGACACTTCATACTTCCTCATTACTACCAAGAGGACAAAAACAGAAAAAAGTCCTGTAAAAATGAATGAAGTGAAACAGATTTTCACTAACATTGTGATGACAGCCGAGGATTTCATAACCAACTCCACTGCTGCCACAAACTGACAGCTACATTCAAATACTACTTCAAATAATACAAAAGCTGAAAATTAAAAAAAGATAACTATAGCAATGATACAATTTCTTGCATTTAACTTAAAAAAAAAACATCCTAAATGTGGTTCAAAATCTAGTTTGAATTTTAGAATGTTTTAGAACATTATCTTTGCCTTTTTCCAGCTCAATCTTCTATAACTGTGATCATTCTTAACATGATAAAATACTGTAGTACAACAGCGATAACCACGTCCAACGAGCCTCTACGCAGCGTCTTCCATCAGCAGCACGACACGCGTCAAGATAATGAGAGTCTCTACAAACAGGGCCAAGAACAGCCGGTGACAGTGAATAAACGTGAGGCGATTTGGACTGTACCATTGAGTGTGGCAGACTCATATCAAAGCTCCTGTGAACTCATTAACCTGACAGGCGGCCCCTGCTTCCCAAGTCCTAAACACGCGCATACGCACACACACGCAAACACATGCGCACACACACACACGTGCACGCACACACACGTGCACGCACACACACGTGCACACACACACACACACACCTGGCTCAGAGCTGCTGCAGGGCGACGAGGAGGGGCTTAAAGCAGGACACAATTGGATTTCTTTTTTGCCTTCTTCTTTTCCACTGGCGTTTTCCTATTTATCTGTCTGACCAGGTCATAGAAGATCTGAAAGAAAATATATCGTTCATTAGATGCTTTTAATGACAGTGAAAACAGTGCAATGATACAAATGCACAGGGTCCCATAATGTTAAAGTCGTGATGTGTATTTAAGCAGCCAGACACATTTTTCAATCCTGAAGTAGACCCTAGATTCTCTATCCCAGACCCTTGTCGTCTTAGACACGTAAATGTAGCCCATATTTAGTACTCACATCGAGAACGTTGATCTTTGACTTTGCAGAGGACTCTAAAAAGGCACAGTGGTTCCACTGTCGGGCCAAGTTCTGGCCCTGCTCCTTCCCCACCACACGCTCATCCTCCAAGTCGCACTTGTTTCCGACCAGAATCATTGGCACCTGAAAATACATAAGACATGATTAAAGATGCACATTCAGTGTTCCTGTCTTCTGAGAACAAAACTTAACAATAAACATTGCAGTAATTACATATATTCCAAGTGATTGACCTCTTTACCAAAATTGTTTTGCAGTTGTTGAGACTGTTAAGTTGGTCCTGTGTTGTACCACCTCGATGGGCAAACATCAGATGAAATGAACCAGGGTGTGTCTCATGTTATACAAAGTACATCATGATGTCAGTGTTCAAAGCCAACACAGATCATCTCCACTTCAAAGCTGCAGACCTTGTAACAATGAGGCAGTTAACAAAACACAGTGGTGCTCCTTCTGTGACCGTAGGCCTTCCATTTGTTGTCGAGGACCAGACGAGGAACAATATATACAAAACAAACAGTAGTTTAACCTTTGAGAGCAGGACGTTTGGAAAGATGCAGAAGTGCCTTGAACATAATACATCTAGTCTTTTTCTTTCCTTTTGAAGCTCGTCGATCCTCAATAGAAGAGAACCGTTTTGTCACACAATGGGGAAACTCCATTGTTGCAACGCAAGGTACAAGAATAGAATAATAAAAAATATGCAATAAAAATATAGCTAAATACCATAACAAAAATACTTCAAGCCAAACATTTACTTAGAATGCTGGAATGTACATTACGACTTTTGCATTTTTTCCACAGCCACCACCAGCTTTTTATGAGTATTAGCCTTGTGAGGACATTACAAACCCAAATGCACCTCCGCTGCATTAGAAACCCAGCAGCTCTCCATCATCACTGAAGCTTTGAGGCAACAGACACCACAGACAGACCACGTGAGAAGAGACTGACAGCGGGCAGGACCAGGGCATGACCAGGACCAGGGCAGGACCAGGGCATGACCAGGACCAGGGCAGGACCAGGGCATGACCAGGACCAGGGCAGGACCAGGGCAGGACCAGGACCAGGGCAGGACCAGGGCATGACCAGGACCAGGGCAGGACCAGGGCAGGACCAGGGCCAGACCAGACCAGGACCAGGGCAGGACCAGGGCAGGACCAGGGCAGGACCAGGGCAGGACCAGGGCAGGACCAGGGCAAAGGGGATGAGTCTCTTCCTGCCTGCTGTTTCCTGGCTGTATCTGGGGAGCACGAGAGCCCGGAGGAAGCCCCGCCCAAACCGGGATAACATCGTCTTCCTTCCTGAATGTTTTCAGCTGAATTTGTGCCCCTGTTACACACTGGAGTGACTCGAGTGCTTAAAAAGAGTAATGTTCAGTTCAAAATAAACAGAACAAAGACTTGAATCAGCTGTCAAAAATGAGCTCCTTTCAGATTTGGCTTGATACTGTAGAACAAACTCACAATCATAATCCTAACATCTGAAACTGGGGAGAACTAGAAGGGCATCTCATTCCTGGGAACAAGTGTTTTTGTAACTTTTTCAAGTAAAACAATACAGGTTTCACACATTTGAAACCTGTATTGTTTTAGCAGCCGACAAGACCAGCCAGTGGAAAAATTTAGCAGTGATACAAGTGCCAATAATAAATCAGCCGTGGTCTATTTGTAGAGGCTGCAACAAATAAATCCATGCATGGGAAATCCTGCCTTCCCCTGGCTCTGCTGCTGGTCCAGACTCCAGGACACCAGACGTGTGAGTGCGTGAGTGCGTGCGTGGTGGAAAACGCCAATATTGGGGAGAAATGTGCTGGTAAGCCACATGTTGCAGCTTGTACAGTCATTCAAGCCCTCTCCCACTTCAAGTACAGATAGTGGTCCACGTTACCTCAGATGTGCACATTGGAGAAACCCTAAAGTTATTTATGAAATCAGGCATTACCATTTTACACCCTTTTTCATTACTCATAATAGATTATATTACAATACAATATTACAACTCAAAACAGCTACTTGCCTTTATTCTTATTAACATGGTTTCTCCTCTTTATCTCCTTCTCGCGCTCAAAGCAGGCGACAGGAAGCTGCAATGTTTGGATTAATCTAGTGGAGGTTGCTGCTTGATGTTTGATCTCTAAACAAGCCTCAGACTGAACTCCAGTGCTACATTTCTCTTGAGGGTCTCAGGAGAAGCCGTGGTATGCCCCACTAACACAAGCTCTAAGCCAGGCCTGGAGGAAAGGATGGAGGTATGCAGGGAGGGGGGGGTGATACTGCCAGATCCCCCCAAAATACTAACCAAACATTAAACAAAGCCACGAGCTGCGGCACTGAATTACTATCAGGAAATACGGTACAGTAATTGTATCTCTACATGTAGCTCTACATTGAGCTACAGGGTCTTGGAACGTCTTTACAGCTCACGTCTTAAACTATGATTTTAAAAGAAAATCATTAATACATTTTTAGAAAACAATGTAATCTTTTTATTGAATGATTAAGTTGCGATTGTATTAATGGTGACAGGGCTTGCAACAAAGGGGAGTAGGACAGGAAAATATAGCCACAGAGGTGCGTAGGAACTTTGTTGCATTGTGTTATTAAACTGTTAAAAAATATATATACTTTACAGAGACAAAACAGACAAATATCAAGGCTAATTTAGACTGAAAAAGGAAAAGTATCATCATCAGGTTCAACATTTTTGACTTTATTTTTGAGATACATAAACTGAAGGATTAGCAGCAGCCTTCCAGTCATGCAAGCAGTGACAGTCGGACATGGAGAAGTCATGAGACCTTGGTTGCATAAGAGTGAGGAAGTGCGATGGGGGTCGGCCTTAAAACTGAATTGTTCGGTTACCATTAATGTCTTGTTAAAAATTTAGCACTACTCTGTGCAGTGGAAAACATGAAAAGGAGCGAGGCGTTTTAAGCGATCTGCCAGCGCTGCTGTAAATGGTGCGTGTCGGTGCTGAGAAGTTAAGCAGCTGCATAACTGGAGTCTGGAGCTTCAGATCAGGGAGGGTTTAAACTGAAGAAGAGGTTCCTCCCCCTGGATCATGCACAAGCTGACAAAGAGTGTCTCATGCACTGCAGTGAGAAATGCTGGACAATGGAAGATACAAGGTTTAAACAACACAAGACAGAAACAGAAAATACTTCAATTGATAAAGGGGTTGTGAATATATCTGAGTTCCAAGTGGCAAACTCTGGATATTCCTTATGATTTCTGATTATGCTGCCATTGCATTGGACAGTCATGAAGAATGTGCTGCTGTTTTTGTTAATTTGTCAAAGGCCTTTAATTCTGTAGACCATTGTATTCTCTTGGTTCATCTGGATGTTCTTGGGTTCGATACAAATTCTAAAAAAAATCTTCTGCAGATTACCTCACACAGAGCTCAAACTGTTTCGGCAAATGGCCTTCAATCTGAATTATGGTGTTAAGGTGTTCTTTAAGGCTCTATCCTTGGACCAATGTTATTTATAATTCATATATACTCGATTGGGCATAATCAAAACACAGTAGCATGCACTTGTACGCCGAAGATGCAATTCTGCATGCTAAGGAACCTTCTAGTGCACCTTCTAGTGCACAAGCGATTCAAAAGAGGATCTTCACTCCATCCAACAAAACTGTGTTAATTTAAAATGAATCATGACTTAAAATAAAACAAAAAGTATGCTGCTCTCCAAAAGACACTAATGACCCAAAAAATTTATCTATTCTTACGCTCGATGGTAATGTGATTGAACAAGTGCCCCATTACAAATACTGGTTTGATGATAAACCGTTTCAACAAACACAAGAGCTGACAAATAATCTTAAAGCCAGATTGTCATTCTTCTTTAGAAATAAAAAAAAGTGTTTTCCTCATAAATTGTAGAAAACAGTTAATCCAGGCTACATTTCTCGCAGTTTTAGATTATAGTAATATTATATATATGCATTCTACAGGAAAACAACTGCACTGGTATTATTATTATATGTATTATAATATAATTATTAATACAATAATAATAATTATTATTATTATAAAAATCCTTTTTGTCAATATTGTCCATGGAAAGATTTTGGCTGCACAAGTGTTGCGCAGGCGCTGCGCAGGTGCTGAGCAAGCTGCAGGTGCTGGGCTTTGGAAGGTTTTGGATTGCATTTTAGGAACTGGCAACCCAAAAGAGAGACGAACACATGTGAGACTCATTCTGCTTTCTGACCTGATCATTGTCTTAAGAACAAAACACCAAATTACAATGTACAAAATGTGGACATTATGTCAAATAAATCAGCATTAAAATTGTTCGCCGCAAAAACTATTTGATCTGAACAGCTTTACCTCGTATCTGGTAGGTTAAGTTTAAAATCAAGTTGAAATCAAAATCGTACATAAGTTAGCGTTGACATTTCAAAGAAGACTGAAATATGAACTATAAACTAAAAGAATCGATCAATTTCAGACTATATTTGCAGAAGTCTAAACTACAAGGTGAGCTGCTTTTAGGTAGAAAAACACCGTATATTTTGTTGTTAGCAAAAAGGACTTAAATAATGGCAGTTTATTCAAATTCGATTTAGATATATGTTGCAGGCCTTTTGCCCACCGCTAGAGGGAAAAATAGTTGAATCTTATCCCTTTATTAGGCATTGAAAGCACAACCTTACCATGTGGATCTTATAGCTTTAGCTTAGGAGTGATTGAATACCACATTTGGATACCGCTGTAAGAAAATACTTCCACAACTTTTTGATACAAGTCTCTAGTCCAGTTTTCTGTTGATAGGCTCAGGAACAAAAGACATCAACTATAAACCAGACACTGCAGGTTGACACTTTAAAAAGGCAAGAATTTTAATCATCCTTCCAGCTGTTTTATGGCTTGTGTCCACTGCATAATTTCATTCATTTCAGATTCTTGGATGTCACACAGCAAGACGTGGGGAATTTAGAGCCACCACTCATTGAATGCACATGCGCTCGAGTATCCCAGTTATGATCGGGGGTTTTAAGTATCCTGGTTTTGTGTTTGTCCATGTAAACAGTGTCCTGATTTCAGTATCCTGGATATGACCGTATACTGGACACTCTCACCGAGATATTCAGATGGTCTTGAGAATACTGTGGCTTGTAAGTTTAGTATCCCGGTTTCTTACACTAGTGCTGCTGTACTGAGAGTGTGCAAACTACAGAAACACATTTAGCAGAAGCAGGCAATTTCCTAAAAAGGACTCAAACTTTTACCAGGCTTTTTTATTTGTACTCTTTTATTGTCATCTACTTAACAGTACAGCCAATTTAACAACAAACTGATTTCTGTGACAGCCTGTGATGCTGCCTGTGATTTTTTTACAGTCTCATGTCTTCACGTACGTGCTAAAAAGCCAGAAGTTTAGCCAAGTTGGAGTAATGTTCAGCTCCTTGCCATATCTGGGCCATAGTTGCCATAGTTACCACTAAATATCCAGATACTCAAATCTCTGTATTTATGGAGGAGGCTGAGTATCCTGGTTTCTCTGAGCGTGAACTTCGTATCCAGAATACTGTCAAAACCGGGATATACGAGTGTAGACGCACTCATTGATACGACGATACACATGATCGACCAACAACCTGAGGAAATATCAGGCTCTACGTGTGGTAATGTCAATACCCGTTTGTGGAGGCTTACGTCACAATTTTGAGTGAAACACTTAAAATCTTTGTCCCCGACCAGTCTCACCACCCACGTTTCTGAGCTATAAACACAAGATTGTACCCACGACAACTGAGCCAAAAGCAATCATCAGCCTTTAAACTGTGAAGTCTTAAGAAAGCGGTGATGTCTCATTAACACAATCTATATTATCACATGTAGAGGAAAAATGACTTTAAATTTGTGTACCAAAAGGTTTGTCTGGCAGTGAGTAGGGAGAGGGGGAAACTACATGAGGGGTTATGGTAACGTTCAATCCCTTCAAAGATCACCAAAAAAGGGCATCCCTGATCCTGCTGATGTAAAATCAGTCCAACCAGAGTGGGATGGAGGGCTCGCTCACTCCAGCAGCCTTGCTGTTTAACAAGTGAAACAAGCCGATGATGAGGCCACACGTCCTCTTTTACTCTTTGTGTTCGAAAGCAACTGATCCAAGCGGAGCGCCACACTCGAAAACACTAGAGGAGCTCTGACCGAAAACTAAAGGATTGCGTCCCATAATAAATGAATTCCTCCTGCGACAATAGGAGCCGCTTTAGTGTATCCAAGCGCCAGCTTAGTGTTTGCACGTAGCATGTAAATGTGTCATTAACAGGCATACAATACAGTGAGTGAGAATGGGATCCCATAGCAACGGCAGGGACAATGGAAGAGGCTAAAAACAAACCATGACTGCTACAAGAAACTGTTACTGTATGGTCAAACCTGAATGTTTTTACATTTGGTACAGCATGATGAAGCAAGTTACTAAAAATGAAATAAACAATCAGGTGGTTGCCAACACAAAACTATATAATTGCGGCTTGTTAATGAAAGGGATAAGATAAGATTGAGTGAAGTACTCACGTCCTCTGTGTCCTTTACTCGGAGGATCTGTTCCCTCAGGTCCTGGAGGTCGTTGAAGGTAGACTGTGCTGTGATGGAGTAAACCAAAGCGAAGCCCTGGCCGTTCTTCATGTACAAGTCCCTCATCGCAGTGAACTGCTCCTGTGAACAAGAGGAACAACAAACATGATCAATACTGTGATTCACCGCAGACTCATAGATAAGTGATTAGAGGAGACGAGTTAACTTACTGTGCCCGCTGTGTCGAGGATTTCAAGCATACATTGCTGACCGTCTACCTCCACTTGCTGCAAGAAAATGTATCAAAAACAAAATTCATGAGCTAATTAAATAGACCGTTCTGACGTTCAATATGAAAAGTGCCACATCATTGTAAACGTGTCTCAAATGGGCTTATACACATGAAGTCACAACATTCAGAGTTACAGCAGTGTCAAAAGCTTGTTGCGATGATAAAATCTGCTACTGCAAGATTCACAACCCATTTAAAATGCAAAAGAGTTTAAAACAAATATAAAAGGATGATAGATAATGAAATTGGTTCAATTTCTTAAATTACTCTTTGTATAGAACGTTTGTCTTTTTGTCCGATAGCACAGCTGTAATTAGGATTTTTACATCTATTAGAAAATAGTTTACATTTCTCTGTTTGCACGTCAGTCTATTGAGTGAGGAAAGACATTCTACAGAGAAGAATGAGCTGAGAGAGACTGATCACGGCATGAACCTGCCACAGCTGCTTGTGATCATGAGCGCAGAAGAGCACCACTCACCTTTCTGTACGAGTCTTCTATTGTCGGGTCATATTTCTCCACAAAGATTCCCTGTACAAACTGAACTGTCTGTAAGAGTGAGAAGGAGCCTGGGTCAGTACGCTTCAACCCCTGAAAACAAAACATTTACATCTTCTCCCACGCTGCCCCATATAAACACTACACAACTTTGGCAAAATATCTGAACCAAAATTTCAGTTGTCACGTTTTGATGAGAATGTCTAGACTTGGAGCGTTGCTGCAGTGATGTTTACATTAGAAGGAGACAGGTGCACTGATATGATCCTGAGGTCTGAACTGCCTGTGTGAAGGATTAACATGAGCCAAGAGGGTCACGGTCCACTGTCAACTTTTAACTGTTTATTTTCAGACTGTCTTATCTCAACTCTAAGATGAGGACCGATGACTTTTCTAGATGATATGAATGTAAAGACAGTTATTGGTTGGTCTTAAATTGTATCAATGTTTCAGTTGTAAGTCTATATGATACAGCACTTCCATCTTATCAGAACAATTGCCCAAAACGTTTTTGTTGCTCTTTCATCAGATCTTAAATAAAAGTATGTGATTTGAAGCTGTAGATAAAACATGGTTATTAAGTTGCAGTCAGTAGCGTGCAGAGTGGTAAAGGGGAAGAGGCTACTCACCAGAGCCGACTTGCCCACACCTCCGGAGCCTAGCACCACTAGCTTGTATTCACGCATGGCGAGATCACTTCAGCAGACAGCCAACCGTCTACACTGGACAAACAGAAAGAGAAGGAGCACAGGGACACGGCCAGTGAGAACAGAGTACAGTCAACAAAATCTACATTTAGTACTAAATGTCTCAGAGCAAAGGGAGATTTTCCACTGTAAAGGGAAAAGGGGAAGGATTCGAGTAATTCCTTGAGGTTATGGACAAGAAGAAGCACAACAATAGAAGGGAACACCCATCATTGGAGCGGCTGCAGGGTGGAGGAGGTGAGCACTGCGTGACCCCTCACTAACACAAACCAGCTGGGGTGTGTGCGTTGAGCCGAGTCCAGAGAGACACAGTTCAGAATGACAACACACACAACAAACACAGCCACTGTTCAAAGAGTTTGGCACATGACCTGTTTGAGCATTGATACACTGTCAGGCTTTTGACTGGTGACACTGCACAGCTGAGGGAAGTGGGGACAGTGAGGGGCAGGAAATTGTGAAATCACTGGAATATCCCTCCGAGGGGGAAGATGGTGGGTCTCTGCGTGCGCGGCCAAATGGGTCACTACAACTCAGGCCAGGAGAGGGAGTGGCCGCCATGCAACACTGGGGTTTAGTTATTACTGCAGGAAATAAAACATCCATTATTCATTTGTTTTTCATCATGTAAAATGGAAAGATTACAGGTACAAATAATTTTTTTCTCAATTAGATGCAGAAACAGTTTCATGTGAGGCTGTTGGTCTGCACCCCTCAATCATTATTTTTAAAATCAGAATTATTACAATTATTGCTACAATCAATTCAAAAAGTGGTGTTAGGGAACAAAACTAGTTCGGTTCAGACTTATATGGTGGGGTGCTCCTTCTCTTCTACCACTCAAAAGCCCATCATCTACAACTGCAAAACATTACATATGACATGTATACAGTCTAAGAATACTTAAGCATCCCTTCAATGACAATGAGAACACAGTATTCTGACTATGATGTAATGATATTGTGATTCCCAAAAGCATCCTTCCTTCACTCCTCAGACAGCTGCTCGGGGCGTGAGCAGGACAGCCCATGTTGAATCACTGTGGTATGTGTAAATTCTCCCAAAGCAGCTCAATGCATACAATCCTGCTCACACAAACATTTGTAGCATTTGTTCAAACGCAGACTCTATACGGGCTAAGATTAACATTTGCACACTTTATTTTTTCTCTTAATTTCAAAGTAATTTTGAAAGTCAAGATATTCCCTCATGAGTGGATTACATTTCACCAACATTCTGGGTTTAAAAGAATGTTTTGCAATTTAAGCAGCACCCAAACTGCAGCAGATTATGTTAAAGTCTAGTCCAGGGAGAGACATAAAAGGCTTGTTTTATAATGAGTCCTGAAGTGAATATGGGACTGTACTAGGAGGCAGATGATCCACACCTACACTGTTCTTTTCACACATTAAAGCTCAGTGGGCTGGACAAAGAACCCGGGACCTCCAGCTTGAAGCACGAGCTGTAAGCGTGTGGGAAATGTAGCTGTGGTGGTGCTAATCCTGCTCCACGCAAGCAGCAGAGTCGCACCATCAGGGGGCAGCCCGCGTGATCAGACCCAGAGAACAGCCTCAGTGCAGTTAGCAAAAACTAACAGTAAGACTACAGTAATAGTACTATAGATAATAAGTGTCGAGAACAGGACCTTTTACCCTATTACAATAAAACATTTATAACTGTGGGATTTTAAAAGTTATGTATAAATATAAGTAACTGTCATGGCAAGTACTCCACCTAATGGATCAATAAACGAAGCCAAAACTACAAAAACCCTTAAAAATAATTGTGGTGTATCAAGTGTGATATTTTGATAAAGTATCAAAATGAAATGTCATTTGTTGACAAAATAGTTATACAAGCACATTTAAAAAACATACATACTTTAAAACAGGAGTGTCAAACTCAAATCCACAGTGGGCCAAAATGTAAAACTTGAACAAAGTCGCGAACAAATGAAACTTTTAATATTGCCAAGATTTGCTTTAACATTGAATATGGAAAAGCAACACTTATTACTATAACAATGGGATTTGTAGTAGTAACCAAATTTGTGGGCCAAATTTGGCCCACGGGCCAGAGTTTGACACCTATGCTTTAAAGTTATTTTAAATTTAAGATTGGCAAATAATTGTGCCCCTTCAGCGAGTGTATATTGAAAATACATAAATTACTTAAACAAAATACTGCTGTTTGAGCAAAAGTCAACGGTGAAGTGCCCAAATGAACCAAGACAGGCATTGCGACTATTCTTAGAAATATGGGCAATTTGTTGTTGAAAACAAGGGAAGTTTGTCAGTGCTCAACCTTAGTTTGAACTTCTCGCTCCATTGTTATGACTTATTTGTTTGAATATTCTGCCTTTCTGTGGCTCCGAGGTTGATACTGTGTAGAACTCCAATCAAGATCCCTGAACTCTGTTACAATCTGCTATTTTGGTGATCTTGCCATCTTGTGATTCGGTGCTTTTCTGTTTCATGCAGCTTAATGCTGCTTTTCCCCACTGCTACTTCTATTGATCAAATGTTTTGACATATGGTGCGCTCAGGAGCCCTTAGCAGTCACCCTTAGAGCAGAGACAAACACCTGGTGAAGTGTTGGCGCAGAAAGATACCGGTACATTATATGCAGAACTACATTACACATTACACTACTATGCCCATTGCGCTGCGTCTCATAATAATGGATAATAATGTCAGCTCTTGCAAAGGTTAGGGATCAAGTGATTATAAAGAGGTCCCGTTGACTCTAGAACACATTGACCTGCGTCTAACATTTAAAGGGACGTGAGAGTGGTGTGAAAAATGGGGGTGAGAAACAACACATTCTCAAAAATATAGCCAACTGCATTTGACTTTGACCATAATTAATCACTCAATATACAGTGCACAATGTCTACACTTTTAAATAACAGATATTTGAGCAATAAGAATGAGACAACAGCAATATAAAACAATTCTATTAAAACCTGATCAAGTGTGGCTGTGGTGAATGTTATGAAGATATGTTTATAATAATGAAAAGAAAACTGTCAAAAAAAAAGTTCAAAAAGGGAAGAAACACATTGTAGGATGTAATGAGGAATGAGCAATTTCGAGAAAACATGATAGTGATATTCAGAAATGTGTTAAAATGTGTCTATAAACCTATTAGTTCAGGTTTCATTATCAGACATGAGAAGTCAGTCAGTCAAGTCAGTAAAATTAATCCCAAAAGTGCAGAAATATCACCTTTTATATACCCTTATTTGAACATTTACAACATAACTTTATTCATTTTTATTCAGCTCTTTTTTGTAGCATTTTCTTTTACTATAAACAATATACTTGTGCAATACTTCTGTACTTTTTTGGGTAATTTTTATAGTCCTTTTACCTTTGTCTGATATGTAAACTTCATCCAATACATTCAAAAGATATATTTTAGCCCATTTCTGTTGGATTGTAAAAATATATTCTGATTGTCCTTACCAGAATAAAGAAATATATTGACTTTTATCTATACTGCCCACCCATGGGTGTAGGGATGTCATGTTATCAAATGTAAGTGTTAAGATTATTGTGAGAAAAAAACATAACAATTTAACGATTATTAACGATTATTTAGACTGTGACCAAACACAGTGAAATCTTTAATTTTCTTTCATTCCCGTGGTCTGACATGTTACTGTTCCCTCAAGTTTGTGACAAGCTTTTACAAAAATGTACTTCTTGAAAAACAAAATAAAGTTAAATTTGACAGATAATAAAGTTCTTTACATGTAGTTCTATTTTTAGGCTGTTGAAAAAAAGAGACTTAATTTTGCTTCTTAGATAGTCACGATTTATTATTTTTTGACCTGAATAATCGTGACATCCTACATGAGTGCAGTATAGGCACTGAGATTACTGTAACAAAGAAGCCCTACACCACACAGTCCTCCATTAACTAACAAGGCCAGTTCCTAGATCAGGCTGCAGCAAACAAAAGCTACAAAAGGCCATGCAAAACAAAGTGAGATCTTTGACCTAGTTATCACCCAAACCTTCTCGCATTTATTTCCATTTGGGCAGATTCTTTATCCATGTTGACCCTGTATGGGCAAATTAAGTGCAATTACATTATACTGTGTCAATATTGAAGCTAGTGTTTGTCTTGCATTTAACATAACCTACCTTTAAGTCAAACTCCTCTAATCTCCCTCAACAAATGACTAATAAACAAGAATATAATTTTCTCTACCTCCACGTCTGCACTGTGACTGAGGCACATCTAAATATAGGCCGGTGACAGAATGGGATGCGCTCGTCGTTTTGTATACAAAGTTGGATTCCAGGAAAACTTGACAAGGGCGTTGTTGCGCAGCGTCTCCCTGCTCCGCTCAAACACTCACAGGCCTTTTTAAGGATAATCTCTCGCTCCACCACTACGAGTAAGCGGTCATCCAAAAACAAAACACTCAACGTTCTGCTGCTGTGGCTTTCTTCGTAGTAACCAAATAAAAAGAGCCAGGCGGGACATTTGGTGTCATCAGCGCATCACTCAACCACTGCCATGTTCAAGATTATTTAGTCCATCCAATAATTAGAATTATTCTAAGGGGTCTCGCAACGCCATCCCTAACATGAAATCAAATGGCCCACAATCCGATTTGACATGGGGGGAAAATATACCATTCCTTAAACTCAACTTCATCCCATATTTTTTAGGTAGCGCCATCATTAAAATACTACTTCAAATGAACAAGTCTTCGTTTTAAGCTTCAAAACGCTGTGTGTTTTATTACAATCAGACTCATATTTACGGAGAAATGAGTTTAATGAGGAAGTGAATGTAGACACAGCAGAATAAAAAGACACAAGGAGCGTTGAAATGAAATTTTCTTAGCCAAACCTGACTCACAGGTCAAAAGACAACATGTGTATCACTACACAGATACACAGAGTCTACAGTTGTTATTTTGTACGCTTTCCTCAGTGAGTTTCGGAAGGAGCACAAGGCGGCGCGAGTCAACAACACGTCTCAAGCCCCTCCTCCCAGTGTTACCATAACTAATATTATAGTTAAAAAGAGCTTCAAGTAAGGAGATTATAACATTTAGCATAGTTATCATTTTATTTTCAAAATAGTCATCTGTATGAATGGGTCTAGTCAAGTTAATTAAACAGATTTTCTCTCCTCTGCTTTATATTGCACGTCTATACATAATACAATATTATTATTATATAATAGTATGTTTAGGGTGCATGTACCTTTGGAAATAATGACAGTATATTAAACCATCCGTGGAGGAAAACGCAATCCCATAAAGGGGGATATTTACCATCCCATTAAAAGATTCTGGGGAGAGCACTAATTCTGGTCGCATTATATTGGGCTGAAAAAAAAATTTTAGAAGCAGAATTAATTAAATTACTCAACCAATACACCAAGTAAACTTGACACGTAAAGTGCATTTTTAGCTTTACTTTTATCATTTATAGTTTGATATCCTAAAGCTGGTCACATCCTAGAAGAATAGTAATCTATTTAAAAGACACATATTAAAATGTGTTCGTATTTATCTATATTTATTCATAAAATTTATGTTTTATATTCTTAATCAAGCGGAATCCAAACTTTTAATATGCCTTCACAGCTCACAAGGCATCACGTGTCCTGCTCAGACTCATGGTCTGGCTCTGAAGAAACAGGGCAACGTTACTCACTTTTGGGTTATACATGTATTGTGTATACTTTCAATACCATTGAAGTTGTGCTTTTATTTTTTATTTTGGCTGATTATATTTGTTATTTAGAGCATTCATGCAAATACAGTTTGCCAGAGGTTTTCCTAAAAGGAAAAGGAAAAAAATCTACTTTTAAAAAACTCTTTAAGTATCTGTTTGATGAAGGTTTTAATAAAACTTTTAGGGCTGCAGCTATCGATTATTTTAGTAATCGAGTAATCTATCGATTCTTTTCTTCGATTAATCGGTAAATTTTTTTGTACATTCAGTAAACCATTTAAACGCATACTCAATCATTTTTTAGATAAACGTTATAGTTCATCGTAATAAACAAAATACAAAATAAGGAGCTAGATGCGGTGTTTAGAGTTGCAGCCTCTGGATTATTATAATAGATCCATGGCTCTTTCACTCATCAAAACTCTTCCCAGTCGCACTCGTGAGTTTAAAACGCGCCGCTCTCTTCCTTGTTGCGCCTTTGTCAGAGCGGAACAAGCTCCGTGTGAAACAAAAGCGCCACAAGTCTTTCCGTGCGCTCCGCGCACCACAGATTCATATGTTTTTGATATAATATGAAAATGAAACGAATCATCGAGGCAATAAAATAATAATCAAAGCTTTTTTGTAATCTAATTATTCGATTTACTCGAGTAATCGTTGCAGCCCTAAAAACTTTGTTAAAAGATTTACAAAATCATTTTTTAAAAGTTGTTTTAATAAAAGCATCTATGTCTGTAGGAAATAAGTCTTTAAAAGAAAAAAAATAATAATAATTTTGAGTTATGGATTAAATCATCTTCAAAGAATCCTTTAATTAAAACTTTACTCATTTTAAACTTGGCTCTCATTGCAATAACAATACAAATAATGCATCATATTTGTCCTTTTCAGAGCCGAAATCACTATTTTGATTTGATTATGATTCATAATATCTCCTATTCACCCTTAACTGTGATTGGCTAAATCCACCTGTCACTCAATCCGAGCATGGCACACTGACCAATTGATAACCCTTCACATGATGTCGTCAACATTCCTTGGGGGGTGAAACTAACTGGAGGAACTGCTCTATTACTCAAGATAGACTTTAGTCTGAGCTTTGTTTTAACACAATCTGACCATAAAGATCACATTAATGTTTTTGTTGAAGATCAAACATAAGAGCCTGAACACTTGGATTGATCACAAGCTCCTGAAAAGGTGTTGTTTAAATCCTTTCTGTATTTTTTTTTTTTTTACTTGAGTTTTCATACCACCTAAAAATGGTATGGAAATGTAAAAACTTATCAGGCTGTTTTTGCTAATGTGCACATTTTGTCACCATGGTAACGGGGAAACTGCCAAAGTATCAATAGAAGAAGTGGGAGGGAAACGTGACTTTGAGCAAAAAGCTGCATTATGCAGAAAAGTACTGAATCATCATATGACGAGCTCGTCCTAATAGCACATCGTCACAGGATCAGATCATGATTAAATATCTAATGCCATTGTTCCTAGCCTTATTTGACAGTACATGCTCTCTTAAAAGGGTGTAAATCAGAATAATCTCATTTCAATGCCAATTTCAATATCAATGATCAACTTTGACAATCCAAAAAAGTGGGTAAAACTGGTATGAATTATAAGGCTTTACAGCAACATCTCCATGTGCACAAGATCCGGCTCTGTTGGGGTTAATCCTGGACACGGAAAGCTGTCACAACAACTGACTCAGCATTGGTCTGACTGACAGCTGCCCCCCTCTCTCCCTCCACTTATCCATGCAAACTGTTGCGGAAGATGAAGACACTCATATCCTGTGGTTTAGAAGAGGTTTGTGCTTAATCTTCTTCCAGCAAACAAGGTGATTAGAGAGTCTACAGTCACTTATAGGTTTGGGTGTCCAGGGTAATGGTAGTGTTCTTGATGCCAATATGCCACTGGTTACTCATTACCTTAGCCAGAAGAGCGCATTACATCACATGTCCACACTGGCCTTGTGAAGAAACACTAGCTCTAGAGAGAAGCATCAACAAAACACAAGGGACGGGACAATGGTGTAGGACTACTAGACTTGAAATTTTCTGAGGAACTATGACTAATGGGCTCCAAGCACAGGAGGCGACAATGACAGAGACCAGTGACACTCATCGCAGCAGGTTTAAAATTGAACACACAGGGAGAGATGAACTGTAGCGCTCCGCGACAGTTTTACAAGTTGAGCTCGGTCCAGGGCCGATTGCGAGTTGCCCACATATTTGACAGCTGGAAAATTTTAGGGAATTACGGGGAGTTGGCACGAATTGACTGAAACAGCTTTATTGACTTAAAGCCGACCATGGGCCGGAAAGGCAGCCGCTTTCTTTCATAGGTATATCCCAGTAGTAGTTTCATAAAATATAAAATATGAAAACTGGACACATGAAAGTATATTTCATTCATTTTGTGTCTGTATTTGCGCAGTTCTACCGTCAGCTCATTGCTCTGTCAAAGAAACTCCACAAGCACTTCTTGTTGCTGACCTGAAGGAGACTTGTGATTTTCACCTTGTTGCACAGGTTCCATTGGAAATGAATGGAGTGGCGTCGCTCCCCATGTGTCAAGCCCTAAGACTGTCAAAGCTATCTCTGACACGGGACCGGAAACAGAGGACTCAGTGAAACTTGACTGACAATGTCAACCAGAACTAAACGGGAACAAAGAGATAGACAGGTTCAAAATAAATTTACCATCTGCCAAAAGTCTGATAAAAATAGGAATTTTTAACACCAAAAAATGTTTTTTGACTAAAGTTGGTGTAGAACATTGTTTGCTTGTCATAACAAAAAACTAAGATGTTAACTATCTTTCTAAAGGGTCACACTGACCAGGGTCAATTGAAAAGAATGACTTTTCAATTGATAATGATAAGTTTGTGGTGCAAATAAAATCCCCTCATTGACATTATTAACTCCACTTCAACTCAGAAATGTGTGAGTCACTCTGAAAGTGCCGCTGCCACACACAAAAATGGCTTTGAGAACAAGTTATGACAAAGATGTGTAAAGGACAAAACCGCTGTGAGAGGCATCGCTGTGTCTCGGGCCCTGACCTGTAACCACATCCTCTTTCCAGATCTCTTCAGAAGACAGCCACATGCTGAGGAGATGGAACAGGAGGCGGTGGCACTAAAATAGCCCCTTCAGTCTCTGTTCCTGTTTGGTGCCTAGGACAGCAGCATAACGACACAGATGGGGAAGTGGGGTCTGCAAGCCAGGCTGTCTCAAAACTGGTGAGACCAGGTTATACAGGACACAGACAGCTGCAGACAAAGATATCAACTCGGAAGATGTAATAAAATGTTATTTAACAGGAGCTATTAACAAAAAACTGCTGAGAAAATAATTAGGGCTGTAGTCGACTAAAGACTTGCCCTGTGTATCAATTCATCGACTAAAAGGCAGCAATGGATGGTGCTGGTAAAAGCTCAAAATGATTAAATATCTTTATGATCTGTAAAAATATCTGACCAAAACTACACTCTCAATGCCAAAACCTTACAGGAGTTCAGGAAGAAAAGAAGAAGAAAAAAAACATACAGAAATGTACTAATGAACTATGAGTTGAAATGTAAAACGGCAGAATAAAGTCACAATTAACTCACAATTTTTTATAATGTCTATAAAATAAGTTGACTTAAAACAACGTTTGGTCGACTAAGAAGCATCACCAGATTAAAACGACTAAAAGCCTACAGCCCAACAAAGAACATAAATAAAATAGCAAAAGGATAATGAAGCTATCCATCTAACGTTAAATCTACTGTCCATGATTTTGTGTTGACATTACATTTTCTTTCAGGCGTTTGTGGCTGAAGAGTAAGAAACTACAGCACTCAAACCAAGGGGACAAGTTGGTGATGTCGCTGTCATTTACTTGGACAAGACGTGCTTTATGCGTGTCGGCCAATACGTCTCTAAGGAACGATTCCTAAGGCAAATCAGCTCATGCACAACAATACAAAAACATGATCATATAAAAGATGATGACGACCTCTCATGTTTCACAGTAACTTAACCACACATCTTTCCTGTCAAACACAATTGTCTCCCAACAGGCTGTCAGTGTCATAAAGAGCTCTTCTTTGGTTTTCTGAATCTACCCACTGCCTACGGCTGTGGCATATGCACATATCACTTCAGCTCAGGCCAAATCCCTACAATTTGTGGTTTTGATTTAACCGCACAAAAACTAGCACCAACTATGAGATTACTACATATAGGCCAACACAACACCCAACAAATTGTGCTTAAAATAATGAGCCTACTTACAGATAAATCCTTAGCACATCACCGTGTTTAATCCGATGGACTGAGGACGACATCTGCTCATAAACAATCCCATTTCATACAAGCTAACCTACATGCACCGTTATCAGGCTCGTTAGCTGCCTTCGCTAACTAGCTAGCTTTAACCAAGTGCTTTCAACGGGCCGCCGACACTTCACAGCCGCTAGCCTCGGCTCGTTAGCAACAGGCTAGCTAACCGCCACATTCCTTTCCTCTGAGTACATCCCAGCCCGGGCTAGCTTGTTAAAAACACAGCATATTCTAGCCAGATTGACATATTGACAAAACACAAGAAAGCTTAATTCAGTACTAACGTATACAGTCGTTTGGCTTGAGAGAGACCCCGCAAATGCTAGCGTTACCTGCCCTTCCGCCTGGCCTTGACTAAAATGGGAGTGCACACTCCGTTTGTGCATGTACACATTCTTTCTATTTACCATGCACAAACACACGCGCTGTACGCATTGGCGTCTTCAAAAAGGGTTCAAAACAAAAAGCCTCAAGCCTCCATACATGACTTATTCTAGTAGGTTTAGCAGCTATCAAAGTTTGGCTTTTGCACTCACCGTTTGTCGCTCGCTGTCTGTGTCTCGCCGCTCCGCAAAGTGTCAGCTCGTGCTCACTGCGCAGCGGACGTCACTCCGCTGTTTCTCATTTTTCTTAAAAGGGCATGACTTGGGGACAGCCCAGCACTGCATTTGCATTATAACGGATCTTACAGAAGCGAAGATTACAAAAGATAAACAACATGTTAAAGTAGCTCATGCCTGCCATAGAAATGTCCCTTAAATGCATGCCCTTTTGTTTGACTGAATATATGTTGTTTTATTATTGCTCAGTGTTTTGTGTTGCACCTTCATGCCGAGACAAGTTCCTATGTCTGTGAAGTTTGTTCATTGACAATGGCAATAAACCCCTTTCTGATTCTGATTCTGATAATACCGAGGTAGTAACTTTACAATTTTGATCTGGTAAAGTGTGGGCAACAATAAAGACAACATGGAAAGAGCAGATTCCAATTTATTTACAAAAAACTATTCTTCTTAAGTGGTATAGGCCTTGATGGTAGACAAGACTCAAAAGAGCTCAACTGCTCAGTTCTTACGTTGGCATAGGCTACTGGTCAAATAAAAAAGACATTGGTTCAGACATCAGGAAGATGGGTTTCAGTGAAGCTATAAAACTGTAAGAAATAATGTGTGTTGTGAAGATGAATGTACGGGGGGAGAGGGAGTAAATGTGAATTCATGTATTTTAGCATTTATTCGTGGGCAACAACGCAGAGAACATTTCTCTCAAGGGAGACACATAAAGTAACATTGATGTTGCTCTAAACTTTCACTGGGTTTTATTATTTTATCAAATAAATGAATATTGTACAGTGGGCATTAATTGCTTTTGAAGTTATAGTTATCACAGCTTCACAACTATTAGCGCTCTTTCAAGATGTCAGTCCCATAGAAGTATTATGGTCAATCTTCCAGGTCCTTTAACATTACTCATTGATAGCTCAGGCAATGTCTCAACTTAAACTTTTGAGTGCCGTCATGCAGTTCAAATGTCTCTTTGAACCCATAGCTTACAGCCTTTTGACGTTGTACAACAGGCTCAGGCCTCAGGATAATGAAGGGAGTCTGTTACCTGTCTGTTGCTCTTTGCACAAGACATGCAGCGGGGTCTAGGAATTTCTTTAGTGGGCTGCCATCTAGTGGACCATAAATATCCATTCACAGCCAGAGCTGTAAAGGGAATGCAGCTAGTGCTCACTGCAAACAGATCTGTGAACGTTACATACGCTATACCGCTGCCCCCTGCTGTCCTCCTGCCATGTATGTGTGTACGTGTGTCTTTTGGACTGCAGTTTAATGACTCATGTGTAATGTAATGTAGTTAATGTAAAATGTAAAATGTGCATTTTTTTGTATAGTTACTTTCATTATGCACTTGTTATAGGCTGACAGTAACATCTGTCATGGGACTACAGATAAAAATAGCTTTAGGTTAATTCTGGCATGTTTACAGAAGTTAATTAATATGTGTGATCCCTGAAAACAAATACATGTCAATGAAGACCCAAAATAAGGTCAAATAGAAAAGGGGAATCCCATCTTTGTGGATCCTGATTTTGTAAAAAAAAAAAAAAAAAAATTACAACAGCGGAAAATTACAACAAAGATGTTTTGTATATTTTATTGTTTTTAACATACAATTATCTGTCATACAGATATAAATTAGTATTAACAACCCCTCGCTTCTGTTGATCCTGTCCATTTGCCAATGCCATTGTTTGTCATTTGCACATTTTCCATTTCTTAATATGTAAGAATCACATATTAAATAATGTGACTGCACACCTCATACATTATAGAATAAATAAATCAATTTTTAAAAAATGATTACAGCAATAGCTTGCTGGATAGAGGTAAACCAGAGGAACTAGCAAAATAAAACAAAAATCTGAATGACCAGTCCAGGCAGATGAAACTTGAAAGAGGTGAAAATTAAGGTTTTGTGTATGCATATATATTATACATATACATATATGCACACGCATAGTCCCTACACAGCATGTGTTTGTGTTATTTTAGATCCTACCACATTCAAGGGCTTTCAGACAAGGATTTGCCCTGCCACAAGCCAAAACACACAAGTTATGTGTCAAATCCAGGGAATAACAAGGCAGATGACAAGGCTGAAATGGCAGAAGGCTGCTAAATGAAGATGATTACTGTCCATTGGCATCTTTGACACAGTCCATGTGATGAGTGATGTGTGGTCTCCATCTCCATTAATGTGTGGTAACTTCAGCAAGGAATTCAAAAAGGCCAAGAGGAAAACAACTGTGGTCTCTCACTGATATTGTCTGTAGTCTCCGAAAGAGGGAGATCCCATCGGAGCTGGGCCTGGCTCTTCTGCAAACTGGGGGCCTAAAGAATTACAAAACAGTAAGAGAAAGAATGACTAAAATTGTACTTATCTCAAAATACACAAATAGGAATACACTCTCATTTTCAATGTTACTAACCAGTTGGGAATTGTGAAGAAGCAAATCTAGTTAGTAGGATACCAGCGCCCTCTATCAACGCCAATAGGATGCCACCCATTGCTGCAGAGCCAAACATCGCCACAGGTCCATCTATAAAAGACATATTAGCATTTGGATCAGTCAGATATATGTAGATATTATAATAGTAAAGCATATAGAATATATGTCCCTTTAGGTAAAACTCCCCATTTTTAACGGTCCTTTAAAAGATGCAATTCCTGTTCTGACAACGTGTGAGACTATTTGTTTCTCAAAAACAAAAAGCAACTCACTTCTTGCAGCAAGGATGGCTCCAGTCATAGCACCACTTGTAATAGAGTTCCAGGGATCTTCTTTGCCTCGTACTTTTACTAAACCACAGTCGATCATGGAGAACAGACCACCCCACACCGCAAAGCTTCCTGAAAGTCCAATTGGGCAGGTTAGGAAAACATGTTGTATGCTTAGGAAAGAGACAAATTGAAAAAAAAAAAAAACCTAACCCATGCCAAACAGAAGTTGGTAAGAAACAGGCATTTATAACCTACACAATATATTTTATTTATTATCTACATTTATTAAGAGACAAGACAAAAACGGTTAGGTCTTTTTAATTACTGGCCAATTTCTACGATTCATTTATTTTATTTATTCATTTATTTGATATCAGATTCTGAAATGGTCCAGTGCCCTCAAGAAATGGTCATATGCAAAAATAATGACATGAAAAATATCTCACAAAGAAATACCTTATCATTAACAATTTAAAATATACGTTTTATAATAGAATATCAAAATGCAGGCAATAATTTATTATCATAAAATGGACAAAACAGACATTTTACCTCCGAGCTGTGGTGCTCTAGTTTTGATTGCTGTCAAACTCCCTCTCATTCTGTGGCCCATTCCCTACAAAGATTAATGTTAACAATTTTAGACATAAGTGCCATACAGAGATAGTTTATGGGAGATGATGGTTAACATAGTAAATCAAAAATGTATATACTTACAGAAGGTGCATTTCTGAAACCTTTAACAGCCTGAAAAATGCCTCCACCAATAGCCCCCATTGTAAAAGCTCCCCCACAGTCATCGACAATCCTCCAGGGACTAGAAAAGCAGACAGAAAATATCAGTCATAAATCATAAACCTGATTGTGAGTAGGTACATAATACATATCCCCACTGTTAACTAACCATAGCAGTGGATGGTTATAGACCCATTCAAAGTTTGTAAACAAATACATTCTAAATTCCACAAAGAAGGCAAAAGTGAAGTGGAACATGTGATTTCAACAAAAACACTGGGATAAAATATATATATATGAAAAATTAAGGTTATTTTGGCAACTTATAACCACAGCTACATATAAGGACTTATTAGAATATCAACCGATACTCCAACCCATTTTTGTTCAAGTGTGTGCTAATATAGCAGTATTTAAGCAAAAGTTTCCCCATCAGTTTACGTTGCAGAGTTTGTCAGTCAGACAGATCTCCATGGCGAAACACTGCGGGTCTTCTTTGGTGGTGTTTTATGGCGGTTGGTATCCATAGTGTTACATGACCGCACGCAATTCTCTAGACTTTCTCAAGACTTTATTATTCAGACTTTATTCTTTTCGACTTCATTCTTCAAAGATCATGGGATCAAAGCGGAAAGGAATTTAATGCATGTGACAATATAAAGCATATGCTTGACCGGGCTCTTGCCTTCTCTCTTTTTTTTTTTTCTTTTTTTTTAAAATTCGGTATAGCGTAAAACACGTACGGTACTTTGAAGACGTACAACTACAGTAGGTAGCGGAAACTGCACCTTTTCAGTTGGCTGCAAACCCCCATTAATAGTAACACAACAACATAACACAAGCATCACGAGCGTGATGTCATTCAATGATCATGGAAACTATGGCCATGCATTACGCAGTGCTTCTAGTTAAGACATATTATATAATAATACCACACAACACTTAGCTTGTTTTCAGCCCTCACTTTGAAGGTGGAACGTTAGGGGAAGGAGTAAATGAGAATTGGGATTGGGTCTTAGCCAACATTTTTCAACGTAGACACTAAACTGGCAGTTTACCCTGAACAAAAGTTCAAAAAACGTGCCTAAAGCCAAATCAGAATCAGAATCAGAAAGAGTTTATTGCCATTGTCAATGAACAAAATTCACAAACATAGGAACTTGTCTCGGCCTTAAGGTGCAACATAAAACACTGAGCAATAATAAAACAACAGTCTCGGCCTTAAGGTGCAACATAAAACACTGAGCAATAATAAAACAACATATATTCAATCAAAAAAGGGCATGCATTAAGAAACAATTTAAAATTACTATACAATAAAAATAAAAATAGGTATTTCTATGTACACAAGTTTACAGTTATGTTTAAAGTTGTAGTGCCCGTCTCATACTAGAACTGTAACACTGAATAGACACCAAACCCGGACAACAAAAGGCCCTTTACATTACAACCCAAACTACATTTTGAGTCTGACTGGACAATGAATGAGTGCTGGATTTATGTTATTAGAAAAGTACTCGTAATGTCAGAATCTACACCACGAGATGCTAACCCTGATAGCTAGCAGCTAGCTAGCGAGTTACATGAAAATATTATGGAGAAGCAGCAAAAGGAAATCAGCCTTCATGATTGGTTTATCTCCTGACGTTAATGTATTAAGTGGCAAAAATAAGAGACAACCAACATTTTGCCAAATGAAATAACGTGACAGCCAAGCCCAGCAAGGTCACTACAACGTGATATAACCTCGCTTGATGCTAGCACAAACTCTCATTACATTTCTACGTGAATTTAGCGTTGATGCTAACAGGCTAGCGACCCGGGTGTTTCTGGTCATTTACAACCTTTATGGCAGAGTCAATAACAGTAATTACATAAACATATACATATTCATCTCAGCTAAACAGACGCATAATTAGAAACCTAAATCGATAACATGATGTTGTATTTTGGTAAAAGTTCTCACCAAGGCTCTCTGGCATATTCCTCCATTTTGTTCCTTCAACGTACCCTCTGACGTAACGCCCACCGGCACCTGACGTAGCGAGCAGGTTATTCAGACAGCTAGCGTCTCAGAATCAGAATCAAAAAAGGTTTATTGCCTGTTTATTGTTATTGTCAATGAACAAAATTCACCAACCGCCATTAAACGTAACACAACAACAATGTCTATGATGTTTATGTGCAAAGAAGAGAAGAAAGAAAATAAACTAGAAACCGGGCAATGCCAAGAACCCATTGCATACAATTGCATGAATGACACTGCAACACTGCATACGCTACAACTTTGTTGTTGTTGTTGTTGTTGTTGTTGTTGTTGTTGTGTTTCTTTCAATGGCATTTGGCAGCCAACTGAAAAGGTGCATTTACCTCATTTGGATTGAGTGCGGACAGGTGATCAACGGAAACCATAATATCAAAAGGGGATTGTACTGTAACACTACAAAGACGCTCTTCATTCTATAATGTTCCAATTTATCCTGTGTTATATAAGTAAGCAGCTATAGCCTTACATGATTATTGCAACTGGATTGTAAGAAGATTCAGCAGATTGAATTCTTGTTTATTATTTTGAAACCATAAAACTAATTCGGTTCTCTCTCGTTCTTATGCTGTACAGTCAATCAGCTCAACAGTTTCTGGTTCTTCACAGTGATTACATAAATCAGTAGGATGTTTGCCTATCCTATTCAGTGACCTACTGAGTCCAGTGTGGCCTATTCTCATGCGAAGGCTCTCTCTTCCCCTATGTTCCTGCCCTTGGATCTGCATGGACCAACACTACTTTGTATCTGATGCAGATGGCGGCCATTATCACAAAGATTCCAATAATCCTGTCAAAGTTTATATACATGACTCTTCATAATAGGCTTGACTTCAGATTTACTTGTTTCAACTATCACATCAATTGATGGCAGTTTTTAGCCAGCAAATCATGACCATCCACCCCGACATGGGGAGGAACCCAAATGAAGGAGACCGTCACACCTTTCCTGGACAAAGAGAGTATCAAATAAAAGATGCTATATAGAATATCCTGTCTACAATCAGATTTTTCAGATTTAATACTTTGCAGTGCAGAGAGACTATTAGAAGCTATCACAATGTGTGACTCTGCAAAGTAGATTCAGCCCATTCCAGGGACCGGTGGTGCAGATTGGCAGCCTTGCATCAGTCTGTCTGCCCCAGGGCAGTTGTGGCTACAATATTTGCTTACCACCACCCTGTGTAGAGTGAAAGAATAATACAATGTGCAGCATTTTTGAGTGTCTAGTGTGTGTGTCTTGATATTTTGTGGAAATAATTCTTTCATTCCATTCATCTTCTACTGCTTGTTCCTGTTCGGTCGCGAGTGACTGGAGCCTATCCCAGTCTTTGGGCCTTAGGCGGGGTACACCCTGGACAGGGGGCAGCTAATTGCAGGGTTAACACATTTTGTAGTAATGTAATTGTTTATTAGCTTTCAGAAGTTATAGCCTCAACAAAATGTATCCCAAACAAACCCAAGGCTAGATTACACTTTTTCACTGAAACCATTCATATTATCACTCAAATTAATTTAGTCACATATTCAAAATAATAATAATATCCATCCATCCATCCATCCATTTTCTACCGCTTGTTCCCGTAAGGGGTCGCGGGTGACTGGAGCCTATCCCAGTGCCTTTGGGCCTTAGGCGGGGTACACCCTGGACAGTGGCCAACTCGTCGCAGGGTTAACACAGAGACATAGACACACAGACAACCATTCTCTCTCACACTCATTCACTAGGGCCAATTTACAGTTGCCAATTTACCTAACACATGCATGTCTTTGGACAATAATAATATATAATATATAATATATAATATATAATAGATAATGATATTATTATTAATAATAATAATAATAATACACAGTTATTTCCTAGTCTCATCAAGGCTTTTTCCATAGGCTATATAAATTTTGATGTGTTAAATATTGTTAGGGTAGGCCATAATTTTGCTTTAAAAGTTTCAACCACATAGTCTAACAGAATGTTATCATTATATGTCTAGTTTCAACCGTTTGTTGTGAATACACCAGTATTATTGTAAAGTGCTGGCAACATAGTGTAAATAACTACGCTTAACATACTTAGCATTGCTACTTCTGATGGCCCTGGCATCTTATCAATAATCTTCACAATTTTCTCCATATACTGTTAAAAAAGCTGCAGCAAAAAGACAGACCACTGTCTGGCCCTTGGCTGATTATTAGGAGCAAGAAAGGAATGAATTGCAGAGCAAGTGCTCTTTGAGAAATGCCCAAATATAGACATTTGGTGGATGCAGACAGTGACAGAGCAATGGAGACATAAACTAACTGCTCTCTCCTGTGAACACAAAGCTAATGTTTGTCCACACACAGCTGACTGATGTGAGACAGAGTCTATTAACCCACAGTTTCTTTATAAAAAATATTTTATGCATTACAAGACACAATACGAGACACTACAGGCAACTTATTTTTTATGTTTTTAGTCTATTTCACCAGCAAGGACAAGAACCCTAGCTACGATGGAAAGTGTTTATTGACGTACGATAAACATGAACAACACGAGTGTATAGAAAGGGATGCCGCTTTGGGACTTCTGGCGATGAGGGCTGTAGGCTCCAGGGCCTCGATACCCCCATCTAGGAGATAAATTAGAATAATTAGAAGAGGGTTGGAGGGAGGGGCACAAAGTCACGACGCTGATGTGTGTGACCTAGATGCTTAAATTGTGTAGCTGCAGGAAGGGCACGTGAAAGGGATGTTGTCCTGCTCCCGAATTTGAGATTTTTTAAATGTATATATCCTGTGTTTGTTTAATCTGTGTTTTATTTTAAACAGTTTACCCATGAAAAAGAGGTGTTTACTCAGTGGGGTTTCTCTGTATAAATAAAATAAATACAGAGCAAGATTTTGACAGAAGTTTCAGAAGGACTACTTGACTATTGATTTACTTGTAACCCTGATTTATTTAGTTTTATCTCAATCTCAGATGTGTAATTATTATGCAAATCTTTGGTCAAATCAAGTTTTACAGAAATACTGAATAAGATATCCATAATCACCTAATATGTCAACAAAATGAATAAATATGTGCAATTTTGACAATTTTAACACATAAAATGCCCTGTTTTTATATGATGATATACTTTAGGATGAAAAACGTGTAATGCCTTTTCACTTACATTTATGTAAATAAACTACAGAAGAAGTTTTAAATAGATATCTCTAAATTTAAGATTATTTCCCCATTCACCTGCAGTGTCTCACTTTAACACGAACATCATGATGAGTTTTGAGCTTTGTAAATAATAAATATAAGAGAGCATTTACTTTTTGTCTCCACATAGAACATCAAAACATCTATTTACAATGATAGGCTAACTAACAAACTGGTAACATGTAAAACATACACAAAAATGTATTTGGTGACATAAAGGCTCTGACACAATTAACATTCTCAGCACATTTTTATGTGACATAGTATAGATCACCATCAGCTTGGACAAAAAAGGTAATTGCTGTTTAATTTAAGACATGGCTACTACATTCAAACACCAAGGCAAAAAAATGATTCCACACTACACCAGAACCTCGTCCCAACACTAGCCTATCAATTGATACACTAAAATTGGAGTATAAGACAGTATAGTTTATCCATGCAGGTACATGTTACTCTTTGATTCTGATTTCAAATGATTTATCATGTCATGTTTAAAGCAGGGAACCTTGGACTGCTATGTATCCGATATTGCCTCAAATGTCTTGAGACTATTTGGAACAAACAAAACTTTACTTAATTGAACAATATGAAATTAATTTGTCAATTTTTGTAAATTCCCAGATTTTTTCACTCTAATTGATTCACAATCTCAGTCATTTACAGCTCGGCGAATAAATAGTCCTACTGTCAATAGGCTGATAATATCAATAACAATTCACTATAGTGCACAATAACCACATAGATGTGTATAATATTATCTGATTCTTATTATATTCTAGTGCAAATATTCATATGCACAAAATTATAACAAACAAGCATTGTACATTCTCTTTCACTCATTCTCCAGAGTAATTTGGTCCAGTGTTAGAGGGAGAACTCATAGTGAGGTTTGGCATGAGGCCTATTACACAATTTTAACATTACCAATAAAAATAAAACAATATTTGTTCAATAACAGCTGTTTTATATGCATAATTCTTGTCCTTTACGATCCTTTGAATTGAAAATCTCATACTTATTTGTTGGTTATCTTCTCAGTGGGAACACGCAAACCAATCTCTTTATGATGGATGGCGAAGCCACTGCACCACTGTGTGCTGCCCTGCCTTCCACCTATGCATTTTATCTTGTGGGAAGAGACGTGTTCACCCTCTTCTTTATGTTTTATTGCAGGAGTCATTTATTGCAACCACTTGGGCACAGGTACCTAGGACAAAAATATGTCAGTTGTAATGATTAAATGTTATTTAGAAAACAGACATAGTGCCAGGAGAACTTTATCAATTGCAAGATTCAATTATGCAAGAAGGCCATTAGAATAGTTTACTAATCAAATCAGAAAAATATATATATAGTGTGTATCCAGATAGCAGACAAGATATACAAACCTTTTTAAGTTGGTTAATATTGCTTGTCCTGATTGAAGCCAGTAGTTGGTCCCTTGAGTTTTTACTACCCCCTGGGCCTTTCCCATCCAGTTTCCTTTGTGAAACTGGAGTGAGTGAGTTTTTCAACAAGTCTATGTCTAGCATGGGTGGAGGGGGAGGTGGAGGAGCACCTCCTGGAGGTGGAGGAGGAGGGGGCGGCGGCGTCAGACCTCCCATGGTTCCTCTTTTGGAAGTAAGCTTTGGAGATGGCATTGGTGATGGGATTGGGGACGGTTTTGGCGAAGCTTTGGGTGAATTCCTCAAAGACCCGCTTCCTGTTTTAGGAACATCCAATGTGTCTTTCTTCTCTCCATTTGCCTGTGCCTGTTTCTGTTCTTGTAGCCGTTTCTGTCTCTGTCGGTCCATATTGCGACTTAAAATATTTGTTGTAGTCATCCTAGGTCCCGCCAACTCAAAGTGGTATCCCAATTTCAACAGCGTGGTGTTTTCTTTGAGTATCTTCACCATCTCCATCTCCGTCTTCCCCCCACAAATATGACGCTGGTTCTGAAATCGAAGCTCAGTCAGAGTGGAGTTGTATTGCAGTGCTTGGATGAGCGATAGGATTCCTTTGCCTGTGAGAAGGTTGGAGTCGACATTGAGACTTGTAATGATCTTGTTGTTCCGAAGCATGCCCGCTATGGCGTAGGCTACATGGTCGTCTGCTCTGCAGTTGGCTAAAGCAAAAGTCTTAATGTGCGTGTTGTTTTTCAGGGCTTCAGCAAACTCAATCAGTGTTTTGGTCTTGATGACTTCTGAGTTGTTGACATTGAGCTCGGTGAGGGTGTGGTCATTGGTGCGGACTTGCTCCATTAGTTCATCAAACATACTGGAATCTTCATCCTCATTCTCCTCTTTCGCTTTACTTTTTTGGGTGTCATTAGCCACACAGTTCACAATCTTCTCATCTGTTTTGTTCGCTTTTGTCCCATCAAATTTGGCCTTCCCTTTCAAATCCTTATTCTCTTCTGCTTTCTGCTCTGTGGCACTTTTATCTTTCTCTTTTACATGGTCACTATGGTTGACCAAATCTTCACTTACCCTCTCATGTTTTTACAGTAACATCAACTTTCTCTGACACATGCCGTTCTAGTTTGACATCACATGTCTTCCTCTCCACAGTTTTTTTCTCTGCTGTTTTGGTCTTGCGTACTTCTGTCTGGCTTTCTTGATTTTCAAGTGCCTTATTTTGCTTCTCCAACATTTTTGAAACCAGCCCTTGAGTGCGGACATTGTCAGATCTCTCTCTCTCGATCCTTAACTGCATCTTTTTCGCTTTTTTCTTTCAGTTTTGAGATAATATCCTTAGTTTTACTGTCATCCCGTCTCCTAAAATCCTCTCTCTTGTCATCCTGCTTCTCTTGGAGCTTGGAGATCATGTCCTTGGCTTTGCTGCCCATACTTTCTTGTTCCCTTTGCAGTCTATTGTCACTAAGACCCTCTCTCTCATTAACCTCACTGTGGCTATCCTGTGGTCTGTATCTACCTGACAATTGAGATCGATCCTCTTTCAAACTTTCAGGATCTTTGCGGTTTTTGTTGTCCAACCTACTAGCATTGCTGTCACTTTGAATACTAGATTGTCTACGTAAACTTGATCTTCTATCGCAGTTCCCTTCCTGGTTCAAGCCTGTTTTCTTCAGGTACTCTTGCTTCCGACTTTCCTTTGAGTCAGTCTGCAGTGAAAAAAACAGGGTGCTTTGTTAGAATAAAAACACAAGTACATACCTACAGTATATGCAGATAGTCATTCAAACCATGTTACAGAACATTCTTACTTTATAGCCTAGTATTTGGGCTATTGAACTCATTTTGGTTTTATGTTTTAAGCAAGTCAAAACTTTTAAAAATTAAAAAAGAAAAAAAAAAGAAAAACAGAAATATTCTGTTGAGTGTTACTTTTTCTCTGCTCTACCAATTTCAATCATTGAAATTATTTATTGCATTTAAAGCTTTCAGTTACTTACCAGTTGTATAGCTTCAATAGTTTTGAGTATATCTAATTGTGTTCAGCACTAATACGAGTTAGTATTAGTGTATTAGTGTATTAGTTAGTATTAGTTAGTAGAACACATATTGCCAGAATATTTACAAATCAGTAAAAACAGTGGTGGGAATTTAAGGTATTTGACCCTACCTCCAGCATCCCACATGTGGCCTTTTATATTTTATATATTGTACTCCTGTACATGATTTGTAATCAATGATATGAGTGCCTCACCTCAAATTTCACTATTATTTTACAGTCAAACATCACTTGTAAACACAGACCTTCTCCATGGCACAGTACGGCCCCTGTGTTTACAGTCCCCAAAGCACTAAGATCCTTTTTACAGCGCTGGGATACATTTGCTGTGAATAGCTCTGTAAGTGTTTGATTTGTGAGTCTCCATCTGTTTGCTGTGTGCGGCCATGACCCTGGCAGATGTATCCTTAAAAGGCAGTGAGCGTCGGAGCAATCAACCAAGGAATTCCTTCAAACCGGGATTAGGATGCAATACAGAACCACATTTACTGCTTACATAGCCTCATATCCGCCATGAGAGAAAATTCTCAATTTCTTTAGTTTGTGGTAATAAAGAAAAACAACTAAGAATGTAAAAAGTTAACAACAAGCTAGTCTCAGAAGAATATTTTTCCTGGCACCAAAACCAGCCCGAGGGACCAGCACTTATGAGCTGATGGACTGAGTGCAAAAGCTTGAGATGGTCGTTGGCTTCAAGAAAAATGAAAAATGACATATGAAGCCTATCATTAGATGAAACTGTGGCTCGTTATGCAATAGTGGAATCTATTAGTCAGAGAATAAACATTCATGTGTGGACACATTTTGTACATTCGAGCTTACATTATGAATAGTTAAACAATGATTCTGTGCAGCCAGTCCAATAAAATTGTTTGTTTTGTCTTCAGATATGTGTAAATAGAAGGGGTGGGCGCCAAATATTTCATGACCTGCAATCTTTTAGGCAACATTGCATCCAATCAATTAACATCTGTGGATATGACAATATCAACTTAGTTATAGAAATATTACCTTGGACCACATAAAAAAATATTTGAAAGGACAATTTCAAGTATTTGTATTTCATTTGGTTGGTTGTCCTATCTATTTTTATCCAGATTGATGGGCTATGTAAAATATTACTAATAGAAAATAATAAACCAACAGAAGATATTTTCATGTGATATGCTTGACATTATTCACCTAAACCAGTCTTGTTAGTTCCTGGGGCATTTCACTCTTTAAAACTGTCATTGCGCTCTTACCTCCTGTGCCTTTTCCCTCTGATTGAGCCTCCCCTTTGGATCACTCTCCTTTCGGTTTCCCCTTTTAGTGTCCCGGGTCGGGCCATCTCCCCGGACAATGACGGTTTCTTCTGGGTTGATGTCTGGCACTTTGCTTAGATCTGTCTGCAGCTCCTCCACTTCCTCTGGAGAAAGCGTGGACAGCAGGGTGTCCAAATCTGGGTCCTCGCTCACCTGGCGTCCTGTTCGAGTCAGTCCTTTCACCTTTCTACTGGACATGGCTGGTTGATATCGGAAAGTTTCAGATGACTTGTCAGTGTCCTAAGTTTCCTTTAAAAATGTGTCAATATGGTGTAAAATAGCAACAAAGAAACAGTCCTGTTTCAATCTAATAGAGCAGATCTTGTCCAAGCAGACTGGGCTGGGGAGGCTGTCTTGCATTAAAGAGCGCAGTGACGAACTACATGAGGCTCGCATCATCAAAGTGCACCAGCGAGCAGAGGCATTCTTCAAAATCCTGTGAAAGTGCATGTCCATATTTAGTGCAGGGTCCACTCTCCTTTAATGGCAATGGGAAGGGCTGCAGTTGACAGACTCCAAAGCACAAGCTACCCAGACTTCCTATAGCACAATTCATACTTTTATTCAAAAATCTGCCTGATTACATGGACGATGTACAATTTCAACCCAGCAATCTCTGTTTAGTCTTGTTTATGATGGTTCAATTTCTGGAGTTCAACTTCAACTTTTCTTGTAATTGTTATCGAATCGGGAGATATTCTGTGTCTACTACACCATTTTCACCTTGCACAATGTATAATGTATTTTTAAGCAATTTAGATGTATGTTTTAATGTAAAATATTAAAAACCCTACTTTACATGTTTTACATGATTTGTAAAATCAGGTACAGTAAAATAACCAGTATCTTGCAGTAAATGAATGTAGTATATCAAATTACAATGCAGTGTGATTCTGGTGAACTTAACTTCTTGTAAGAATTTATTCAGTTGACATTGAGGAAACTGTTGACCTTTAGGGGTAGTACTCGAGTTAAAAAGGTTTTGCAATATGCACGAAAAAAAAAAAAAGACAATGTAATTTTTTTCCAAAGTTAAATTTTATGTTAATAGAAATTAAACCACACTATAATACAATGTCTCACTGTCATCTGACACCACGCCATGTCCGGACGAGTTACTCCTCATCAACTCTTCTCAAACACACTCATGGAGCACAAATAAATATTAACAGCATTGAGCAAAAGGGAACTACATAAAAAGCATCCCTCAAAATAAATTCCACTTTTCAATGTTGTGCTTTACAAAAAGCTCTGTAAAACTCAAATTCAGAGCAAAGCAAACGTGTCCATTAGCAGCCATCTGAATCAGTACATAAGACATAACAAAACCCTTCACATAATTCAATCAATATTTTAGTACATGTGTTGACTCTCAAATCATACACAGCCCAGTTCAAATGTAAAATATCAAACAGTGCCAACATTTTCAAATCGAGATGCCTTGTCATAAGTTACTTTATTGGACAGTGACTTTATGACTTTTTGGCTTTTTAGCTTAATCTCAGAGAAACTAAAGGCCACCTATTATACTTTTCTACAAACAATTTAATGTGTTTAGTTTGCAAAAACCCATAATACAATATGTATAAACAAGTGGCTACAATCTTTTCTAAGAGGTTTTATAGCCATTATCATGTAATACAAAGGTTTAATAGACATGTGACCCTTCAAATTTACCATGGGTTCTCTTGTTTAAGATGTTTAATAAACCTAAAAATGAAATATGATTTGAAGGAAATTAAATGAACCAAAAGCACTATCCTATCCTCTTGTCAATCCATTAAGATATTTGTTGTCATATATCCGTATACGTTTCCAGGGCCTTTATTCAGTAGTAGTTAAAACCAATTTATAGTTCCAGAAAGAACAATAGATGATCTTTAATTTCCAAATGAAAGTCTAAAAGTCAAAAAATTCTGCACGTTGCCATTTTAAATTTACAATATAATAAAATATCCAGCTGACATTTACAAAATAATTCATAAAGTAGTCATTACCTTGTTAATTGTAGTAAGGCGGACTTTTACTACAGCTCGCTTTATCTGATATGTTACAAATAATAAATAACTGCAACACACATATTCAACTGCATCTGAACAACAGCGAAAAGACAAGCTATTAGAACGCTTCAAAGAGAAAAGGGTAGCATGCTGTTGTAGAGTCGCTAACATTAGACAGCACACATACTACCTTGCAGGATGAGAAAGGAGGTTTGACAAAACTTGAGACATCGAATGAGATGAGTTCCATAAGCCGTGAGTGCGTCTACCAAAAACATCAGGCAAAATCAAACTAACTCTAAACCCAGTTTCCAGTTTCTTTCTAAAACACTATGAAAAGTGTGTAGTCAAAATTGGATTATTTAATTTGGACAAGAATAAATTAACAGAATATTAGTTGAAAGTTGATGTTTGATATTCTTCACAGCCAGATTCATTACTTTGTAAGCCGGTGCATTTAAATATCAACTGGCTACTTATTTGAGTGGTGGTTTACGTTTTCAGTTTAATCCGCAACCTGTTGTCTAACCTCTCGTAAATTAAGCTCACAATGACAGGTAAAAGAGAAATTTAAGCATAATAAACTAAATAGCTAGAATGTGCAATTAGAAAGATAAGTTAAAAACATTTTATTCAGTCTTATGGCAAGTGGAGCTGTTTTCCAAATGCCTAAAGTGCAGTTATATCTTTTAGGAAAACCTTTTAGTTGTATATCTTTTGGGTTTGTTGGTGTGTCAATGCCAACGTGTAGCGCTGCCTTCCGTTTTTCAAACAGTCCATTGTCTTGTCCGCTGCCGTGCATCCACTGAGCTGTTGAACTCATCAGAGACCAGGATACTGAGGCGGCGAGTAAGGTGGGGGAGCTGCAAAATATAACGCGTGAACATTCAACCGTTGTTCAATATTACCATTGCCTTCTTAAATTACCCCTTTCACCCTTACCTTGGCCGTAGGCAGGATCTACTGGGGGCGGTGGATACGGACCAGGATGCATCATGGGGTAGTGTGTGGCCATTCCTGGATACTGAGGGGCCATGGGGTAGCCTAAGTGGGCATAGTCTGCTGGGCCCAGGGGCTTTCCGTAGGCATCGTACATGGGCTCCACTGGATAACTTGCCATTGGGATGTGCTGGGCTTTGGATGAAAACATACAAATCATTGTCATTTGTAATGATTAAGTTTTGGTTTAGATCAAGGGTGTCTAAACTTTCATAAGCAGATCTTTTGCTTTTTTTTTACTGCCAGTTGAAGTAATTAACGCCATTACAAACTCATTGAAAAAACATTGCATTGTGATATAGAGTTAAAATTTGTGTTTCAAACCTTAGAAAAGGTATAGGAGTGGCTGTGTCAAAGCTATGTTATTGACCACTTCTGTTCTGTGGCCGTCATGAAAATACTGACAAACACAAGCGCTGTGAAAAGACACGCCTCAAGTTTAGACGTTAACACCAGGTGTCCTTTCTACAATTTCGCCCGTCTGCAATGAAAGATTACTCATCACGGGGAAAATCTGGGATATAGAATAACCTTCTGACCAAAGACGAGCAGTGATTGATGGGAAGCAGTGTCTGATTTTGAAGTCTGAGTTTCTGCGTCTCCGATCAATCCGTGTCAAAGATGTGACCAGCAATAAACACAAGCCCCTTCCTTTAAATACCATTGGACATTCAACTTTTTTATTATACGTAAAATTGTGTGGAGTATAGTGAAAAACATTGCATACCCTCATAAGGCGTCCTCCCTCTCTGTTGCCTTCTCTGGTAAAGGTAACAGCAGGAGCACATGAAGCAGCAGACCATCGTAGCGATAATAGCCACGAACAGCAGAATAGACGAGGCAATGCCAGCCAAAGTGGTTGGGCTAAAACACACACAAACAGGACTATAAGATTGCAGCAAGAACATGGAATAATCCTGTAATTTTCAATAGAGTTATATGAAACATTTTTCAAAAGTCTGGGGCTTATAAAACGCTCCCTGTGCAATCTACCACGCAGACTCCCCCAATTTATTAAACAAGAGCCAATGATCAGGGGGTTTGACACGTGAGCGGCTTTTTTAAATAAAAATGGAATGGTCCTTTTCTGTACAAAGTAAAACTACAAATGATTGCAAAGATTCATCCCTCTTTAATTGATTTGTAAACATTACGTTACAATTTAAACTGGCAATTCATGTTTTAGTACACATAACACTTTAGGCAGAAAATCTTTGAGGACATAGTTGCCCTGTTCGTGCACATATAGATGGCCTACGGGCACGAGGCGGTACGAGTGATCAAAGCAGGGAGCTGTAAGCGCACGAGCGAGACGGATGCTCTCCTTGACAAGAGCGAAACGAGAGAGAGAGCGTGGGTCAAGCAGTAGTGGAAAGTAAAAGTACTTTACATTTTTTTCTGCTCTGCTTTAGACAACACCAGCTCAAAGCAGACTGGAAAAGGAAGTAAAAACAGTCCTTGTATTCCTCGGCCGCCCACGGACTTGAACCAGTCTTTATTAATGCGCTGCAGGTTGTCTGCGCTCTACTGGGCATTGATGGATGTTTTTGGAGGGAAAATTGCTGCACTTGCAGTCTGGCATTATGCCTCACTTCTCTTTTGGGACTTGGGCTTGAACTACCTTTAAAGCACACAGAGCTGACGCCATTAAACACTAATGAGAAAATATTGCACAAGGAGCAGAGAAACAACATAAATGCAGTCACAGGGAAATGCCAATATCACTGTGGTGGAGATATGACAATTTATTATGTTTATTTTTTATTTAACCAGGAAAATCCTACTGAGAGTCTTGACCAAGAGGCAGCAAATAAATGAAATAAATGAACATGCTACACAGATCATGAAAAATGTGCGCAAATTACCAGAGAAGTTGCCAATGCTTTAACACTTGACATTATTCATTAAGATTTTCTTATGAAGACAATAACTTTTGTATATTTTTATTTGACATTTCTTTATGGTGGCAAACGGTCTCTCTACAAAACTAGTCTGCCCATCATCATTCTCCACAATCTATATGGTATATATTTTCCGTTGGTAGTGTTGAAATAAGCAACTTAATATCCTCTGAAAACACGTCCAGACAGGCATGTGTTTTACTGAACTCTCCAAATTTAAAAATGTTTTATAAAAAATCTTTCTATATGGCAATGCTTTCCTTATTTACTTTAACACGGAAAAGTGGGAACTTTCAGGAGGCAGCAGAAAGCTATAATACTTCTTTAAGAGCGATATAAAGATACAAAATGCATCTAAATTATTATTTTTTTAAAGTCTGAATTGTGATGTAGGCTCTACAAAAATCTTTAAGACGTGAATATAATTCTATAGTCCTGTTTTAGACCGGGTTTAGGTCTGGTGGTACTTGAGAGGAAAAATATTTTAATATTTCTGAGATCGCCAACATGATCAGGTGTAAACACTAACGGCAAATAAAGATATTATCTGCCTATTTTGAAACTATGGAGCACACAAACCTGGATTGAGTAAACCCAATTTCTGACTCCTTGTGCAACCTCATCAATAACTCATTAGATTATTTACCTGAACTGAAAGAGCATGCATCGTTTTTGTTCACGTTCTGTGATCATCTTGAAGGCGTCGAGGCAGCAGTACCGACGGTGACAGTTGCCACAGCAGAAGGTGATCAGAGGGCAGTCAAAGCCATTGTGCCACGTGCCGTTTTTATCCACATACCACAGGCAGTCTTCATTTCCACTCACTGTAAGAAAAGTACAGCGGTCAGATGTTTTTCTTTCACTGGTGTCCCTTCTGGGACAAATAAAAAACATGTGAGATTTTCTTTGTTTACAGTTTTCCTCTTCCAAAGGGAACACTGAAATCATGGGAAATTACAAGGGTGTGATATAAAGACATGGGTAAGTTGTATGATCAGAGCTTTGTTTTGACTTTCTAGAAAAAAAACACTACACTCTTTGAGTTGGTAGTTCTTCTAATAAAGTCACACAGGTTACTCGAGATACAGTGTCAGCTACACATCCTTGACTCTTATCTCCTGGTTACACCACTGTGCAAAAAAACTGGAGACTGCTGTACTACACCTGATAGTCATACTTATTTAAATTGGATTTTAGGTAACGTTAGAAGTTACTGTCTGTCCAGTCAAGAGTACAAACCCGTAGAGTGTACAAAGAACCCGTCTAAATATGTTGAAATAGAAGCTGACAAATAACATTCATCTCTATATATAGCTATAACGTATTTGAAGCAAGTTTGGTTATTGAATAAACACCTTAGTCCTGCCAAAATAATGTAAATGGCATTGACACTACTGTATTGTTATAGTATACCTCATGACACGAGAGCATTTGCCAGTTATCTTTTGACGATTAATGTACTGTATTCAAGCTACCGGTACGTATTAGCGTAACATGTCATCAGAAGAGCGTTATAGATTGTTTTACTGTTATATGATTCGTGTAATGTGCCACATTAATCATACTTTGCATCCTTCACTGCATCAATTGGGTTTTTGTTGTAGAAGTAGTAATTAAGCTAGTGTTAACATTAAACTAGTGTATGTCAGTGACATTCTGCTTAATATTTGTAGAGGCTTTAAATATGAATGAGGGACCTACACGTCTAATTGTTATGTAAGAATAAAACCGTAAAGCCAGTTGACATGTTAAGTTTGTTCATTGTTACAAGCACTAAACATAATAAACACAGAGGCTGAGCTAACGGGCCCGGAGCAGCATAATCTCACCCGGAGAAGAGCACAGGATCACCGCAAACGCCACCAACGCACACGACGCCACCAGGGACATGTTCACGTCAGGAAATCTCATCTCCAAGTTTAATATAAACCAAAGAAATATCAAGCAGAAAGCGAGACCGAGCTAAATGCTACCGATACGGCGCTAACGGGATCATTCCATGGATCACACACACAGCGCCCTCTGCTGGAGAAGCAGAGAAACAGCGGACTGAAGAATGACATATACGAAGTGACGCGGGTCGGTGCTGAATCCCGCTCAAGGCAAGGCAAGTTTATTTGTAGAGCGCAATTCGTACACAAGGGCAATTCAAAGTGCTTCACGCAACAGGAAAAGAATCATTAAAATACAGAAATCACAAAATAGTTGAAGACATAAAAGAGAAGAGTGCAAATCATTTCAGTCATATGTACAGCTAAACAAAACTGTCTTTAGCCTTGATTTGAACATTGTCAGAGTAGAGGCCTGTCTCACATTTTAGAAGATTTTAGCTGCATAAAACTGAAATGCAGATTCCCATTTTTATTCCTGACTCTGGGCTCCAGCAAGTCCCTGAGGTCCTCAGAGTCCGAGATGGTTCATATGGCAATAACATGTCCGAGATGTACTTTGGTGCTAGGCCATGGAGAGACTTGTATACAAGCAGAGCTGCTTTAAAGTCTATTCTCTGAGCCACAGGGAGCCAGTGCAGAGCCCTGAGCACAGGACTTATGTGGTCGTACTTCTTGGTTCTAGTCAGGACCCGAGCAGCAGCGTTCTGGATGTACTGCAGCTGTTTTACAGCTCGTTTGGAGAGGCCAGTGAGCAGGCCCTTACAGTAGTCTAATCTACTGGAAAAACATCTCCAAGTCTCTCTAAGTCTCTCCAAGTCTGGTTTAGACACTATTTGGCAACGTTTTTTAGGTGGTAAAAAGCTGCTAATGTGATATGATGTGGCTGTTAAAATTCAAGTCTGAGTCCTTTATTACCCCCAGATTAATAACTTGATTTGTTGGTTTTAGAGTGAGACTGCTCTGACGGCTAACCCTTTTCCTTTGTTTCTGTTGGCCAAAGACAATAACTTTGGACTTTGCCCTTAAAGTTTAACATTTCCATAAAAAGTGCATCTGTGCCATCAATTATGTGTCTCCTCCGAACAACTGCAGGACCAGCCGGTGGTTTGGGTAACTATTTCAGCTCTAAAAAAATGCACAGACACCTCCCCCTTTTTGTTTTCTCATGTTTCAGTTAAAAACATGCAATCAAGATTATGAGAGGAAATAAAACTATTCATTAAGCATGATTTGTTGCATAAGGATCTGAAAAGTGAGGGGGGATAGGTGGGGGAGCTTTTGTTGGTGTAGCAGAAGTGTTAGAACTCCTGTGTGACAGTCTTATGTGGGGAAGAGTTCATCATTATAGACATCAGAACTCTTGATCTAGCTGTAGAACCATCTTAATGCCTGATTTGATCAGACTTTCAAAACGGTTGGGAAGGCCCCTGGGTGAATGTGGAGGTGAAAAGGAGAGTGAGGATTCTGTAGTCGGAGTAGTAGCACAGGGGTGCTGCCGGGCCGTTACAGATGAGTCCAAGGCATGTGATGCGGACCTTGGGGGGAAAGAACTGAACTGAATCACATCGCCAGCAACAGTGAAGATTGTGTTTCTGCTGGTGACAAGTCCTTTGCTGGAGGTGGTGGAGGTGATTCTGGAGCAGCTGGAGCTGAATCCTTTGCTGCTGGTAGTGGAGCGGCTGCTGATGAATCCTTTGGAGGAGGCCGTGGTGCTGCTGATGTTGAAACATTGGCTCAGTCTCTGGGTGATGGAGCAGGAATTATTTTCTCATTCCCCCCTTTTTTTAACCATCCGCTCAGGACCCTGTCCAGGCCCATTCTGATGCTTCAGAGTGTGGAGCAGGTTCTTTGTCAGCTGCCTCACTCCATCTCTGCATAGATGTGGGCCATTTCTCTTAAAGATCCTATATTATGCTATTTTTCCGTCCAGTTTACATTCAAAGTCTATGTGTACTGGTCATCCAGGGTTTTTGCGGCATGTTTTGAGCGTTTTTGCAGCGCAAACCCTGCGTTTTGAGCGTTGGACAAAGCAACTTTTTTTAGTGGCATACGCGGCGCAGCAACCAAGCAGGCATCATGCTCCAGTGACGCACCTATGCACTATCCGGAAGAAGGACCAAAACAAACCCTGCACCAATAATAAAAAAAAAAAAAATCAGCCAGACGCAGCTCTTGGAACAAATAATGATATTCACTAAACTCTGCTTACCTCTGAAGTAGTACCCAGACAAGCCGTCGAGCCGATCGCCTCAGTTTTTGGACTTTGTAAAGTAAACACACCAAATCCACTTCCTCACCCTGAGGACAACAACACAGGGAAACACAACTACTCCTGCACTGCGCATGAGCGCTGGACGCCTCAGACGTGCGTCAGCTGGTGAGCTTATTTTTTGGACGGTGTTCAGGGAGTCTGCCTTCAACTGAACAGGCGGCCAACTCGGGCGTTCAGCACGAATTTGGACACGCAGTGTGAACGTAGTATTAGTTTGAAATCTGCCTCCACCGTCCAAACCGTCCGTGACGTAGTCTCAGCGTGAGCGTGTGTTCCCCTCCCACCCGATGACGTAGCCTAGAGCGGAGCTGGTAGGGGCATAAACAGAGGCAGAGGCGTGCCCCCCAGTCAGCGCTGTTACACAGTGGCACATGTCAGTGGCAGGAGCTTTTGAACAAAAGAAGCATTTGAAGCGTTTTTTTTTATGGAATAAAGACTGAAAGAAGTTGCCTATGCTAATTTTCTTTATTTCAACAATAAAATGTATGTAAAAGTGTATCCTAGACATAAGAACACATCAAATCCAGAAGTTACCCTGATTAGCCTAAAAATAATATCACCACTCCCCCACTGTCTTCATTGTGCATCATTTTTGTTTTAGTATCGTCTTTCTTTCCCAGAGGCCTATGATATAGGATATATGCTTTCCCAATAAAATGTCTGGTCAGTGTGACAAAAAAGACAGAATTTATGAAAATCCTAGAATTATTAACCATTAGGAACATTTTATTTAGAATTGTCATAGTTCAGCATCTGAATGGAAACGGGAAATGACAATGCTATGATCACCATGGTAACAGTGAATTCCCAAATGCCCACCATGTCCCCTTGACATGACGGCAGGTCTTAGATTTACAATGATAAACAGTCAATGTCCGTTGGAATATAAGGCCTCTGAAATGTGTCCTCAAACATCAGGGAGATTTCCCTCCAATGAAAGACAGTCTTTAGTTTCACTCCATGTTTACAGAAACAAAGACAACAGCTCCGGAGTTACTAACAGGACAAAGGAGTAAAAGTTCAAGTTTCATCATTTACTCAAAAACCCTTTGAGTATCAGCGTCTGTTTTACCATAAGTGCTGAAGAGTTTGTCCACTCAAAATAGCCTTCTTTGGAATCTCCTCCAATAATGTCCTTCAATGTGTATCTTCTTGAATATCTGCGAAGTGCTTCGTCCACCACAAATGGGGAGGAGCAGGGAGGTAATGGATAAGTGCAAGTCTTTAAACCTCAGACCCTATCTCCACAACGCCCTTCCACTTGAAGCATTGTAAATTCATATTTAAGTGATGGGGCCACAAGAGGTTTGATAAGGAGTAGTTTGAGTAAGGGCTAAAGTCCTATTGACTGCAGGGTTTGCCGCTCATTGTTGTTGAGGTGGCCTGAAAACATGCTGTAACAAGGTTGCTGTGCGAACTGCGTCAGGAAGTCTGTTAAGTAAGCCTGGGTAAAAGACAAAACAAACAGATTTCAGTTTAGTCACAACAAATCATGAAAACTTGTAAATGTACTTGTTATGGTAAACACAATTAAGCTCCTTACGCATTGATTGGATTGTAAACAAGAATGACACCAAATGCAATGCAAAAAGCATTCACATGAGTATTTAAATTAGTTGGAAACTCTACCTGAAGGTCAATCTGATTAATAGGATCTTTTAATGCATCTGGATCATCCTCCTCATCGTCTTCATAAAAGTCATCATCTGGGAAAAGGGGCAAACATTTATTGGGAAACTTAAGTAAAGTTGATGTCGAACTGAAAATAAACTTAAGAGATGTGTACCATATTTGTTTGAGGCGATGAGATCAGAAAGCAGCTGTCCCGCCAGTCCTTCATCTTCATCCTCATCTTCCCCCCGATCCTCATCCTCATCCTCCCACATCCCAGTCGAATCTGACAAACAAAAGCGGTTTATATAACCATATTGTATCGTAGTATGAACCAAAAAAAAAAAAAAAATCAATATCCAAACCAGGGAAAAAAAGACTAAGATAAGGTGAAGTTCCAACCTTGACTCCAATCTGCTGCACTGGCCCTGCTGGCATTTGCCTCAACCACCGTTGCTAGCTCGTTGATTATAAGTTTGAAGATCTTCACCAACAAGGGAATGTTGGTCCATCGCTCTGGGTCTTTGGGACAGAAAACAATGAAACAATTAGTTTTATCAAAGTATTACAGCTGGAACAGTGTGGTTAAGCTTGGCATCGACACGCCACATTACTTTTTGCTGATTTGGAGCGAGTGCGTATTCCCTCTTCAAGGGCATAAATCTCTTCTCCTTTGACTACGATGTCCTGGAGTCGTTTGTCATCTGTGTTCAGTCCGTGTTGTAACAGCTTGCACAAAGCAACCGTGCTGAAAAAAATGACAGCAGAAGTTAAGTTTATAGTAACACAAGAATGAACAGTAATTGATGTGATTGTAGTGATTGAATATATGTTATTTTATTATTGCTCAGTGTTTTATGTTGCACCTTAATGCCAAGACAAGTTCCTATGTTTGTGAATTTTGTTCATTGACAATGGCAATAAACTCTTTCTGATTCTGATTCTAAGTAGACCAAGGCAACAGGAGCCGGAGATAGACATACCAGCAAGTATTTTAATTTAATTCAAACTAGTGCTGGGAAACAAAAACTGATCAATTGTCAATTTGTCTAAGCACAAGAGAAATCACGTCAATCTCAGCTTGAAAAATTGTTTCTCTGTGATTCCTGGTACCGTATAGACAATATACAAATTCAGACGGTGTTTAGGTGGGCGATATGATTAAAATATGCTTGACGTTTGATTTGAGCACAATTCATGTCCACTTTAACACACACACACACACACACACACACATATACATATATATACATACACACATATATAAAAAAAATATCTGTTTCTTTTTGAGAGCTTACAACACATTCTAATTGCTCAAATCCACTTCAGGGGGAAAAGTGTCTGTTTGAGCAGAGCTGCATTAAACAAAAACATCACAATATGACAGTATTCCCAAAAAAGTCACAGGGATGAGAGCATGATACTATCACAATATTGCCCAGCCTGAACACTGCCTGTACAGCAGTGCTCTTTTCCTCATGTCCAGTGCATGGACACCAAAGGACACAAGACTTTTCTTGGCCTGAGTCCAAACCTGGCCCGAAGTCAGGCAGAGCCGCACAGAGCCTGATCCGTGCGCATGATTGAAAGCTTCCCCAGCACGCTGAGTATTTTTCCCCTTCTCTTAAGATAAACTGTTTAACTCCAAAGTCAATGACGTGGCCAAATATGCGCCGAGAGGAGAAGGCGAATGTGACTGAAAGTGTCACTGAGCGAGGAGCGGAGGAGAACAAGAACCACGGATGCCCTCCTTAATAGAGCAAGAGCGATAATGTGAGTAAATGCCAGGGCAAGCACTTAATACAGTGCATCTAGAAAGTATTCACTTTTCCCAAATTTTGTTATGTTATAGGCTTATTCCAAAATTGATTAAATTCATTATTTGTCTCATAATTCTATGAAAAATACACTATGATAACAATGTGAAAGATGGTAGTTTGAACTCTTTTCAATTTGTTTTAATATATAAATAAATATAAATATAAAATAAACCTAGTCTCCAAAGTCTTTTTTTTTTTCTTTTAAAAGAAAAGACACTAACATGCGTAAACATGAAGCCCAATACTTATTCTGCCAATAAAACTGCTCACCGAACATATAAACTAAGTCCGATCTAAACTCTGGTGGACACACCCCTTCTGTTTCCCATGGGGTGAATGACAAAAGAGGAAAAGGAGCGCATCTTGCAAAAGCGCAAAAAGCTCAGGCTTTTTGATCTTTTGGACTGATACACGTCACTTGCATTAACAACTGACAAAATTATTGCGATGAATCAATTGATGTGTTAATGTGCCCCAATTTAAAGTGATTAAACGTTACATCAACAGATTTCTAGAAATAAATCTTACCTGACTTTTCCTTCGTACTGCCCATAGAAAAGGTGCTGCCGGCTCATCCACTCTGTCATGACAAACTCCAGAGCAGGTTTTCCTGTTGGTCCTGGTAGACTACACAGAAATTCCAGCAGCGGCTCGAGCTGAGAGTGGACCAGGTGAGCAAACACCATGATGAGAGACTGAGAACAGGCAGAGTGACACCAGGTCAATTCCCATCAGGTCTAGTCAATGCAGTGTCAAAATGACTCCTCCCCCTACTCCCCCTACTACAGTATTACAATTCTGAGTTATATTTAGTGTGATTAAAATACAATCCTCATTAAGGGGTAACCTAAAAAACAAATCGCAAGTCAAAATACAAGACAAATCAAAATTCCCATCATATAGCTGCTTGCACACACACAGGACACTGCCATGGAGCAGATGGCTCTGCAGTGGGAGCTCTAGGGGCAGCAGCCGTGTGTCATGAGCAAGGTCGTGCGGCGGAGCGAGAGGAGACAGAGATGGACACTCGTGCACATATGGCAGAGCTGTCCTCATGGTGCACACACACGCAGGAGAGAGATTGGGAAAGGGACAAATTATTTGATGCGTCCATTAAGTGTAATGCACATCAAGTAAGAAAACAATGTAATGCGTTAACATGCACATTTTCCCAGCCCTAATTTTATTTATTTATATAAATAAATTAACATATATATATATAATTATATAATACAGTATACAATACACATATATATATATATATATATATATATATATATATATATATATATATATATATATATATATGTATGTATGTATGTATGTATGTATGTATGTATGTATGTATATGTATGTATGTATGTATGTATGTATGTATGTATGTATGTATGTATGTATGTATGTATGTATGTATGTATGTATGTATGTATGTATGTATGTATGTATGTATGTATGTATGTATGTATGTATGTATGTATGTATGTATGTGTATACACACGTACACACACCTACCTATCAAGCGGTGTTAAAAATGTATAGTCCAAGTACCTGCATCACACTGAGCGTTTCTGCTTGTTGCATTTTGCTGAGTATTGCTCGGAGGATCTGGTCCAGCTGTTCCCCGAGCCCCGTCCCGGCTCGAGAGATCAGGGTGGACACCAAACGTCCCACAAAGGCAGCGGTGAACTCAGAAGTGCGAGGGTCCAGCAGCTGGTTGACCACCTGCATCACGTACCAGAGTCCACTGTTCCCTTGTTCGTCCCTCCACTGTGCGATTTGCTCCAGAGCCACGGACACGTAGGCTCGCAGACACTCACCACCATTCTGGGGTAAAGGTCAGACAAAGTAGCAATGAAAACAAGGAGAAAAATGATGATATAATGATGATGATGAAATGATAAAATAATTAGAAATAACTCACCTGCATTATAGTGTTATCGTCTGTGCGTAAAGTGCACTGGGCCACCACAGGAAAAGCTTGGCAGATGAGCAGCTCTGATAATGGGGGCTTACTGTTCCTCACGACTGTGGTCAGAATATCTATGGACGTCGTCTTTAAATGTGGAAAAAAATATATATAGTGTCATTAAACAGTATAGAAAGATTGATTATTGGGCTGTGTTTCTATATCTATCTATCTATCTATAAAGAAATACATCACATTTTCTCATCACTGCAATAGTATTATTACATTCATATTTAGAGCTCACGGTGCAATGAGAGCATTACAATTGTTTATTTGTCGAGAACTAAGGTTACATCACTAAAATAAGAAAACGTATTAAGAGTAAAGAAGAAGAAAGTAGGAGGATCTCTCAAGGGAAGAAGTGGTGGAGGAAGACAGGTGAGAAAGGAAGAATGGACTGTGTATGGATAGAGCTACTCACAGCACAAAGTCCAGTGGGGATCTTGTCAGATGGGGCCTGCATGATGCTGATTAATGTGGGGATGAGGCGCATTTGCATTGGGCCCTGACATCCTTCAATCTGTGCCAACTCCTTAAAGACATCTGTGACCAAAGATGCCACCACTGGGTCTGACAGACACAAAAATGGGCATTAATGCCCAACTGTTAGTTAGTACATTGTAGGGCTGGGTATTGCCAAGACCCACGCGATACAATACGTATCCCGATACGATATGTATCTCGATACCTTTTTGAAAAAAGGGCATTAAAAATTTACCATGTGTAATTTTTTGTATGACATTTCATGTTTATCCACAAAGCACTAATTTATGAATCAATTATGCTCTAATAACTTCATACATCCAACCAACTGATCAAAATAGAAATATATAGAACACATTCTAGTAAAGTATTGCATGTTTCTTGCCAAACAATTAGCATGGTCTGAACATGCATCATCATCATCATCTTCTGCACAGCTGAGATCTTTTTTTTAAACACAACCCTAGTACATTGAATTAAGATGTAAAACTCAGAAATTCCCTCAGTGCTGATTTTGTTGCTTTAGTTCTCTACCCTGAAGCGTCATAGAATACATATTAAACTATATATATAAACTCACCATTGCTGTATTTGAGAAAGATGGCGATGGTGAGTGGGCAGATCTTGTTCTCTGCACTAGTGGTGAAAGCAGGGTCCACAGTGCAGACAATACACAGTGTTTCCATGACAAGGGTGAGCACCTCAGAGCTGAACTGAGCTGCCAGCTGCACCAGGCCCTCCAGGACACTGGGCAGGAAGGGCTGAAGGACTTGAGTGCTCTCAGAAAGCTTCAGCTGATCACAGTATCTGCAAAAGGAGATTTAGAGCAAAATTACTGTGTATGACCTAATAATTGGCAAAATAAAACACGAACAGAGGTCTTTCTATGGAGAAGGACTAAACTAAGGCTTGAACAGTCAAAATCTTTGTCAAATCCAAACACAGTTATATAATACAAATAGTTAATAATATTTCCCATTTTAAAACAATTCTTCCCATGGGATGTGGTAGTCATTTCAAAAAGGCTCTCACCCCCAGATGGCCCTCACGGCAGAGATGCGCACAGAGGGGGGCTGGCTCTCGTGGAGGCCGCTCACTGTGGCCTGGAGGAACTGCTGAATGAGCTCTGGAGACATGGCGGCTGTGAAGCGACTGGCTGCCCACAGAGCACGGCCAAGGAGGAAGGGAGACGCTGCTGCTCCGTACACCACAGACATGCAAGAAGACAACGTGTTTTCAGCATTTGGATTAATATCAAAACTAGTTTGAAAAGCTTTACAATGTATGTACATGATGTCACCACCAGAGCACCCATTATACCCCTAGACTATTCAAAATGTGCTGTACGGCCCAAGTCAGTCATCATCAGGTGCTGTTTGTCATGTCTGTTATATCTTAAAGTACTAGCACAGAAAATAATGGGAGCCTGTGAGAGAGGTATGAGATTTCAACACGGATACAGTGCCATGTCGATGCAGCTTTTCATTTTGACTTCCTCAGGGCGTGGCATGGTTTGTTAGAGCGAGGTGGTTTCTCCAAGTGAGCAGAGGACAGCACAGTTCAGATGGCCTAGCGTGAGCATCTTTAGTGAAATGCAGTTTCAAAAGGCATGAGATGAACGGTATAAATGTCACTCATGTACAGTCCTTTATGCTGCTTCAAAGAAGGAAAAAAAAAGAACAGAGGTTAGTTAAACACCTCCTAAGTTCGTACCAGAGAGGTTAAGATCGGCCAGAATGACACCAGCCAGAAAGCCGTGCATATCAAACTGAATACGGCCGTTTTTCACATTTTCTGTGATAATGGTTTTGACCGAGCCCAGGGCCAACATACAAGCTTCATGGATCTTCCACCTGGTGAAAACACAGACTGGCATTAAGAGTATGTTCAAAAACAACTTAAGTCAACAGTTCACCAACAGTGTGTTAAAGAGTATGATGTACCAGTGCTCGTTGCCACTGTTTTTGGCCTGCTCTGCCTCCTGGAGGTGTCTAGTGGCCGCGGCTGCCAGAGCTACCGCACTCTCGTTCTGAAACTCTGCAGCTACAGCCTGCAAAAGACAAAAGGAGATAAACCAGGGTAATCTTTGAACACTTGGACTTATAAGACTGAGGTGTTAGTTTCAACCACGACAAGTAGATGCTGTAACTTAGCTGAACTGAATGTTGTATTGATTTTTAAAAATGTATTAGTTTAGACCAGTGGTCACCGGTCAATCATCTGACTGGATAAATGAGTTATAGACAGAGGAGACACTAGCATAAGTTACCTCAAGCTTCAATCAGCTCGAATAGTTATATTTTTGACAACTTTGAATTTATATGCGGCAGCGGAAACACACTGCTGACGCCTTGCAGCTCAGGGCCCACCACCCGCGCTCACAGGAGGGAGGAGACAGGCAGTGCCACAGCGTAATCCCACCTGTTCATGTCGGGTTTGTCCTTCTCAAAGCCCTTTGTTGTCGTGCGCAAAAATAAGAAAGTAAATTTTCTCAAAGTCTAAAGCCCCTCCCCTGAGCGTTACCATGGTTATCACCAATAACTGCTATAATAGAAAAGCTACAAGTGAGCGGATGAGTTTAAACTTCTATTTGCCTATTTAGTTTTGGCAACTATAGTTTATTTTCAAAATGACAAACTGTAGGCAACTGTATAAGAGGCAAGTTATTTCTTATCACCAACACATTGTCATATCCCAGTTTTATATTGTAGGTTTACACAGTTTAATAACATTTTATAATATTTATATGATAATATAAAAGGTAGATCTTTGGGGTTTGCCAAAGAAGGTTGTTTAGACAATGTTTTTGTGTGTCTTTAAGATGTTCCTATGCATGAGTGCTGCTGTCACGACACAAACATTTCAAACTTGATTGATACCAAGGAAAAGGCTTGATACAATATATATATATATTTTTTTTAGATAATTCAAAGTACATTTCTACCATTTTGTCCAGTTTATGATTTATTTGGGTATTGATACTTGTTAAAATTAGTATTTAGTTTCTGGGTATACATTTTGACAAGCCTAGCATGAAGATTAAATACATTTATTACAACTGAACAGCTGAATCTCACCAGCAGCAGGTCCTGGGCTGAGATCCTGACGGTGTAGGAGAAGGTGTCATCATCCTCATCCTCCACAAACTGCTGAGGGTTTGCCGTCCATACTTTAATCTAACAAAAACACCACATGCATCAAATAAATTAAGCAAAGATACATCCTTTCAAAAATACCGTGCCCTTACCTGGTCTTCGGTGATCTGCATGTAGAGGATGACGTAATATATGAGCTCTGGCAGGGCTTTCTTCACCGTGCTCTTGAACTTGTTGTTCTCCAGAAGTGTGTGGACAAACTCAAAGATACTGAACACCAGGTTCTCAAAACCTAAAACCTCACCTGTGAAATGATCCAATGTGAGGAATTTTGACATGATATAATAGATAAGAGAAAGACGCAACAAAACCTACCATCTGAATCTATTGGGTCATCCACTTCCTCTGTGTAATTCACTTCAGTTCTGACATAGGTAAAGATCATGTTAAGAAAAACTGTCATGTTTGACAAGTACATTTTTCTAAATAGGGGGCATGCAAGTCCAGACAATTATAAAAACGCATCTTCCCTTATTATCCACGATTGGTCATTTCTTAAGTTTTCTGAAATTAAATTTAGTAGTGCAGTGTCATGTAATAGTATGTGATGCAATATAACTAAACATGATGTGTTGGTAAAAGATAATGTATCAATGGGACATTCCTGGTTTTTAAAATAAAAAAACTATTACACTAGCAAAGAACTTTGATATTTGTAATCAGTAAATGGACATTAAATATTACACATTTAGGGAAACAAAAAAAGGATATAAAGCAGCACTTTCAGTCAACGTGTTCCAAACTATTGGAAGAATCTGCTGCATGGATGACACCATAGGTTTAGGGAAGTTCTTCACCAATGCCGTCACTGCCTATGGAGAAAAAATATGTAATATCTATTTAAACACTGTGTCAGAGGTGCATTGACCAAAAGAGGTTCACCTTGAGAACCTCCATCTTCAGCCCACTGTCAGAGGTGGGTCCATCAGGCATTTGCAAAGCCTGCACAAAGGCTTCTGTGAACTGCTGCACCACAGGGAAGATCAATGCTTTGGCTGCACCCTAGCAAAAAAAGTACAATCAAAGATTAGAGAAACAAAAATAATACTTTTCATGTATCAATGTATTATTAGGGCTGTCAATCTACACATTATTAGAGATTATAACAGAGCAGTGGCTATACCTTTTCAAGTTCCTCAATCGCACAGATGAGGTTGGCACAGGTTGTAAAAATCTCCACAGCTCTTGACCGAGTCCTGATACTATATATCTGCAGCATTTAGAAATAATTGGAAGAAATTATTTAATATGAATGTGCTTCAAATGAGGAACGGATAAATATGAACTCATACCTCAGCCATAGTGAAAATCTTGTACATTTCAGGTAAAATTACAGGAGCAACCAAAGGCATCTGTGTGTCTGTGACCTCTCGCGTGAACTCTGAAAGTAGGATGGACAAAAACAATTATCTCCTCCAGAGTCACAGAGGCATTTGCATTATCTTTTGCGTAACAATCTTTTTGAATGATTCAATTTTACGTTAACAAGCTGGTCCTAAAGTGTGCTGTTAAATTAATCTATAAAAACGATAAAACATCACTCGCACGTTTACAGAATTTGCAGTCCTTTTTTTCATGTCATGGTTGACAGGCTGATGATCACGCACCTGTGAGGACCCTCATGGCCCCGTGGACAGCGTTAACGTTCCCACTGATCAACATCTCCATGAGCAGAGTGAAGAGCTGCGGCCAGGCTTCAGGCCAGTCCCAGTGAGCGATGGCAGAGACGGCGTAAGCCACACTGGAGCGGACTTTACTGATGGACTCACGGAGGCCACTGGGCAGCAGCTCTCGAATGGCTGCTTTAGCCTTGAAGAAGAGGAATACAGACAAATGTTTTCATACTCAGCAGCAACAATTGTGTACATTTACCACCCATCCTGAAAGAAGAATAAAAGTTCAGAGGAAAACAATGGATTTAGACTAGAGCGGTTCCTGGTTCCAAGTCCCAATGCTCTTCAACTAGTCACACAACTTGCGTGAATGAAACAAAATTGTTATAACATATGTGCAATACAAATTATGGGCATTTTAAAAAAGACATTTCCTCTGTTACATCATTCATAATAGTTTACTGACCTGATCTGTGGTTTCTGGGGCCCTGAATTTTTCTGACTGTGAACACCAGTGCGTCTCAACATACTGCTTTAGGATGACGGATGCCAACTGGGCCAGAAAAATGAAGAACAATCATTAAAAAATAGACAACACAATAATGAAAAAAAAAACCTATATGTTGGTTGTTAAAAACACCTCACCTGACGAATAGCTAGTGCTCCCTGAGTGTCGACAGTGAGTTCTGCCAAATGGACGCCAAATTCTACAAAGGAAACACGCACACAATAATACTCACTGAAACATAAACATCTAAAGAGTAAAAGAATCACAGGGAATACAGATCAAATTTGTAAAGGTTTGAGCTAGAGTTGGAAAGTTTTAAAGACTGCATTTTAACAGATGACCTAAATAAATGCAGTGTTTGCGACCATACAAATGTGCTTTTTCAATTTGATTGCGGCAACCTTACAGTTTACGGTGAGAGTGAACTTGACCCCTCTGTGACACAGGGTTTAGTAAGGGTGACATCAGGCACCAGAAGACAAAGCTAGTGCTGACATCTCTCTGTGGATGTAAGAGGGGCCACAGAGAGGATCACAATATGCAGCAGATCACAAACAGAAGCAGCCATCCACCAACAAGGCTGTGTGTTTATTTGAACAATCTACTAATCATTCACAAAAGCGGACAGGGGACTGGTCAGAACAACCAAATAAAGCAAAACTTTAGAGTTATAACAAAGGGTGCAAATATTTGTACAGTTTATTGAGGATATAGGGATGTCAAATTAGATCTGTAATTTGAACAGTTTAAAAATATATACATTTATATTACAGCACAAATTAAGCCATTTAATGAGCCTAAGCGTGCATACTATAGATGTCAGATATTAGCAGTTCAACGTTATGTCCCTCAGAGGGCTACCGTGCTGATGGGCTGCGGATTTACCATCAACTGAGGAAACTGAATGATGAGTTTGAGGAAACATACATCTGACAATAAAGCAGCATCTGTCAGATCGTAAATCGGTGCAAAAACTGAGCGTGTGGTACAACGTCAAACAATAGTTTATGTTGAATTTTGGGTACATATACTTTGGCAGTGAGTCTGTGGTTGAGGCCAGAGACTGTCTCCATGTGCTCTGATCCTAGCTCATACACTGCCCGCATTAAACAATGTGGGGGGATTCATTATGACAACCAAAATCAGCACAAGAAAAAACGAGGCATAAAGGCATGAAAACAAGTGGACGGGCATCTGAGCTAACTTTATGACAAAGTTAACAAAAACTGGCCTAAACACGAGCTAACCTTCGGTTATCTTAGCGTCTGGAAAGAACCAGTCTGCACAGTCAGATGTAGGACAGTTATTCTGTACTTTATAGATGTAAAGGTGAGCTAATCTTTATAATCTGAGGGCTGCCGCATAAACTCACCCTCAGTCACTTCCAGCACTTTGATCTGCTCCTCGGCGGCAGCGCGCACTTCTTGCACCGGGGACAGGATGGCCGTCAGCGTCTCAATAAGCGCCTCTTTCAGACCTTGTTGGACCGGGCCTGACGCCGAGCCGGAGCGAGCGCTACCCGCCGCCATCATACCGTCTGCGGTGTACCAGCAGCCCCGCTACAGAGTCAGTCAGTCCGCCACCAGCTGCACCAGGACAGGGGAGCAGCGGAGCCGAGCGGAGCAGAGGGAAGCCGAGCGGCAACAGTGAAGCGCGCCAATGCATGGAAACGAGGAGGCGGGGCCATGCGAAACGAGCACTTCCGACTTCCGGCTTCTGCGTCCACGTGGGCTGTCGTCTCTTTACTTTACACCACACTGGCGCCCTTCTGTGGCCAGGTGGACGCGTGTCTTCGTAAATTATTGTTGAGGAGGTGAAATGATAATTAATACATATATAGTAAATTGATTATAGGTTATAGTTCTTGGGGATTCCTTAAACTAAATTGATGAATACATATTTATGTATCAGATCCTCCCCATATACCACTGAGCAACTAGGTTTTACATAAACCCAGGTCTGTAAGAGTTGGAGGCAGAAGGTGGTGCACTTTCACAGACTTTCGTACAGAGCCCTTGTCAGATGTAGCTGAGCAGGTTGTGAAATCTCTGTGTTCTTTATATTGTTGTCTCACCCGCTCCTTTCTGTGGCTTTAAATCATTTCAAATCAAATGAAAACAGAAAGGAAAAAGGTGTTGCATCAAATGTTCAAAGCATATTTTAGAACATTTATAACCAGATCAATATGAATTTGACCACTGCAGTAAAATTAATCCTTATTTAATCGCAATACGGCTGAATAAAATAGAGGGCATGTTGAAAGTCTTCTGAAAAGCTCCAATGGCTCAACTTAAATAATGATAATAGTTCACACCCACAGTATATGACTATGTTAATTGTGTTTAAGCATACAAAACCACTACATGTTCAATTTTTTTGACAAATCACTTTTGCCGACATTTTTAGGGTTAGATATTTTTGCATCTGTGAACCTACGATGTCAGTTTAAACTGTTGGCAGAATTGTTGGGGCCCGGGGCAAGAGAGAACACTTTGCCACCAGTGAACATTGATTGTGCATGATCTTCAAACGTCTCTCAGTAACACAATAACCAACAAAAGCCAAAGAGAATTGTACAAGTAAAGAACTGGATTTTTGGTGCACAATATAGGCTACCAAACACAGTAAATGTAACTAAAGTTGTCAAATGTGAGGAAAAACTAGCAGGACTAAAACAATTGAATGTTTTTGGCTGGCCAATATTTTTAAGGTTTGAAGTTCATGCCTTTTATAGAAACTGATACCCAATAACGTGTACTAATTCTTAAGTGTTACCATTTTATTAAAATTTGGTTTTGTAATTTATAAATTACTCATAACATTTCAATCTTTATTACAACGAGAAAAAAAAGAAAAAAGAAAGAAAGAAAAATGAAGTTAGCCCTGCTAAAATCTGTTGAGTTAAAAAAAATGATAATGTGGTCTTGCAACGCTGCGTTTATAGTGAGTGTGATGGAAAACGAGGTCTGAATTATGGAAATAAACCAAACACTAGGACAACAATTGCCTTTTGTTTAGTCAAAAGAATTTGGTTTATGTAAAAAAAAAGCAAAAAAAAACAATGCTAAAGCTAAAATGAGAAAAAGAACTTAAATTAAAAGTACACCCATCTATTGCACCCGGCATTGCCCCTTCTGACATGAATGCTGATGTTACAGACAGAAAGCAATGACAACCTGGAGAGAGCTCACAGGGAGATAGATAGAAGTGTACAGTAGATATACATATATATATAAAATATAAAATCTGAAATATATTTTATATATATCAACTTGTGTTAGACTTCAGAATTTTCCACAATACAGCATTAAGGTGGTGTTTGATTATCTTTTTCATTTAAAAAAAATCCTAACATATAAACCAGAGGAGAGTCAACGCAAAACAAATTAATCGATAAACAAATGTGGGAAAATGGAAACTAAGCAAGAGACAAAAGGCCTTTGCCCCGTTCCTCTGATCGTCCCCCGGCAGCGGGACAGACCTGTCCAGCTGTACAGCGCAGTGAAATATAACTTACATATTAGCTCATTTTTACACGTACGTCGTGATCAAGGCACAGGGATCTTCTACAAGTTATTTTTTCTTCAATAAAGTTGTACAAAATAATACATTTTACAGTCTGTACAAGAATAATAGTCCAGCAGTAAAATAAAAACAGACGTCGATAAAGCCAGAATGGGTGAGGGAGGGGCAGGTGAGCGCCAGGACAACAGGGGCAGGTGGACCGGCTGATGATGGGGAATCCCACGTCTCAATGTGGATCCAGTCACTATGACAATCTCTCTTATTCAAACTATTTTCATTGAATCAACATGTAATAAAAAGTGTTAGTCTGGGATCTTGAAGTATGAGCACCTTGAAGATAATAACGGCAAGTAACCACCAACAGAGCAACAATTAATTAAGTAAAGATGAGTTTAGAAAATGAAAACTTTTAATCTCTTCTTTCGTTTTTCACCCCCTTGTTGTTAAAGCTTTCTTTAATTACTAATCAAATCCCTTAATGGGAAACATAGTATTATGTTCTCATAATCACTCAATATGCAGTATAATAATATAATCAATATGTGAATGGTCACCGTTTGTCAGTTGTTACAAGCAATAATGATAACGTATTCACAAAACATATTTGCCCTATAAAGTAAAATCGTATAACTGTGCCGACTCTCTTGCCCAACACATCCATCTTATGTTTTAGAGCTGACACAGTGCCACACTTGAACAATCCCAGACCAACACCCGTTTAAATCCATAGCAGCAGGTCTTGGCGATGTTATGTATATTCAATCTATATTGATAAAAAGGGGCTTTAAATGGTGCACAAATGCTGATCACACACAGTGTCCACCAACACACACATGAGGGAAAAAAACAAAAATTAAAAGCTGAATTGTGTTATTACAGGAATATATAATATTTATATTTATAGATTTATATATATTTATATATATATATACATATTTATATACACTCATATATAAATATCTATATATATAGCTAGGATTTTTTGCACTGCATGAAGTTCACTGGTATGCATGATTTATGCATTAATATGGTATTTTTCTCTTTTTTACTTTTCATCTTGTTTTCCGTCCATCCTCGTTGACGAGAGCATCATGGGATCCATGTGGTCATGTGTTTTGAGTCACGCTCATGTCCACAGGGAAAAGTGAGGTTACTGCCCTCTTTAAGTTCACCATTTATTTCACTATTGTCCTCTGGGTCCATTGTAGTGAAAACCCCCATCTCGCTCAGCCTCGTCAGCTCTTAGAAGCAGCAGGTTTAAATTTATTCATACTATGTGGCTTTTAAAAGTCTTCTGCTGTAGTGCTGATTATTGATATATGTGAGAGAGAGCTGATTAGGAAGGTGAGCCTGCAGAGTCTGGAAGTCTTGACTAGTTGAAGTCAGCTAAGAAAGTCTCTCCGGTGTTTGCTGAAAATGGTAACTTTGAGTTGGAGCAGTTGGGGGCTTCAGGGTGGGCAGGCATTTGCTTGAATTTGGCGACAGTGGCAGGGTGATAGGCTAACTGGTCGTACAGGGGAGGTGAGATAGGTAGGTCATAGGTAGATAATAGAGTGTGTCGGCGTTTGGCCCATCACAAGAGCTCGTACTGCCGTAGATGCATCCTCTGAATAATGTCGCGACAGTCATTGAAGACACGCCGGATGTTCTCGGTGTCCACTGCGCAGGTGAAGTGTGGGTAACAGTAATGCCGGCCATCCCCGCTTGCGGTGCTGATTCGCTGCAAGGTGACATCACAAATTACTTCAAGAGATCCCAAAGACAATTCGTAACAAAAAAACATGCACGTCTATGAATACATCTTTTTCACGTTGACTTAAGATAAAAGGTCTGGAACACAGAAGCTAAACTGTTTTGACTTCACATGGTCTACTGTCCTATTTCCCTCTTTTAAACATGAGCAAGTGGACAGATGATCTCTTATGATTCAACATGTTTCCAGTAAGAAGACAAATGTATCCATGGGTTTCAGAATAATGACTGTTGCCATGGCGATGAACAATTTAAAACCAAATATTATTTATTTTCAAGTCCTCATAACATGGGGGCTGAAACCCGAGAATACAGAGGAAATATTTTTGATTGGAAAAGAACAACTGTATTCAGAAGGCTTTGTGCCATAGTAAGTCTTTAAAACAGATGCAATTTTAAAATAACTATAATCATAAGAACCATAAATGTTGTTGTAATTAAAACAGTGGATTAGAAGAAGAGGTTGCAAAGAGTTACCTAATTGCTTCCAATTTGAAAGGTCCAAAGAAACTCACCAGAAACTCGTCCCGAATGAAGTATTTTGCTCTTGTGACGCGAGGGTCCTCACCTGGCTCTGGTATTGCTGTTGAAGACAAAATTGTACATATGGAAAATGTGTACTCAAATTGCTATGGTCGCATACGTATGACAGCTTTCTTAAGTTTTCTGAAATAAGAAACCTCCCTGTAGACTGAACAGGGTCATTATTACACGTGTCTTACCATCATCCAGTGTAGTGTATCGTGCAAACTCTGGGAAATAGTCCTCAATTTTAGACTTTCCTGCCAAAACCTTCTCAGCGAGTAGGTCCTGCTTGTTCAGAAAGAGGATTACTGAAATGGTTCGTAGCCACCTGTAAAACATGTGAGAAAAGTGAGGTCAGTAACTTTAAAACTTTGAAGACCAATACGAAGGACAGGCATAACACACTGCTCAAGTGCTTAATTCCATCTTGTGATAGTTTCATTCTAGGGCACCTTCAGAAAATATTGGGATTATCAAGTAACTTAATAAATAAACAAAATGTAAGAAGAGAGATAAAATGGGGGAAATTAAAATAAGTAAAAATATTTCTTGACAAAAAACAAAAACAAAACAGAAGACAAACAAAAAAAGGAAATCACTGAATAAAACTGTCTTCACAACAACATTAGAAGGTTTGGGAACATGACTGACCTGTTGTTCCATATGTTCTTGAATAGGTTGAGGGCCTCCTGTAGTCTGTTGGTCTGATTGTCTTCTCTGATCACCATGTTGTAGCTACTACTCGCGACCACAAAAATGATAGCCGTCACATCTACAACATGAAGAAACAGACATGAAGAGATATTTACTATCAACGCAGCATCGTGCCCGTGTTTGGAGGACAAATTGAATAAATAGAATATATGTTTATATGTTTGGAAGTTGGAATACAATGTTTATGCAAAAATACACCACAGATTGTGGACACACATTTTGTCAAAATATTTCTAATTATTCTAATTAGGTCATAGAAAAAAATACCTATGATGTAATTCTGCATTTTCAATTTATAATTTATCTCACCGTTAAAACACTGGATCCATTTCCGACGTTCATCTCTCTGACCCCCAACATCAAACATACTGTGAAGCAAAGCAGTTCTGCCTTAAAAAATACTGCATTTAACGTAAATATAACACATAAAAAATAAGGAACAAATGATCTTGAATAATGTGCAACTTACTGGAAGTTGACTTTGTCTATTTGAAATCTTGTCTCGAATATCCCAGATGTCAGCACTCTGCATCTCAACAGGTCCTGAAAGGAACAGAGTCACAAAATACATTTAACAAAATTGTGTTGTATAATTTTAATATTAAATTAATCACATACTTGGTCAGTGGGTGTGTAGTCGTGCTGTCTGACCACATCGATTCGGTCTAAAAAGCTGCAAAACACAAAATGCAGCACGTTAGCAAATCATCATTATGAATGCCAAACGCATATGATTAGTAGGAACACGCAAAATACACTTTCTGAATCTTGTCAGCCAAAAATGCATCAAAATATTTATGTTGAGTGATCGTAAGATTTTTCAATTAGTAGCAGTGCAAGTAATGGCAAGTCATAAGTCAACATTTAAAAATCTTACACAAATACAGTAGGCCTAATGGACCTTTCATCTCAAGAGCACATTATGTATGTAATCAGCTGTAGAAATCAGAAATCATCACCACATTGCGCACCATTGCTTTAAACGACCTCTAAAACATCACCTAATGGAGCAATGTTGTTGCTGTCACTGTTCCTTGATAAAACATGACTGTGTACGCCTGTCAGTGTTGTAATGTCTGCGTCTTTGTAATGTTGTATTGTTTGTGACCTAATGCTCGTCTTGACCAGGAGCATCTCAATAGAGACGTCCTGGATACGTCAATAAAATAGTCCATCTGAAGTTTTGTTGAGTCTTCTTGAGTTTTCCCTGGCAGTACATGAGGAGAACAGCAGTGTCCACCAGAGGGCGTGCTATCTAACAGAGTCAAGATAAGAGTGAAGCCGCCAGTCTGAGTCACCACCGGCAGCAGGCGTTTGCTCTGTCAGAGGAGCCTTGTCAATGGAGCCGCTGTAGTAGCACTTGCAGAGGGGGAGCGAGGTGCGCACATCTGCAAACCGCAGCCAGTGCGTGGGTGGGTTGTGGGCCCACAGACTGCCTTTACCCTGTCGGGAAGGGTTGGAAACACAAGCTAATTGTTTCTGATGAACTGGCCTACATTTAAGTGGTTTTCAGAGTGTGTGTGTGTGTGTGTGTGTGTGTGTGCGCATGTGTGCGTGCGAATGTGTGTGCATGACAGAAGCCCTGATGTTTTTGTGATGACTGTATCAGGGTTACAGAATGCAAACACCAAGTCAAAACCAAAAACAGCCTCCAGTTTGAGCTTTGTTGAAAGCTAAATTCAAATTTCAGCACAAAAAGCAAGTTTGTTACATGTCCTATAAAGAGTAATTAGAAGTGAAGTGAGAAAATCAACAACGCCGATTTTGCCAGATTTGATGTGGCGGCTATAACATCACAACATAAACAACACAAAGCATTAGGTTTTGAATCAAAGATAATTCCATTTGAGCATATAAAATAGATGCAAAAACAATGAGTGAAAAGGTATTTTTGACAGGGTTTAAGAAATAACTGTTGATTACCTTTACATCCTGGCAAAAATCAGGCAAAAATGGTGACATTGAACTATAACAAAATCCACCAAAATACTGTTTGTTATTATAATGTTATCTAATTTTCTTTTGCATTGATGTGGTTTTAAATTGCTGAAGCAATGGAAAATGAGACCCCCAAAAAAGCAAAAGATACATATTCTTTAAATACACAAAACAAAAACAAAATTTAATTTTAGTCTCTCCAGACCTTAAGTAGACCTTTAAAAAAAATCACATCTGTAAAACTCAAATACTAGCAAATACTACAATAATATAATATTCCTGTTTGACTGATTCTCGGCCCCACGTTTAGACAAGTGGAAAGGCCCGGCGCTCGTAGTGCGTCTCATGGCAAAGGTATGTAGCCCCCAGTTAGATAACGAGGAATGTGGCATGCAGGGGTAAAATGTGACAGGGCTCTGCAGGTAGCATGCTCAGGCCAACAGGGGGAGGGCCAGCGAGATGGGCCCTCAAATCACAAACCCCACTTGCAAATCACCACTGATAACCAAAACACACGTCTTCTCAGCATATTGGGCTGTAGAAACTCCCATAAATCATCATTAACAGATGAGATGTATTACAACTATGATTTTATTTATTGTTTATTGATTCTGTTCAGATCTCTGTCCTGAGTCAGAGATGTTTTATGAGATACTTTACAAGGATTGTAACAAAAAAAGTTGATACACAGATAGCAGACTCTAATTTCAGGAGACATCGATACTGGAAAAACACATAAATAGGACAAAATCGGACCTGGAATGATCTTTAATAGAACTATAAGACCACATAATATTATTAAAAGACACTGCAACAATATTGTCGGAAATTACATCATAAAATAATGTTTATATCATCATTGTGGTATCAAAATGGAGTTTGACCATGAAGTATTGTGACAGCAGCCCTATTTTGTATCATTGTACAGTAAGAAATTACAGTATTAAAATGTTTTGTTTTCCTGCGCCCAATAGACAAATTAGAACCCTATAAGACAGTCATGCGTTCTCTTCACTTATTCTAAAGCTGATTTAGTTTAGTGATCTACAAGGCCCGGTGCGTGTTGTTTATCCACTGCTCTGGTCTGAGGCTCGACACACCCAGGACAAACACAGCACACGCAGTTTTTAGCACGTCTGCCTATTAATAGTAGAAGAGCCAATAATAACTAGTTAGTACAACTAAGTAATAGCAGCCGTAACAGGGAAGCGGCTGATATTCAGGAGAAGACGGAACAAGCATGCAGCTCTCGTCTGCCCTGGACTAAAAATATCACTGCGGACAGACATTTAGGATCATTATCAACGTGAAAAACATGTCTAATAATAACCAAAGTCTCTAAAGTTACAAAAGGAAATGTATTATTTCCTGAACAGTATATAAAGTAATAGCAATATATGTTTTCAAATTAAACTAATAGAAATGAAACTAATAGAATCCCATACACTTTTGAAACATTTTTGTGGAGCTCTAAACTACAGGGTTTGCAGTTTTTATACACCATATTTGTTCTTTACGGAATAAGACATTCTATTACTTTGATCATATCTGGTTTTTGCATTAATTTGCCAAATGTGTCAATTAAAATAACAATTTTGATATATTGCGCAGTCTAATGTCACGCTCACGACTTATATAAAAGTGATTGATACAAATGTACTGACTCAAACTGTTGCTGATTTTTTATTTACATTTATTTATTTAAATGCATCACAAAAGAAGTGTAGAGTTAAAACGAATTATCTATTAAGTTACACTGAAATATTATGATTAATTATTTAGAATTGTCTCAAAAAAAGAAAGAAAGAAAGAAAAACAAAGAACAAAATTAAAAGAAAGAAAATAAATACACAATTTTTAGGAAACCAGATTTGAGGTCTACATTAGCTCTCTACACGTTACCAGTTATCTAATTTGAATAGAAGAACTCAACTTTATTGTGTCAGTTTCCTGTAACGCATTGATCTTGTTAAAGTGGCAGTGTTAGAGCAAAGGATTACCCAGATCGCGAGCGCGTCCACTTAGCCAACACCGCTCAGATTAAAGTTCCCTCTCAGGCGCAGCTCGAGCGGCGCAACGATGAGCCGACTCAAGAATGTGCCGCACAACATGTTCATTTGAAACAAAAACTACAAGAAACATTTCGCACAGTTGTTTTTAGGGCAGGACCTGAGGACGTTGGTTTAAGTTTTAAATATCTTGCATCTTTGTACTTGGGTTTGGCGCTAATGCATTTTTGAAAACTGATTAAAAATAAATAAATAAATCAATGAAGCTTTAGTGAAGTGCCATTTGCCTCTCATCGTTCAAAAGTGTATGTTACTAAAGCAAAACTGAAAGAGGAAGGTTAAAAGGGAAAAGATATTTATAGACAAACATGGGGAGTGTGACTAATTCAACAAATTAATCTGACTAAAAACAGTACATCTGCTGCTGAAACCATTTGTGTGCATTTTGGAGATCTATTTCAGACTAACTTGTGAATAAATTACTGAAATGATTTAATTTAGCCAAGCAATACCGTGGAAAAACTGCATCTGAAGCTTAGCAAGGCCCACAATGAAGGCTACTATAGCAAACAGGTGTGTAATAGTTTCTAACTAGTTCATTCGTGAACTTTAGATTATTTTATTTTTTTATAATTACCTTTAGTGGTGGACAATATTGATAAAACGTTTATCTTGATTTAAAGTATTCTGATAACAACAAGAAGATTCAGCGAAAATGTGCCAAATGTGTCTGTCTCACAAAGAGCAGAAATTTCACTTTGTTGTTTAAAAGATTATAACTTTTTCAAGGATTTTTTAAAAATTTAATTCAGCTCTTTTTGCAGCAATTTGAGACTTTCCATTATTATAAACATGATACCAAATATTCCAGTTTTGTATATTCAAAACGACATTCACAGAATTGATGATAATTTGATACATTGCCCACCTCTAAGAGTCAGCACTTTAAGACCAATCAATTATATTAATGATATTGTTGAGTAGGGTTTGGTCCAGACAAAATAATAGACCCAACTGAACATATTTAAAATTGTATAACATTTTGACACACACACACAGCTTTGGGTACATGAGCTATCGCTACGACGTCATGCTGGCCGCGGCAGCCCTGTGGTTGCCGGTCGTCCTATTAACAGTCAAATCACAGGATCTGAGACAGGTTTTCTCAAATGTGGTTAGGGCCAAAGACAATGGGGGCTTGGTTAAAAGTTTTAGGGAATTTGTAACACTAAACTAAACACTAAATTCACAACCTCAGCATCAGTGGAAAATGTTAGCAGCCTTTATAAGATGTACAATGCTCCTAATATTAAGTATTAAAACATACTAAACATTTACAAACATAGGCGTTATACGAGAGGAAGTGGCGTAATGTGAAGTTGCATATAATGCTAGAGTGAAGCGTTTACGTCGTACGGCTTTAGTGGTGCAGTTCCAGAGGCAAAGTGTAGGTGAGATTCTCAAATAAAACAAAATCAACAGAAATGTCAATGATACACAGCAAATAACATCCAAAACGGACAGCTTTGCACGTGCCTGAAATGCCACCAGAAAACAGCAGCAATTGCTCTTATTTATTAGAATCTTAACTTATTGGCAGGGCTAAAATTGACAAAAAGCTTAACCATTATTCTGAGTTTTGAAATTATTAGACAAATACAAACAGATTGAATTCATGCTGAAACTTCCCGTTTGTATTTTCTATTCCTCAAACTGTGACTCAACCAGACATTTTGACTTTAACTTCAATTCATGAAATAAACCAGGACAATGTAGAGACATGAAGTGGAGTTTAACCCGTCCAGGGGTTTCTCCACTCTAGACCGACACTTAATCAAACACAGCGCAACAGAGTGAGACCGAGAAAGAGGGAGAAGAGGGAGACAGAGAGAGTGCAAGTGTGTTTCTGTGTGTGTGTGTGTGTGTGTGTGTCTGTGTCTGAGTGTGTGTGAGAGGGTCAGAGAGTGAAAAGGAGAGCGAGCGAGAGAGAGAATGAAGAGAGAGAGAAGGAAAGGCTGTGTCTGACATTACAGCGCGGCACCAAAAATAGCTCCCTGGCGCCCTGGCCTCCAGCTCGGTTGTCATGGCGACGGAACCACAGGCGCTATAAATAGACAATCGGCTCCAAATCTTGTGTGACTGGAGAGGGGCCAGGGAGAGGGAAAGAGAGGGAAACGGGGCGAATGAGAAGAAAGGAAGAAAAGGAGCAATTCAGGAGCCAGAGACAAAGGCAAAAGTGACACAGAGAATAGGCTGAAGGAGAGGAACTAAGGATAGATAGTATTACATACAAGAGAATCAGGTTAATATTTCTGATTCTTGAAAGGTTAACAGTACGTTTTTTGAGTAAAAACACCTAATACAGGGCAAATTCATATTAAACCCTGCATGAGCCAGCCAGGTTTTTTTTTTGACGATCTCATCACAGCTGCTCATTTACAGCACAAGTCTGAAATGCAGACATTTTCCCTTCAATATCTCATACAGAAGCAAATCTATAACTTTTCCCATGACAGATCAACTCCGTTTATGGTTTCGCCTTTTGATTTTGCAAAAGACTGTGCCGTTTTCCAAACCTCTTGTGTTTGTTTTGACACAAACCGACTGTGCTCTTCTCTGATTGCTTAAGACCTGGTCCCAGACTATGCGTATTTTGTAAAGTATAGGAAATGTGTAGAGTCTTGGCTGACCAGGCTAAAAATAAAGAATATATATATATAAAAATGTACTATTTATTAATGCTATTATTATTTTTTTAGTCAAAACTAGGAAAATCAGGCTATATGGGCTAAACCAGATCTGATCCAGCCAAAAGTTCAGTTCAATGTATTTTTGCAGTTGCCTCACAAAATATATTTTTTTACCAGTAGAAAGTTAGTCATTGGTCAATAATCGTGAAGCATATTAACACCGTAGTCACAGTATGTCTGATCCGGGACTAGAGCAGGTCTGAAACAAGAATACACTATAGGTCTGAACAAGCCGGAACAAGTCAACACCTAAAATACATAAACATTCATTTATTTTAAAATGCAGTCATTTTAAAACCAAAACAAAGTTGTCAGTTCACTGAATGCAGTCTAATGAAAAATATAGATATATTATTATAGCAGCATGGCTAGAAAAGTAAGCAATTCTGCATAACTGGTTTTTACTGTATGTGCACGGAGCAAAATCCACCGGGCCCATTCTGGCTCCAGCCACTGCTAATGGGAATACGAGAGCAAACAAAGATAAGAAATGAGATCATGCACGTAACCAGAGTTAAAAATATAGAGTTTGAACACCTTAAGAACTTTTCGAAATTTTCTTCACAAAAATGTGTTTATAACCATGAAGTAGTAATTCCGTATAGAGCTCCGCAGTTGCGCCATCCGAGAACCAAATGCCACACTGGCAGTGATGGCGCAGCAGCAAGGAAATTTGCATTGAAACAAACGACGTTGGGAGCAATTATCAAACGTTATCGGAAGTTTCAGAGATTGTGGATTATTCTTGCACACTGGGATGCACAAATGATCAGGTGCAGAAGAAAGACAGAGCCTTTTACTGGATTGACAGAACTACAGAACGACGAGAGAAGTGGATTTCTGTAACTAAACGGACTAATAATGACTCAAGCCTTTGAAGGTACAAGTGTATTTCTGTATAAATTTGGGTTCGTTTTCATTTGGGGAATGATTTAACCATCATCTCATAACAATTCAAAATCTTAATTAAGATTGTGTATTGGCGATTCCATTAACTATGAATCTATCAATCAAGCGAGAGAAAGTAGTTTAACACTAAATAGGAAAAGCTTTTGTTATTCATTCAAACATAATTGACAGTTTAATAAAATCCCAAACTAAAGTCAAACCAATGATTTTCAGGCGTTTATTACGTTGACATGAGTGAATTAGCTTACTGTCATGTACAAAAGCTTCACATCAAAATGTTTTCACAATTTTTTTTCAAGATCATATCATTCTAAATATAAGTATCAGTTAACATTACATATACAGGCGTTTACAATAAAGTATATTTCTCACAAACGTTTTGTTGATATTAGCAGTTGGAAAGTAAATCAGATTCAGCAGATTTAGGGTGCAATCTACACAATGTCAACTCTTTAAAAGCACACTCGTGACAGGTAAATGTCGCAAATGTTTAATCAGGTGTGTTGTTATTTACATCTTAATTTAATGACAAAGATAAACTTCAAATAAACATTTCAGGCTCGTTGCCGTTCATTACCACTGTTTTTTCACTTGTGTAATGGTGGCCTCAACAAATTAAGTCACGTGGCGCAGGAGCTCTATTGCCAGTAAAGAAAACAACAAATTGCTAGCTTCAAAATTCTTTGCTCAGGGGCGGTCGAAGTCACACGCGACAATTCAAAAAGAAAGGAAGTCATGTTGTGTGTACACAAAATGTGAACAGCCTTTTGTTTTTTGTCTCCAAATCCATAATTATCTATGACTGGTCGGTAATGTTTCATGATGCACTGTGTTTTCCACCAATTCCTCCAGGCGTGCTTCAGGAGGTATTTATGCTCCTCATCGAGATTAATAATTACACACGGAGGCTACAGTTGAAAGTACTTTTTTCAAATGACAAGTAGCTCCAAATGGGAAATGTGACAATTTATTTTACGTGTGATGCATGCACTAAGACTTTAGTCAAAAGAAGAGGGTGGTAAAAAAAAAAATCCGAATTATACAAAACAGGAAAAGGCAGTTCAGTAAGCCTAAAATGAAGAGATCGAACCGATGAAATATAAGTAGATAACGATGAAAAGGTACAATTTGTAAGAAATGTTTCCACTCAAGTAAACCATGTGCATCTAGCGCACTTAAGAGTTAATGTTAATTATATCAATTACTGTGTTTGTAATCAATTACAGCAATAATCATTATTGTAGATTAATGAAATATAATGCTGATAATCTAACCTCTGTTCAAAAATGTATTTGCAACAGTTGCCTGCTTTGAATTATACTGTAAACCTAATTAATAAAATGATCTAAAACAAGAAGAACCAGAAAGTCTGACTTATGAAAAGGTTCAAGCTAATGTGCGTGCATGAGTCACTTAGAAAGTAGTTATACAAAAGTCATGTGTTCAGTGTTTCATTTATCTGAATTCGTAGTAAAATTAATTAAAAATCCTGGACGAATGAGGGATTACACCGATTTATTAGGTTTCTTAATTAAGTTACGTGAGAAAAAAACTTTGAACTATAACATATAAGTGAGCCTTAGAGTTTCCCATGTTCACTCCAGCTCAGATACATCATGCATACAGACAAAGTTGAGTGAATGTCTGCAGTACTTAACCAACCCTGAGACCAAGCATAAGACATCCACGTGCAATCAAGGACAACAGTGAACAGTGACCTCTTGGCACGGAGCATGTGACATTACAGCTCAGGGAAGTGATTTCACAAAGCACCAGGAAATCAAAGTCGTATAAAAACGCACTTGAGAAGAGCATGACGGGGCAGAAATAGGGTTAAGGGAAGCCGCAGCATATTTCTCCTCATCAGACAACAAAGCCTTGGCCATTGTACAAACTTATAATATGATCTATGCAATAATAAGGAACTATTTGTGGGTTCTTGCTTTAATTATAACAAGCTCCATCAATAATGCTTCAGTTGTGCTAACACACTCGCTCATTCTTGTTCCTTCTGTAGCCTGCCCTAGTTAAAAATAGCACTACCCTCTCTTTTTCTCTCCTTCTCCGTTTACATAAGCTGCACGACCGGGGGGAGGGGAGCACTTCCGGTCCGGCCACCCAGCGCAGCATCTGATCCGTACCACTGGGGCTGCTGGGTGTGGGAGAGAGGAGGGAGAAGAGATCCCGCAATGCAGGGAAACCCTCCGATTTGCTATTTCAAACGCTTTCTCCAAGCCACCAATTCCCCTTTCTAACATTAGCACTACCCCATCTTGAATTAGAAGGATTTGTGAACCAGAATAGCCTTATTATTGGGGCCACAGTTTCACAAAATCAAACACTACAGAATGACAAAATACTGACAGTCCTAGTCAGAATAATCACACTGTTTCGGGGTAAAGGGGTTTCAATCCTGCAGTCGCACCGTCATTTTCAACCTGAAGGTACTGCCCTGAGCTAGATTACTCCTTTCTCGTTTCATGGACCATTCCTGGATGAATGAGAGATTACACCGATTTGAGACAGTGTCAAGCAGTTGGTTTCTCATGATTCTGAGAGAAAATTTGACTAATTGAACATAAATTCAGTGGTTCCTCTATTAGATATTACCCAACAAGTTATGTTTTCCAGTTTCAATATAGTTCTCAATTAGTGCAGAATATTGAGTATGAAAATAAAAAAAGCAAAAAGGTTTAAGTTGACATTTCTGTTGAGGAATACCCAACTGAGACATCTACCAGCACGTAGCTGCATATTAACATGATTTCCAAATCCTGCTCATCGGCCCTGCACATCACCATTGAGTCTCGGCCTTTCTACTCACCAGGAGATTTCCCTTCCGAGTTGATTACTGGAGACTATATCCCGACACAAGCAGCCATGGAGAAGTTACACGACATTATCGGGAGACGGCACCCGTAAGCAGTTTTTATCGTAGTGGGTGACTTCAATTACTGTAACCTCAAACGCGTGCTACTGAAATATATCAGCTGCTCTACCCGGGGCAATAGGCCCTTGTATCATTGTTCTGCCCCTATCACAGCATACACGTCTGTCCTGCAGCCACACTTTAGGAAATCAGATCATTCTTCCATTCTTCTGTTACCAGCGCTCAAGCAGGAGGAAAGACAGGAGAAATCCGTCGATGGCACAGAGCTGGACCCCAGAAGGTGAGCTCAAGCTGTAGGCTTGTTTTGATTCTACAAACTGGGAGGATGGGAGGACGTGGTTTCTGATTACGTAAAATGATGTGGACATTTGAGTGAGGTTAAGGCTGAAGGGAAGGATGGTGGCTTTTAATTCAGGAGATGTTGGGCACTATAAGTCAACTAGGAGGGTCATTACGCTGGCAAAAAGAGTTCACAGGGACAAACTGGAACGACCTGGACCTGAGCACGATTCAAGGCATTTATGGAGAGGTTCGCAAGAGGTCACAAACTATAAAGTACGGCCTCATTCCATTTCAGTCACATCTGCTTCCCTTCCAGATAACGTGAACACCTTTTATTTTCATTTTGAGCAGCTGAATTGGGACCCCCTTCCAACTGAGAATTGCAGATTGATGAGAGCAGGGTGTCCAAATCTGTTAAAATAAGGAACACTGCAAGCCCAGATGGCATTACACCACAAACTATCTATAATCCTTTGCTAATGGATGGATTTTGAACAGAGAAAAAGTTCATGATATCAAAATAAGCAAAAATCACCCCGAAATCCGATCTTTTTTTAATATGTAGGTGCCCTGTCAGCTGAACCTGAGCAGTTTGTTTTTATGTTGCGATCTATGAGAAAAATGCTTTCTGTGGAGGATTTTTTTCGCTGCAATACCAATGGAACAATGGCGCACGAGTCCAACTGGCAGGTTTAAGTTAGAAAAACCCTATCCAGATATTTTGATAGATCTATGGTCCAGATGAACAACACTTGTTGAAAGCATTGAAAGTTTCAAGTTTCTGGGAATGAATATCTGCCAAACCCTCTCTCGATCTCTTCACATTAGTGGGACCGTTAAAAAAGGAGCATCAGAGACTATATTTTTGAAATGTCTCCAAAAGTATAGGCTGTCCAAAGAACCACCAATCAAAATTTCTATTGACACTGAATTTTTTTTAAAAAAGTGTTTAGTGTGGTTTTCTCACTACCACACTCTTTTGATGAGGACGTAAGAGGCATCCGGGATAATTGCCATTGCCCCAACATCTACAAAAAATGCTGCAGTTTCCGAGAAACCTCCATGATCAAAACTAACAGCTGCTCTTTTCCCCACGTGGACTTAGGATATTACATTTCACCAAATACAGACACAAAGACATGGAATTTCGGCCCAAGTGTGTATGGTCCTTTTCCCTCTTTACCCATGTGATCGCTACTTTTGTTGTAATCGCACTTCCGGTCCAGCGGGAATTCTATTGGTTTAAACGGAGAACGAGGGAAAAGTCTCAACACTAAAAAATGCAATAAATTAGATTGATTTGTGTAAAATATCCAATGGTCATGTGACCAACAAGTCAACAATGCACCGATTCCCTGGGCGGCCCAACAACAGCTTTTTAGCCTGTGTAGAACTTCTTTTCTCAAGGTCAGCAGCCCCATGTTAACTAATACAACCAGAAGACAGATAATGTCGTATGGCGGCGTCCAGACAGGCTTCCGGAATAAGGTGAATAGGCCTAAATAATCAAGAATGCTAATGTTAGCTGCGGGCTAAATGGTACTGCTATGTTAGGGCTGCCTGCTGTATTTGATCAAGTTCCTATGTTAGTGAATTTTGTTCATTGACAATGGCAATAAAAACCTTTTCTGATTCTGATTCTGATTAACAGAACAAGCTGTTTACTTTCCGGAGTAACGCCAGATCAGCAATGTCTGTTAAAATGTATTTGTGGCTCAAATTTAATTGATTGTGCTTGAAACAATAATAATCCACCAAATAACATCTTAAAAAAGGAATATAGGCTCCTCAGGCCGTAAGGCCCACCATCGAAATTTTATGGACCTGATGGAATTACATAAAAAGTTGTGGGAATTCTCAGCGCACTCAAACGAGAGGCGGATTAAATCTAGGCTCTTTTGTGGACATACAACATTTTCTTCTGATATTTTCTTCTCCCCATGCTCTAAATGGTAAGCCACGCCTGTTTCAAGTTCTTCTATTATTCTGCCAGTAAACATTTTCTGATTAGAATGGTTATAAACATGAAACAAAAGATAGCCTAAGCCTCAGATAACATGGGTTACTTTACAACAAACCCCTTTGATTTACGAATATGAGCGTTTACAAGGTGAATATATATTTTTACTCTATTTCAGTCCCGTTTAATCTTTATAGCTGCTGGAGTTTTGACATTTGAAGCCATTAAAGCAATGCATTCTAAAGCGTTATAGGCATATTTAGACGCAATGCTCATAAACCCTTTTTCTGGGAAAGTTGCGTAAAATCAAATGTAATGTCATTGGTTAGATGTAAATGCTACATTTAGAATATTTATAAAGGCGTGGAGAAATTGTAGACCTTGGCTTTCTTAAAACGGGAAATTAATATGAAATTTGGGCAAATAAATAATTGTGATAAGAGCAAAGAGGCCAAACAGACAGCTTATTAAACTTTCATGGAGACATTTTCTATCATTGCACATTAGCGACGTTTTACAGCTCAGGGTTTCAATGACAAACTTCAACTTTGAAGGGAGTTTTGGCTTATGATTGTTAAACACATCGAATTTAGGCCAGTTGCATGTTGAACGCTGTGTTCACATTGATCGCACTTGTGCTTCCACCGCACTAAATGGCCCATCCATTGTTCACACATTTGCGCTTTGAGTCGTTTGCGCTCCCCGATTCGCCCGAAACATGGAAAACACATTGTGCTGCCCGCCCGCCTGCCCGCCTGCCCGCCTGCCCGCCCTGCCCGCCCTGCCCGCCCTGCCCACCTGACCCCCCTCCGCTTTGGTCGCGCGCTCGCTTCTACATAAGGTTAACATAAAAGACAATCACGAAATCGCAACCATATGTTCCGGTGACGGAGCGCGAGCACGAGAGCATGTGAGCTTAACAAACTTTCTTTGCTTTGCTTAAAACGAGCAGGGGGAAACTTGCACACTGTAAAACTATGATAGGCTACATATGTGACTAATAAATAGTGCCGCCGCTCCCATCAGGCACATAACGTGCAGTGCATAGGGCACCACCAGCTTGACCAGTTTGGATTAAATGACAGAATAGACCATGCAGAAGCTGCAGTGTTTCCTTTTGCAATCAAACGCGGGGCATACAGTAGGCATGAGCAACTCCACATACATATTCTACAGTCCACACGGAGCAAAACAGTCATGAATACATTTCATAGAGGGCACTTTAAGCAGTATTTTCAGTAGGTTTGCTGTAACAATGTGACTGTAATGGCATAGAAATAATATGATTAGCCTAATATTATGGCAATAACTAATAACATGTACTCTGTATCGGTTGATATTGGTTCTCAGCAGATACTCAAAGCTCTATTGTATCTGACCTAAAAAAAAGCAGCATTCCTCATTGTACTTTATAATGTGTAGAGTCACTTCTCCATCTTCAAACATTAATTCAGGTTTGAACAGGCTCAAGAAAGCAGCGTTCATCAGTACCATGTGAACTTTTACACCTCACATGTCTGAGTCCGGGGACACACCTCAATGTACAACTGACTACATATGCATCCACAAAAAAACAAAAACTTGTCCAATCCATTTAGCTGGATAAATGCATGCAACTTGTGAAGGAACGAGACTTACTACTGCGCACAGTCGATAAGTTGATATTCATTGGACCTTTCCCAGCAGGCTCGCACACCCTCGTCCTGCCAGAGGAACTTTGCATGGTCATAAAATTCCTGGAAAGACAAAAAATAAACATAGACATGTTGAGATCATAAAGTTTTAAATAAGGAACTGCAGAGAGGTAATTATTTTACTGCATGAAACAATTTGACTCAACTTAATCCTTGACAGAGTATTATTTTTTTTAATACAAACAGATCAATATAAACTGCAACCAAACATTTACTCTCACATTCAATGTGCAAAAAATGCCCAGATTGTCATAGCAAATGTGAAGATGAATTTCTAGGTTAAATTTAAAATTTTCATAATATTGCATTGCAAATGGGTGAAAATGGATGAGAACAATTTATTAATTATAATAGGCCTTGTGTGTAACTAGGTGAAAGTGCTGAAGGACAGATGGTAGGAGGCAGAGGAGAGATACATGACAGAGGCAGGAAACAAAGTTCACAGAGTTCATAAATAATAAATAATAAACAATAAACTCTGAGCTCTTGAGTTCTGTACTGACAGAACCTGGCTGCTGTCAGCATCCTTGCACGATTATTTCCACAACAAAAACAAATCATAATATTAGAACTAGATAAATAAGAAAAGACACTAGACACATCTTGAATAGCATATACAGCTAAGAAAATGTGTTTAGAGACCATTCCTCAATTTTTTATACAATGTACTGGAAAAGTCTGCAAGTTTTATAATAAACCCAAATTAGGTCTTGTATTTAATGCATATAAAAAAGTACAAGTTAGAAAACACCTTTATTAAAAATATTGTGTAATTGAATTATAAACTAATAGTAAATTAGTAAATTATGCAAGATATAAATGTGGACAACAATCAGTGTCTGTTTTATACTTTGACAATTCTTAAGTTAAATCTTTATTTATTTAATCCTACAGAGATTTAACACGGTCTTGTGTGCTTTATGTCATGATACAATACATGATCACAGTTAACCAGTTCAACTGGTTTCAGCCAGCCCTAAACCAATAACAGGAGGTGGGCCCAAAAGTAGGAGGGGTGAGTGGAGGCATGGCCAATCAGAGTAATTGATAGGCCTTATATGCTTTTATTTAGTTCAAAAGAGTGGGTAAAGCTTTAGAATTAATGTTTGGAGTTTAACCTCCTCTTCTTCAGTGTAGTATCAGACATTTTTTATTATTTACTGAAAACTAAATCACAAATTCGGTCTTCAACCTTCAAGCCATTATTTCAGACACTCGTAAACAGCAGCACAGAGCCAGTACTGCAGTAAATAACATTTCGAAATCGGTACTGAAGCATTCAGAAATTACACAGGCATTGGTGGGGGATATGATATCAGAAAATAATATTGGATAGGTAACATGATTATATCTGAGATTTTACTAAAAATGTTGGCTATTTTTCCCAAGTTTGACAATTTTGGTGAGGTTCATAATGTTACATCCTGGTTGGACATGAGCAAGGGGATATGAATTAGGTAAAGATAATTCCACAACTGTTACCTAGCAACTATAATATAAACGGAAACACAAATATTTTGTTAAACGACTCTTAAACTGTCGAAAAATTGTGTCCAGTGTGTGTTAATTATCTCTGCATTTTTGATGGTATGTTTTGGAGGACACAGAGGGACTGTTTTAACTTTACAAACTGCTACTTGCCTGATGTAATATATGATATTTACCACAGGGACTATGCCACCAAACTAAGTAATAATTATAAAACCTACAGATTTGTCATATGCATTTTAAGGTCAATTCACTTCTTGTGTAATACAAGAACCTCAACCATGACATTTAAAAGGCATATTTTATCTCACATGGAATGCGAGAATATAATCTGATTGTCGTTACTGGGACATAAATTACAATATCTTTAATAGAAGGGATATGCTGGTTATTACAGTAATCACCTCATCTATTGGCTTCATAAAATTGCCATTCGAGTCGAGGCAGGACAGCCACATTTGACCCAAAGGCCTAGAGTGTGGACTTTATGAAACTGGCCCGCATTTGTAAGTTGCCGTGACGCAGCAGACACACACCAGCCTGCCTTGTGCTTACATACAAATACACTTGACTCTTGACTGGAAACTCTCTGCTACACAGATCTGCATCATAAGAGAGCGTCTGGTCTCACTAAGGCTGGAAAAACACAGCAGGACGGCACTTTGTTTTGTCCACATACATGTAACCTTTCTGTGGGCCCAACATCACATTTCAAGCACAGATATTGATCAAAAAGGTGAGTGAATATGTATTCGTTATGACGTTTGTAGAGCTTCGGGGTGTCGCATACATTGTGATTATTTGTAGAGTTTGACTACATAACTACATTGCCATTTAGAATGATAGAAAAAAGATAATTATTTTATTAAAATTACCAAAATATTGTTGCTGTCTTTCTGAGGGCAAAACATGGCGGCATCTTTCTATAAAACAAAGGACTTTATTAGTTTATTTCCTCAGATTTTAGCTTAGTAAAAAACTCCCCCAGCTACAGTAGTCCTGACCTAGCCTAGCACAAAATCTGAAGATGTGTCCCGAGCGACCACTGCTCCTGACCCAGGCCGCTGCGGCAGGGGGGGTTAAAACGGGACGGGAAAAAAGTGTATCTTAACCCACCTTAACTTTACGATTACTTTGCATCAAATGTTGGATAGGCATGTTTTTGTTAGACTCTGGAGAGGACATTTTTTGACTCTTGCCCTGTATCCTGTCTTCAGTTAAGTAATGATATTATTCAATGTTTAAACTCATAAAACCTGGCTGTTGTGACATTAAGTAAGGCAAGCATACTCTCAGGGAGCTTATTCCTTCAGTAGGACAATGACGCTTCAGGTTGCTCAGTGGTTTCAGACGTGTGGAGATGTTCACTGAGGGCGCTCGTGTGCGTCCTGATGATTGGGTCAATGCTTCGGTTCAAAACCACGATGGCACTGTTTTTGTTGCACAGAATTTAAATTTCCAGACATAAATAAACTGCACACCCATTTGTCCGAGGGGCCAGGCGACACCTCCCTGAGTTTGAGAGCCGGTTCCACTAGAGCCATTTAAGGTTATTAGGGACAATGAGAGCTAATCACTGTGGATCTCTCAGGTGAGACACTTATTCAATTGGCACGGCCCCCGGTGGAAGTACACCTGCTAATTACTGCGCTACTCACCTAGGCACCAAACCACAACCCAATGGTTCCTCAGAGGAACCAATTACTAGTGCTAATATGACATTCAACACCATTCAACATGGGAAACCAAATCAGCCTGGAAATCATGTAATGTACATTATAGTCAACACACAAGAAAAAAGTGAGCATCTGAAATAAGTTAATAAGATTATTTATCTTGTTTTGAGTATATTTTGACTGACAATGGAACAAGCATTAAATATGTTGTTTTACTTAAAATAAGAAAAAGACAAGCCTTTTCTAACTTGAAATTAGAAAATAAAATGCTTTTGCACTTGAAAAAAGAACATAACTTACTTGTTCTATTGGCAAATCTTTTACTAAAATCAATAACTTTTTAACTTAAGTTTGTATTTGAAGGTGTATTCCTGTGAAGTCAATTCAAAAGAGATTCATATTCATTCATGTGTCGCTATATTGCAATACAAACATTCCCAACATAATGTAGGTTTAAGAAACATTGTTAGTTACAGTGAATAAGAGGTGCACTTACCGAAGGAAACTCAAAGTCTTTTTGATTTACTAAGTTCATGACATACTCGATTCGGGACTGGTTTGCAGGACAGGCTAACTGGCACGGCGGAGTGAGCGTGCTCATGGCAGCGATGATAGTCTGAGAAAATGAAATGAAAACGGTTATGACAAGTTTAAAAATAAATGTTCTTTTTAACACAGCAACTTGTAGAGAATGAACAAATATTTACCTCTATAGCTTCTTTAATGTTGTTTTTAATGTCATGTATTTTCTGCTTTTTCTCCCTAGAAAGAGAAGACAATATTTAAAGACATAAGGCATCAAATGAAATATATTTACAGCATTGTAAATTAGTTATGAATAAATGCGGGTTTGTTTATTTTTAAATACACTTGTTGACTGTTGACTGATTCAATAGCATTCTTGAAGTCTTGATGAACACAAAGGCCTTTCATTCACATTTATGAAATCAAACAGTCAAGTACACTTTGAAGTAAACACAAGTATAGAATAGTGATTGTAACATGTGAAGGCCTGGGTCTATATTCCAACAATGACCATTAAAAACTGTTCCTGTCCAGACACACATTGTGCTTTCCGGACAAAATGCAACTTATTAAAGCTGTTTACTGCGTTGACAGCAAACTAAGGGCCAGCATTACGACAATAGACAAGAGCAGACATCACATATTATAGCTTCATCCACCTTTCGGAGTGACCAAAACTGTAAACTCTATACTAACAGTAGCCTATTGCCAACCCCTTTCACACAACATACCGTTTATTCAATGTTAAACAATTTCAGAATCACACGGCAGACGTTTGAGCAATGGCTGATAGCAGTGAATGGTGTAAGGTTTTTGAGAAATAAATCATTTAAGTGGCACATTTCTTTCAAACTGTGCAAAAACGTTATCTTTTCAAAAGTTAGATATGTCACAGAAAAGACTGAAATACCACAAAAGCAAACAACTTTATCAGCAGTGCTACACATCTGTGCTCAAGTTTCACCTTTAGACCAAATGTGAATGAAGGAGCAAAATAACCACTTGTATTTTAGTTTATAATTCATGAACACATTTGAGAATTATACGGCAATATTGTCATGAATAAGGGATTATCTATGGATCGTCATCAAGCCCAAATCGCAGCTTTAGCCCATGTTGACACGTTGTTTATTTTCTGGCCTTGTGGATGGATCAAATAAAGCAGCAATAAAGATAATGTCCCCATTATTTCAAGAATATTAATCCAAACACTAAGTCAAATATAGCCTGATAACACTGACTAAAGAGAGAGGGACTATGTGAAGATGCCACATCGGAGGAGCATCCGTTTCACATGGGCAAAAATAAGCACATGATGATAAACTCTTTCTAGGAAAATGCTGATTGAGAGAAGACAAGTGTGACTTTGTTTGCATTGTGTGGAATAAATCCTGGAATAAAGTTTGAGAAAATTCACAAGACCAAGTGGCTCACAACACCTAGGGCCATGTTTCTACAAAAACCTGAAACACACAACACTTTCTTCTTCTGTCAACCAGCTTTGACTATTTACTCCAAAATACAAAATGTTTGAATTGCACTCACGATGGAAGGCTTAGCAATTAAACAAATAGCAAAAAATATAATGACCAAAAGATAAAATCATCAATGTATTTGGTTAACTTACTCTGCATTGAAGCCATTTACATGGAGTATTCGCATTTGTTTGACTATCGTGCTTTTTCCAGATTCACCCGCACCTGAGAGCAAAGAGAGGGCACAAGAAGAAGTCAGGGCAAATCATGGTCACATGACAATCTGTGCAAATGTTACTGTTGCAGGAGGTGGTTACGAGATTTGAACACTTTTGTACAATCTTGGTTCAAAAACCTCACAACAACAGCCTTTATTTCAAATATATTTTCAACGGTAGAATTTGAAAAAATAAATGAAGTGCTAACAATAAAACTCCTAAATTTCCTGTGTTACATAAAGTCCATTCAACAATTTCTTACCTCTTTTATAGTTCCTGATTGTAGAAACGGTAAACTAAAATGCTCGACTCAAATTGCTGTGTGTCTGTGCTTCATGTGAATGCATTAAAAATATTAAGTATCAATAAAAAAGAAAGTTGTTCGAATGAAATGGAAACAAGCCAAAGCTGTGCACTGGAAGCAGCAGCCGGCCTTAGCAGCTAGGCTAAACAGCTGCTATTCAGAGGCTAAGTGTAACTGTGCACAAATCTCCTATCAATTACAGATTAAAATGAACAGGGTAGTCGTTCAAGAGGAAGCTATAATCCTAATAGTAATCCTAATTTGCTGTTCAAGAGGCTTAGTTGCGATGCTATGACCATGACATGGGGGCCTCGAAGACAAAGCCACAAATAGCTTTAGCATTTTAAAATCTAATGTTGTTCATTTGAGTTTGGATTGATTTATTTTAGCTCGTCTTTGAACGCAATTTTCCGTACAACAAATGTTTTTTTAAATGACGTGTAATGTCTTAACCATAAAGGTGACTGATGGCTACATAAAGAATAAGGGCTTCTAAAAGCTCTTTCTGGTCTTATTGTGAAGATGAGAGCCCAGCGGACACAATCCTCCTGGAAAAATGGTTTTCTGTACAGAGCGACTGTTACTTCATTACAATTCTGGATTAATACATGTCTTTTTGTGATTGTATAGATCTAAGAATGTCCAAAAAGAGAAAAGGAAAAACCAGAAAAGGTGAAAAAGTACGAACCTCACTGAATATAATTGAGAGTTATGCTTTTTTATCTGTCCGTTTGTGAAAAGTGTATTGTTTTGGATCTACGCTGAAAGGAGGTTTTGAACGTGTTTAAGTTTAAGGGTAATATAATAAAAAACATTCACAAGTACTATATTTGATATACTATATTTGGTACAACTGCAATGATAAATCTGAATAATTGTGACAACCGGTAGTTGACAATTTAAAAATCACTGTGGTATTTGATCATATTAATCGTTAACTGGACCATACAGCCTGTAAAACACAGGCCACACATGCTTTATAACTAAAACAGCAACATTATCGAATCAAAATGTTTAAAAAAATTACAGTTTCTGATTTACATCAATAATACACTATTTTTTAAATATGATTTATCTAGAAGACTTCAGTTGGCATATTTAAATTTTTATTTAGTTAAAAATATATATTTTGTAGAAATAATCGTTTGACTAAATGCAGACAACTTAAACAATTGTTAGTTGCAGTCAATGTTGTGTTGAGCCCATAAAGCAAAGCTTCTAATCTAAAATGTACAGAAGGTGAAGAAACATGGTCAGTTTTTTTAGTTTTTGCTTAGACGCCTTAAGCACAAAAACTTCAAACTGAGAGAGAAATCAGAACAGCTAATTTACAAACTAGTCTTGATTACTGAATTCATAACTATAATGAGTGTTTAGTTAGTTTTGTAGTGGTGCATAACTGGCTGTGGTCGAGTGCAAATATACTTGAGTGTAAAGGAGCATGAAGAAGTAGAAAGGTGCCAACACCCACCTAATAGTAGTAGCCTGTGAGTGGCCCTATATATTTGTTTGTCTTTTTGAAGCTGTTTCTCTATCTTTTTGTTGGCCTCCCGCTGTGCCTTCTCCTCATTTCGTTGGTCTTCAGTCTTACTATTGCCCAGACAGCCCATCTTCCCAAAAACCCACAGTTTGGGCAGGTTGGAGGGAGGCAGGGTGCTTGCTTGGTGAAGTGGCTTGGAGGAAGGGAGGGTAAAAAATATATACAAAATAAAATTAAAAAATCAATGAATCCTAAAAGCCTTGTAAACCGACAAGACATTTACTGGCAATTTCTCAGCATAGATCAGTCAAAAGGAGAGCAGAGAAACGATGCCGCCCTCTCAGACGCTCGGATCCTGTGTTTTTTACTGTAAATCCGCAATGAAGTCATCAACACTGATACAGAGGATGTAAAACCTACAGCTTCTCTGGGAATAGGCCAATCCTGTCGATCCTGTTTATTACAGGTTGGAATGCAATCACTGGCTTCTTTCACATACAATTTTCTGGCCTCTTTTCCTATAGGATTTCCTCAGTCTGCTCTTGAGCCCATCTTCGGCAGATACCTCCCACTGCCATTCAATTCATTTCCACAGACAACCAAAATACCTCGTTTATTCGAGCGTTTGCCTCTTTCTAGTGGCTCTGGGGGCCTCTTTCGCCTCTCGAATCACATCAGAGGGCGGGTGGCAAAGCAATCAAAAATACATATTCCTGCTAAAATGATGCCGTGTGAATCATCGGGCTTCTCCGGGACTGTGTCTTCAAATCCGTCACATTATACGCCGATTGTCGGGGTTGTCGTCGTGACCGAAACACGCTTATCAATACTATCCTGCCTGTAGTGTCAGGACGGGTTCCTTCAAGATGCTGGTGCCGCTTTTGGCGTAGGGTTCGACCAGACCCTAAAAAGGCCCCTTGTCGTGGTTTTTTTTTTTCGTGGTTTTTTTTTTTTTCGTTCTGTGTGGCGTTAATTTGTATTTCTCCTCACATCAGGAAAGCCTCTTCTCCGCAGGTTTTCCCCAGTTTGTCCTTGAATATAACGCAATATCCAGGTGGTATCTGTGTGAAGGCGCTGTTATTTCCCCGTTTGGCGCATGCACAGCCCACTGTCAAGTCTCGCAGCTTTTTGTATTCCCTTTGAATCCGTGTGGCAGATTGTGGTTACATGTGCATGATACATGAACATACCGCGGTGATTGCAGCCACTAAAGCCCGCTGTGGCAGCTCTTTTGGCGGCGGAGGCTCCGAAGAATCAGTCGGGGAAATGCGAGGCGTTAGTTCGCAGCGTTAGTCTGAATTATGTTGGCCTTTTTTCTCTGAGGATTGTACATTGAGACCATGGATTGAGACAGATAGCGCTGTGGAGGTGGGGTGGGGCAAACCGCTCTCACGGAACCCTGGGAACGAACCAGCGCGTCAAGCGTGCGACCGCAGCGTCAACGTCCGGTGCGAACGTTCACAATAAAAGGACACATGGAAGTTTCTAGTTTAACTAACCGTGAATAAGGAGTCTTTTCATTTAAATGTATATTAAACACAAAGAATAAGAGTTTAATCTCGTGTTTTATCGCATGGAGCTCCCCCCGTTTTGTTGGTGTGCCAAAATAGAAATGTATAGGCCACCAAAATACACTGTCCAAAAGAAAAATGTTGCCAAAGAAAAAAAAGTCACACGCTCTAATATTTCATTGGATCGCCTTTAGCTTTGAGTACAGCTCCCATTCGCTGTGGCATTGTTTCAATTAGCCACTGTGTCATGGCGTGTCAATTTCCATCCAGTGTTGCATTGTTTTTCACCAACTGATCTTGTATTGATGATGTGAGAGAGTGACCACCGCACAAAGCCTTCTCCAGCTCATCCCAAACACTCTCACTGGGGGTCAGGTCCTGCTTCTCCTTTGCTTAATTTCCTTTGCTTGATGCCAATGATTTTGCCAATGAGTCAGTATGTTCCATGACCACGGGATTTGTATTGCCACATGGTTGTTTCAGAAATGAGAAGCCACTCACTGCATCAGTTGGGTTGCAGTTAATACACGTGTTGCAGCTGAAAGACAATCTCCCATTCAGCGGTTATCCAGGAGAGGGAGAGGACCTATTTGCTTAGTTCAATACAAGTGGAGACTTTTTTTTTTTGGACAGGCTGTGTTTTAAGAGTTCTCTGGGTGCTGCTGTGGAGAATGCCGAAATTTCAGCATCCCCTCGAGGGTCCAGCACGTCTTCAGCCTAATGCATTCAAATGGACATTGGTTAATTTTAATGCATGATATTTAGATGGAATTTAAAGCCTGTGGCAACATTTATTCATCGTATGTAGGCGTATGCTTTATTCATCTGTGCAAGTCTATTACATGCTTGGTTTTTATGCATTGTTTATCTCTTTTTGCTTTTAAGCAGACACTTATATTTCCCTCTTAGTTTGGCAGTTTGGCTGCTTCTCTTCCCTCGGGGCGAATGTAGCTACAATATTAGCTGACCACCACCAGCAAACCTACTTTCGTGCAAAGAACAAAACTTGCTGTTAATTTGAAAGACGCCATTCAGGGCACACTGTTCCCTTGTTGTTGCGGCTTGACTGCTGTGGTCCGACAGATCACATGACGGCCCAAAGCGAGAAGCAGAGGTACAGAGGGGAAGAGGCGCCTACTTTGAAGCAATTCTTTTATTAACTATATTCCAAACACATTAATCCATAGTTAATCCTAAAGAACTATACTAAGAAATTTACTATATAGCATAAACACAACTTAACTCCATGAGCCTAGCCTATTTTCTGTCATTTCAAACAAAATCATACTCAGAAAATTATTTCTAGTATATCTGTTGTTGCTACTCAGCGTAGGCTATAGAGACCTATTTTGCACAACAAAGGGTGGAAATAAACAGTTTTAAAATATATAAGATATAAAACATTTCACATCAAGTAGGGCTAGCATTAGAAATATTTCACTTTCCTAGACTCCACCAACTCCAAACCAGGTCTAATTGATCTAATCATGTCATCATGATAAATAAATATATTTTGTTTTTTGTCATTCAGCTACAATTTAGATTGTATTTATTAAGAAAATTTAAGAAAATTTAAGAAAATTTGTTAGGTTTGGGTGATGTCAGTTGCTCGCATAGTGGACCCCTGTCCCTGGAAGAAGAGCCAGGGCTGGAGCATGCACGCTCCACTATGTAAAATAATAAACCTTTAAATAAACACTAGAGAACATGGAGTAAGTCTAGAAGTGAAAATATTCTACAACACCACAACAGCAATAATGCCAGGGTCATCCATGTTGAAAGCAACAAATTTGCACCATTAAGACAATGTCCAAGGAGCATACTGTAAATCGTAACGAGGGAGCCTACATCTTGTCACAAACACGTCGGATGCGGTCCTGAAGAAGATTGTATGTATAAGCTTCCCCTACTGTCTGGCAAGCAGCCTACAAGACACATCTGAAGAAGGCTAAAGGTGTAATATGTAAAGCAAGTAAACAAACGCTCCTGATTGAAGAAAATAATGGTTGATTAATAAAAAAGGTTTTATTCTTGATTTTTATTTTTTTTAGGACAAGGGGAAGAAAGTCTGGAATAATACTTCCATGTGTATCCATACCGCTTGTTCCCGTAGGGTCGCTGACTGACCTATCCCAGTCTTTGCCTCAGGCAGGGTACACCCTGGACAGTGGCCAACTGTCGCAGGGCCAACAGGAGACATAGACACAGCTCTCACTTCATGTCTTTAGAACGGTGGAGGAAGCCGAGACCCGGAGAAGAACCCATAACACGGGGAGGACATGCAGATCCACCAGAGAGACATGTGATGTATTTCGCCAGGAATCGAACATGATTTCCTTCTTGGGAGCGAGAGCTTAACCGCTCTGCCACCGTGCACCACTGCAACCGACACCTACCTATCCACTATTCCTGTTACTTCTAAATACTCTTCATACAACTACTCTGCTCTTTCCATTAGGCTATTTCCAAGTCCTTCAGGGGCTTCAAAGACTTGCCTGGCACCAAAGAGAGGGTAATGGTCAATAGTAGTATTGCCGCCTTTTCACCTTTATTTTATTTATTTATTTGCATTTATTTATTTACATTAAAAAACATTATAACAATATGAATGTACTCGATTTAGCCTAAAGGTTTATTTCCCCCACAGCAGTCCCCCACTACATGGTAATAGACACCCTGAAAATAATATTAAAGTCACATGCATATTACAATATCAAGTAAAGTACATCATTCACTATAGAATAACAACAACAATACTATTTGTGCTCACATTTTGTGATTTACTTTTTGGCATTATTTTAAAAGATTGAAATGATGGGCCTCTCTCATGGGGCACTGAGTGACATGAGGCTGCAAAGTAAGGTGTAAAGATTTTAATTAAAATTGTTGTTTTGAAAGAATATTGCATGAAAAACAGCTGGAATTTTATCTTATGTTTTGGTATTTTGCAAACAAAAATCAAATAAGAACGAGTCATTCAATTTTCAATGCTGAATTTTTGACATTGCGGCAGTATGTTTCTTGTCATCAGTCAGCAAACTTTCCACACGCTTGTTGTTCTCTGCACAGACGGTACGGTTATTGCTGGCAAGAGCAATTGCAACCAGGTAGCCAATAAGGTTAGTTGATATTAAGCAGAAAATAAGTATACAGAATTTTTTCATGAGAAACTTAAAAGAGAACATCTAGTTTTTTCTAAAACTAGATGTTTCTCCTTTGGACCAGAAGGTGGCGGCATCTTTCAAATTGTATGTTCTAATTTACTTTGGGCTAGGCTTATAAACATATAGACCTATCATGCCATCTTTTCAAAGCAACATGTTAAACACAATTGTTCATTAAGAAAAATAAAATAAGACATGGCTTCAGTGATTATTAAAGCTTTTTTATTTTTTTATTTTTTTCTGTTATTCTGCTGCAGTACAAAAGGACCTTCTGACATCATCAGTGACCTCACGAGGAGGGCAATATAAAGCCCCCATCATGAAGCATCTTGTATCAGAAACTCCTACCTGCCTTTGTAGAACTCAATCAACATGCGAGAAATTGTACATCTCCAAATTGGACAATGTGGCAACCAGATTGGTTCAAAGGTAATAAGATTTATTAATTTCTTCTTTATCTTTTACTATTTATTTGAGACCACATCAGCTGAGCCTTAACATGTAGGCATAGTTGTATTGTTTATCTCCTGTAAATGCTATAATGTCTGTATAGGAGAGACAATTTATTAGACTGAATATATGAAAAAAAAAAAATCCCCAAAACACATTTCAAGTGTATTAGCATGTTCTATTTGTATTTCTCTAAATGTTTATCTGTCGATCGTTCCCTTGCACCCCAGCATGTCCTTGTGTGCACCCATAAGGTCAATGGGGTCTAGCAAAAACATGAATTGGGTTCAATCCAAACCAATTAATATTGCTTTTATTTATTTTTATTTTTTGTTTAATTACTTAAAACAACCAAGTTTCACTGTTTTTGTTCAATGGTAGTTCTGTATTTGTTAAAAAAGTGTATTTTCCTTTTGACTATTTTGTGCATGAGATTGGTCCAGTTTTTACATTTTCAACCACAGAATGTTTATGTACAGTATTGTGTTTTAGGCCAGTCAGTTCTGAGTGACAGAGGGTGTTCCCTGTTGGTTATTTAAGAAAAAGATAAGAGCCCAGCTAAACTGGCATGCATGGGTGTGACATTTTTAACAGGCTGTTCTAAAAAAGAAATAGGAATTGATAAAGATAGATGCTTGTTTTTAAAAATTGACTATTAAAAAATATATGTTTAAAATAAAATTGACACATGAAGATTGTTAATACAATAAATATGAATATGGATAGCATACATTTTAGATGAACTGAACACTAAAATAAATATGATAGCTGTACTTTATGTATGCCTAAATAAACACTTACCCCCATATATATATATATTAAAAAATATATATATATAATAAATAATAATAATAATATATATATTCCCTTCTTCTCATATATATATATACGGACATATACTGGACACCCGCGTTGAGAAGAAGGGAATATATATATATAATAATTATTATTATACACACACTGGAGGAGTGGCTACAGCAGATCCCTGGAAAAACATCAGACATCTCAGTCCAGAAAAGGAACAGCAAAGATACTGCGCTACACTGTCCAATAAAACCTACGGGCAAAAAAAAGAGCAGACTTGTTGTCACAATACTGAACAATTACTGGCTCATTTCTAATCGGCCATTTGTGGGTAAAGTCCTGAAAAAAAAGTCATGTTTCTATACTTTTAAACCTTTTCATGGTGTATTGTGATTTTAACATGCCCTTCTTCTGTGAAGCACTTTGAATTACATTGCGTACAAATTGAGCACTACAAATAAACCTGCCTTTCTTGGTCTGTTTCAGTTTTGGGAAGTGATCAGTGAAGAACATGGCATCAATGCCATAGGAATCTACGAAGGAGACACCAGTGTACAACTGGAAAGGGTCAACGTCTATTTCAATGAGGCGCATGGTAAAACACAGTTGTAACAGTCAAGTTGCTAACTAAATAGTGACTGGGACAGCAGTGGCTGAGGAGGTCAACAGTTCAAATTTTTGCAATAGCATAGCATACTGTCATTGCGCCCTTGGGCATCGCATGAATCCTGCAGCTACATTTTTGCAGTCGGCCTCAAGGAGGCTGTGGATTTATGTTTAGCCCATTGCTCATTAATAAAAGACAATATTTCAAAGGTGCATTATGTAACTTTTTTGGTAGGGTGATGTTATGGGAAATGAATGAATGAAGCTTTGTGCTTTATGGTTTGTGAGAAACTGCTAAAAAGACCTTGAGATACTGCTATCATAACAAAGTTTCACTTAGTGTCCTCAGTGTTTCCTCCTTGCACAACCTTTCCGGTGTGATGTGAAGACCTATGTATAAATACTGTCAGCACAGCCCCTTTTGGGGAAGATTGTAACTCTGCACCTGATGGACTTAAGTCTTTTCCAACTTTGCACCAAAGATTTTTTTCATCAAATAAAACACACAAAAGATATTCTCTTTTCCTTGGATTTCTTCATTCATTTTAAAATGAATTTCCACAACAGTGGCCATCAACTGCTTCTCTCCCTGGAGATGTTATTGCTTTCCCTGGAATGTTCCACTGTATGGCATTATATATATATATATATATATATATATATATATATATATATATATATATATATATATATATATATATATATATATATATATATATATATATATATATATATATATATATATATATATATATATATATATTATTGTAATATATATTACATTGGATAAATTACAGGTGTTTCATTGCTGAAACATATTTTGAAAAAAAAGCTGTCTCCACTCAACAAGTCTGACCTGTAACTTGTCTCCTGCTTGTCTTCATGGCTATAAAGAGCACCTTTACTACAAACTAGTGCCTGTTTTAACAGTGTTTAAACTATAGAAAGATTATTTACACTAACAAACATATTTCATGTTTAGGTGGCAAATACGTGCCCAGAGCTCTACTTGTTGACCTGGAACCAGGAACTATGGACAGCGTCAGAGGGAGTCGAATTGGGCCACTTTTTAGACCTGACAATTTCATTCATGGTGAGATAAAGTTGAACTTTACTGTGGTTAATCTATTTTTTACAAATTATTTGTGTTATTTTTCCTGAAAATTGTGTTTTATTGTGCTTAATATTTATTGCTGCTCATTATTTCAGACACAAATCCTTTAGCTTTATCAGTATCATAATAGTGATGGTACATATTACTGTTGATCTAAATATTTTCTGTATCAATACACAGTGCATTTCCACATGTTGTTATATTACAGCCTATTTCCCAAATTGATTGAATTAATTATTTCCCTCAAAATATCTGCAAAAAATACCCCATAATGACAATGTGAAAGACTTTTGTTTGAATTTTTTGCAAAAATAAATACATAAAAGAGCACATAAGTATTCACATGACACTCAAAATTCCACTGATCTCCTTGTGATGCTTCTACAACTTGATTGGAGTCCACCTGTGGTAAATTCAGTTGTTTGGACATGATTTGGAAAAGCATTGACCTTTCTATATAAGGTCCCACAGTTTCAGAGGGTAAACCAAGCCATGAAGTCCAAGAAATTGTCTGTAGACCTCCGAGACAGGATTGTATCATGGCACAGATCTGAGGAAGGAAATTGAAGGTTGCTATCAGCACAGTGGCCTCCATCATCCCGGCCGAACTGAGCAACCGGGAGAGAAGGGCCTTGTCAGTGAGGTGACCAAGAACCCGATTCTTCTCACTCTTCTCCAGCGTGTCTCTATGGGGAGAGGAGAACCTTCCAGAAGAACAACCATCTCTGAAGCACTCCACCAATCAGCCCTGTATGGTAGAGTGGCCCGACAGAAGCCACTTCTCAGTAAAAGGCACATGACAGCTGCCTGAAGGATTCTCAGACCATAAGAAACAAAAAATATCTGGTCTGAAGAAACAAAGATTGAACTTTTTGGCTTGAATAACAAGTGTCATGTCTGGAGGAAACCAGGCACCACTCATCACCTGGCCATTACCATCCCTACAGTGAAGCATGCTGTAGGGATGTTTTTCAGCAGCAGGAACTGGGAGACTAGTCAGGACAACAGAAATATGAATGCAGCAGTGAAGCAGTGAACAGAGACATCCTTGATGAAATCCTGCTCCAGAGCTCTCTGGACCTCAGACTGTGGTGAAGGTTCATCTTCCAACAAGACAACGACCCTAAGCACACAACAGGATAACAAAGGAGTGGCTACAGGACAACTGTCTTTGAATGGCCCGGCCAGAGCTCAGACTTGAACCCAATTGAACGTCTCTGGAGAGATCTGAAAATGGCTGTGAACCAACACTCATCAACCAAACTTACTGGGGTTAGGAGGTTCTGTAAAGAAGAAACTGCCCAAAAATAGGGGTGCCAAGCTTGTAGCATTAAACCTCAAAAAGAAGTTGAGGCTGTTAATAGTGCCAAAGGCTTTTTAAGAAAAATATATGTATGGGGTATTGATGGTTAACTTTTGAGGCAAATAATGAATTTAATACATTTTGGAAATAGATTGTAACATAACAAAATATGGAAAAAGTGAATTGCATTATTGCATTAACATACCATTAACGAATGCAGTAAGGAAGATGGTTATAACAATATATCTGCAATAAAAAACTTTGCTATCTTTCTTGGGACATACATACTGTACACAAAATCACTTTCCATGTCCTAGATCAGTCTTTAGCCATTGAAGTCCTAAATTTGATTGCAGCAGGTTTGATAAGTTTGTCTTTGTAAAATTGGTATAAGAATGAAAAGGGAATGAAAGAGTACTGGCAAGGATGAAATGGAAAGTGTTCAAGGCAAGTGAGTAAAAAAGCAGCAATGTTTACAACTGTTCACATTGGCACAGAGGAAAAGTTGTTTGGGTTGTGTTTGTTCATAATGTGAGGTGTCTTGAAGTTAGATGCTATTACATTTTTGCAATCCATTGTAGGAAACTCTGGAGCTGGGAACAACTGGGCAAAGGGTCACTACACAGAGGGGGCTGAGCTGGTGGAGCAGGTGATAGACCGTGTGAGGAATGAGAGCGAGAGCTGCGACTGCCTGCAGGGCTTCCAGCTGGTCCACTCTTTGGGCGGTGGCACTGGTTCAGGCATGGGCACCCTTATTATCAACAAGATCAGAGAAGAGTATCCCGACCGCATCATGAACAGCTTCAGCGTTATGCCGTCACCCAAAGTTTCTGACACAGTAGTGGAACCCTATAATGCCACATTGTCTGTGCATCAACTCCTGGAGAACACAGACGAGACCTTCTGCATTGACAACGAAGCCCTCTATGACATATGCTTTCGTACCCTGAAGCTCACTACGCCAACCTATGGAGATCTCAACCATCTTGTCTCCATGACAATGAGTGGGGTCACTACCTCCCTCAGGTTTCCAGGGCAACTCAATGCAGATTTGAGGAAGTTAGCGGTAAACATGGTGCCATTTCCCCGCCTACATTTCTTCATGCCAGGCTTTGCTCCTTTAACTGCCCGTGGAAGCCAGCAATATAGAGCACTGACCGTTCCCGAGCTCACACAGCAAATGTTTGATGCACGTAATATGATGACTGCTTGTGACCCCAGAAGAGGGCGGTACCTTACAGTGGCAGGTGTATTTCGCGGACGTATGTCAACTAAAGAAGTGGATGAACAAATGCTTGCAATCCAACAGAAAAATAGCAATAACTTTGTGGACTGGATCCCTCATAATGTCAAGGTGGCTGTGTGTGACATCCCGCCATGTGGTCTCAAAATGTCAGCCACATTCATCGGCAATAACACAGCTATTCAAGAGATATTTAGACGAGTGGGTGAACAGTTTTCTTCCATGTTTAAGCGCAAGGCGTTTCTTCATTGGTATACTGGAGAAGGTATGGATGAACTGGAGTTCACAGAAGCTGAGAGCAACATGAACGACCTGGTGTCCGAATACCAACAGTACCAAGACGCTTCAGCAGAATTGGATGGAGATGGTGAGGAAGACGAAGACGAAGAGGAGATGCCCTTTTCACGACCAGCAGCCAAAGTGCAGCCCCAACTGGATGTTCAATTGGAAACAGTGACTGAGATAAGTGGGGAAACAATAGATTGATGTATACTTTGTGATGTGAAAACATTTAAATATGCAGTTTGTCTTAAAGATAATGTGATGTTTTATGATTTATTTCAGATTTAGTTATTTGAAAACTTGTAGGATGTGATATTTTTTTGCCAGAAAGGTGTTGGTTGGTTGGTTGGTTACAATGAAAAACAGGGGATTGGCTGGCCATGTGTCCATTGTGCTACAAACATTATGCAATACAAAAATGGAATAAAATCGTATGATGTGATATAGATATTAAGCATTGGCAGTATGGTTTTTAAAAAAGTAAAGCACCATTGATTAAAACTTGTAAATGTATAATTAAAGTTATGCTATTTTTTCAGTCAAATGGCCACTTTTAAGATAAGAACATTTTTAATTAGCCAGTTGGTTCACTGATGGACAGCATGCTGACAGCTTGGTGACACTGAGCTCAATGCAGCCATAGAGTTTCCTCCCACTGTGACAGTCTGGGGCATGGTGATTACACACAACTTGGGCTGGAGTGTCTGTGGACGGAGATAAGCTTGCATGACGTGTAAATGACCTGGTGACATTGCAAGTTTCAAACTATAGTAGACTTTAAAGGCTCAATACACATGGGGTGGTATGGCTTGATTATATTTAATGCCAATGCATTTATAGCTTTGCCGTTGTGAATCATTCTTATAGTGTTCAATGATGACTTTGAGATTTTCTTCAGGCTCAATATTTTCATATATTATATATTTTTCTACATTGCATTTTCTTAAAATAAAACATGACCTGTCAAAGATATGAAGTACCGGTATGCATGTTCAAATCAAATATTGTTTTTTATTTTTTTTTACTTCAACTGTAATGTTGATTTATTTTAATTTCACATTAATTTATGTTCATTTCACATTCCATATCAAGAACAGGGGTGATTTAATTAGAACAGTCTTGTTTACCCCATTTATTCTTAATTACAAAAACATTATGGAAAATGGTGACTAGTAGAAACTATATTTTTGCTGAAACCTGAAAAAGATGAATGTTTTCTTTTTTTTTTGCTTTTTGCATTGTCCCTGAGCAAATAAATAATTTCAAATTCAAAGAATACAGGTTATTTGTTGTTTTTATGTTTTTGTATGTTGTCACCTTGTACGCACGTTTATGTTTTCATGGCACAGTGGTTAATGCTTCAGTCCCATGCGGGGCCTTTACATGTTCTCCACCTTAGGAGATTTTCCTCTGGGCCTACCACTAAAAACATCCAATACGCTCCCCTTTAGTACAAGAACTCGCCTGAAAAAGTTATTCAAAAATCTCAGTGGGACTTTCCAAGTGATTCTACTTTTCTAATTGGAAAGCAGTATGAGCATCACACTTTAGGTTTATGTCTATGATTTTAACTCTCAATATTAAAACCCGAGCACCTGCAGCCAATCATAAAGCGCTCACCATCAGTTCAGTGAGGGAATTCTGGACATTTCAGATTTTTTGTCAAATTGCGGGCATTTAACACATGCTGCTTGTCACTTAGTGACCAAAGTGGTTCGCAGTGGTCCCTAGCCCTCTGTTGACTCCCGGTGCTCAGCTCTGCCATGAGGCGCCTTTTGGATAAGCAAAATCGGGGCAGAACCGAACGATGTCAATCGACAGTGAAGTTTCTGGTTTAACTCTAGGTCTGCACGTGGCTGCTGGGCGTTTTTCTACGCCCTAACTGGACACTTCAGCTGCCGTCGATCGTCAACCTTCGATCTCACATTTTCAGTGAGATCGAAGGTTGACAATTTCTACTAAAATGTCATTACAACATTCTTAAACTGCCTATTAAATTGTCTGCGTTTTACCAACAAGCTTTGCTAACATGGAAACTTTGCCATACCCACTTCTCACCTAGTAGAAGAACAATTATTTGGAAAAATTAATCCATAATCAATCGTAATAAATCATTATTATTTTTAAATGTATGAATAAAAATATTATTTATATGCAAGATTTAGGCGTAAAGCCTCAAGAATATAATTGTATATTTCAAAGCTTTCCCCAAAGGATGGTGGAGCTGAGAAAAAAAAAACACAAACATATAACCTCCCAGAAAATGTGTTCAATAATAGAATCAAAGATAAAAAGTGCACAAATATTAGAAAGACATTGGAAGACCCAAAACAATTATCCATATAGGCAAGGCGTACTGGGCTGCAAATTTTGCCGATATAAGATGGCTAGTAGCTTTTGACTATTGGTCAGTCAGATGCAATGGAAAATTATACACAATATTTATCCCACCAATCGTTTTATTTCTAAAATGATAGACATAAACCACCTGCTGCATCTTTTGCACAAAAAAAAAAAAAAAAAACTAAAACATTTCTTTTACTATTGTAAACCCTGTTGTCAACTATGGAAATAGTTAAAACGATATATTGCATTGAAAACTTTGCTAATAATCAAAGTCACGTATGAAAATATTAACAGTCTTCCATCACAGGAATAGGAACTGGAATATATAGTCAATCTGCTGATTTTATTAGGAAAGTACCACATTCATAAAATGAAATATGAGGAAAATAGCCTTCCCCTCTTCAAGTTATTGTTATATGATTTGCACAATGACATTTAAAAAAGGATAATAAATACATTTTACAACAAATAACAAGAAAAAAAAAAAAAAAAAAAAAAAAGAAGGAAGAAGAGGGATGAGTGATTGTATAATTTGGGGGGGGGGGAATTGCCTATTAGATGCTCCAAGTCAACCCTGTGTGATTCCCAAGGTTGAACATATAGAATGTTGTTGTGTTGCTTATAATGGCGGTTAGCAGCCAACTGAAAAGGTGCATTTACCGCCACCTACTGCAGTCGCGCTTCTTCAAAGTGTGTTTTAGTCTTTACCGTTAAAGAAGGAGAGAGGGAGAGAAAGAGGGAGGTAGAGGGAGAAATAGAGCGCTGATACAAGGTAACACAGTCTTAATAGTCTGAATGTTTTCCACTAAAAGGCCTTCACCTGCTCTTTCAGCTCGTGTGTGGGTCACGGTGCGGCAGTGCGGTAACACTGCGGAAGTGCGTCACACACACGCACTTGTGTGTGCCCGGTAGCCGGTAGGGGGTGGGACCTTGGGTGCTAGTCCTGGTTGAGCGTGGAACGTTGGATCGTCGTCTTTCACAGATTGAAATTCTGGCAACTGGGGCTTATTCACTTAATTTCGACTCAAATAAAACCATGAAGATTTGGACATCAGAACACATCTTCAAGTAAGTAGATATTTTACTATACCAATGCAAGACAATGGTCTCTATGGTTGTCACGTTGCGTTCCTGACCTAACTATGATACCGGTGACTTGATTGCTGCTTTTCCCGATGTATCAAACATTCTGTAGGCAACCAAGGGGTAAAATATAGTTACGTGATAGTAATCCAATCTCTTAAATCCGCTAGTTTGTCATACAGATTGTGTTGTCTTAAAGCTAGCTTATGCTAGTTGTGATGTTGGAATGGATATTTCTCGAAGTGCAATAGTAATGTAATGCGTTCAAAAAGCCTGTCATCTTTAAGAAGACTATTAGTGTTGCCCACCACTCTTGGCGCAACCTTTCCCCTACTTTGATGTCGCGCGTGATGACGTAACCTGCACGCTGGGCACGCCAGCTCTGTCTCCCTGACAACCATTCATTGCTCTTTTCTGCTCATTATTGTTATTATTATTATTACCCTGTCCAGGATGTACCCCGCCTAAGGCCCAAACGCACTGGGTCACCCGCAACCCCTAACGGGAACAAGCGGTAGAAAATGAATTTATTATTATTATTATTATTATTATTATATACTTAGATCTTATCATTTTGTAATCAGTAGACGCTCTTGTATTATCACATAATGGTTCTTTTTAAGCCATAAAAAACATGTAATGATGTGTGTTGGTGCAAGCTATACAAAAGAATAGAACGTGCCCTTCCCAGGGCCCTTCTGGATTCAGGATTGGTTTTTCTTGTGGTCTACCTAGTTTAGCTAGTGAACATATTTGCCAGTGTTTGTAGTTAATTCGTATACATTTGCACATCAAGAAATTTATTTTATATATATTAACATATATATTAACATATAATTTAATATATATACAAATATATAATAATTATTATTTTATAAAAATAAAATTATATTTTTTTTTTGTTTCAGCCATCCATGGGACACTGTGACTAATGCTGCCATGCAGAAGTACCCAAACCCTATGAATCCCAGTGTCATTGGTGTTGATGTTTTGGACCGATCTATTGACACACAGGGACGGCTCCACAGTAAAAGACTTCTCAGCACAGAATGGGGCCTTCCATCTATAGTGAAATCTGTAAGTATTTTTGGTGGAACTTGATGCCAGTATTCACCTCTAGCGCTGCCTCATTTTATGATAGGAAACTAGACGATGCCCCAAGCATGCCCTTAACCCATGTGGCTATTTCTGTTCAGTGATACCATAGAACTGTCCACAAGATACAGTAAATGCTGTTTTATGGCATGGTGTGTGCCATGGTGTCATTCCTGTCATTACGTAATTACTTGTCACCCATAACTGCATGAGATGTAACTTTTTATGTCAGTGTTTTTTGGGTTTAATAATAATAATTAATAATTAATGATAACAACAACAACCTGTGGTAGTAGGAGCTCTCAGCACCATGATTTGAAAAGGACCAAAGAGAGCACCAAGGTCATCACAATTCCTTAGAGATGCAGAAGATTGCACTGATGGGGACAGCGAGTCCTGTGTTAATCCTTTTGTCTCTGGTAAAGACATGGATAACTCAGAAGCCACTGGAAGACAACATCTAAGAAATAGACATAATAATTCAGATTCAGATAGCACTTTTTTGGACACTCAAAAAGACACTTTACTTGCAAGGATATCCTTTAAGCCGGTCAACATAAAAAAATTATATATATACATATATATATATATATATATATATATATATATATATATATATATATATATATATATATATATGTATATATGTATATATATATATGTATATATGTATATATGTATATATATCTTTGTTGTGTATGTTTATGTTTATGTTTATAGCATTGGAATTGTTTTCTGTGCATTCTTTGTAAAGCATATATAGTCTTTCTATTAACACTTTATATCTCATATTATGTCTCTTTAGATCATTGGTAACTCGCGGTCATACACTTATGTTCAAGAGCATTCAGTTGTGGACCCCAAAGAGAAGACACTAGAACTTCAGTCTACTAATGTGAGTTCCCCATAACAATGACTGCGAAGTTATTGCAGTCTCAACTTCAATAACGGCAAAATCCACTCTTTGGTGAAACTTTGCTCCTTTTAAATGCAGATGTTTTATTTCAATTATAAGCATTGTTGTGTGCTGGCTTTGATATGTGCTGCAACAATTTCTGGCATCAGAGCTGACTAGTTCTACACCTTCACTATGACTCATGTGTCAATACTCAACAGCTATGGTGCCTAGTTTTGCGTATGTGAAAGACTTCTCACTTGTTGTGTTTCTTTACCAGATTAGTTTTACAAACTTGGTTTCTGTGGATGAGAAATTAACATACAAGCCACATCCAGAAGATCCAGAAAAGTAAGCACTCGTACTCTAATGTTTGTCCCACTTCCCATATATGTACTTTGTTTGGTATTGTAAGTCTATTACTAATAAAATGTCTTTCTAGAACAATACTGACTCAGGAAGCTATCATCTCAGTAAAAGGAGTAAGTCTAAGCAGTTACCTGGAGGGAGTTCTGGCCAGCACAATCTCTACTAATGCTGGAAAGGTTAGTCTCAACCATCTTTTATACAATTTCTATTTCATTTCAGTTCAGTTTAATTTCCAAAATGTCACATATTCAGAACATACATACGTACGTACGTACGTACGTACGTACGTACGTACGTACGTTCACTTGCACAAATTCACAACATGAATCAATATTTCCTGTTACACAGGGCCGTGAAGCCATGGAATGGGTAATAAGACGTTTGAATTCTGAAATTGAAGAACTGGCAGCCACAGCCCGTGGAACCATGCGGACTCCTTTGGCAGCAGCTGCAGTCACAGAGAAATGACACCTGACAATGACAGTCTGGGTCAAACTGTATCTCCATACCTCCATCTTCCTTTATAACTATCTTGTGCTTGTTGGTGCTCTGGATTTAAATTGAGGTTGCCATTTAACATCTATCCACTCTGAAAACCTGCTCAGGGACAAGCTTAAACCAAACCCGTTAGCGCTGTAGTGTTGGTGAAGAAGAATGGAAGGCACAGGATGCACTAGTCAAATGTGCCATTTCACAAGCTCTTTGGCAGTAAAAGCACATATGGTTTTATTCTGAACGAGACCTCATAATGCCAGCAGAGCTTTTCTAGCTATGAAAAAATGCTTTCCTGGTGTAAGACTGTGATTGTGAGTCAACTAGAAAATGCTGGCTGTAAACTGATGAAATGCATCTCGGCATCACTGAATGTTTTTTTTTTAAATTTATATTCTTATTATTTAGGTTACCATTCTTTACATTAATAATTCACATGGAACCTCAAGAAACCTCTCTGCACAGATGCCTCATTGAAACAGTCTTCCTATGTAAAATGAAGGGATCAGTACTTCTGCCACAGTCTTGTTGAATATCATGTTCTTGTTATTTTAATGTTTCTTCATTGTTTGTCAAGTTTGTATGATTGTACTTATATGAAAATAAGTTTTGGATTCAACATGTTGAACTGTATCTCTTTTTGACAGTTATTTGCACTAAAAATATATAACAAAATACGCTGCTACACATGCTGAAAAATATGTTGAAATCACTATTGTGATTGTCGTTACAGTTGCATTTTAGAAAGTCTTTGTACAGTACACCTTTTGTTGTAAAGATGCCATTAGTTTCTTGTAATATTTATTTAAATGTATGGTCAGGTTTGAATGAGTGATATTGTATTGATATTTTGAAGATATTTGCATATTTCATGTTATAGTAACCTAAGGAAGCTGGCAATAAAACTACCTTGTCCTGTGCCATTTATTAGCCATACATGTCTTTATTTTTAGACTAGTGCCATTCACTAAAAGTAGTAACGTTTACTGCCCTCATGTGGACAATTCTGACATTAAGACATAAAGGACAAAACCAAACAATGTAAAACATGATTAGCGTCATTATCTGAATTAGCCATGTAGCTAAATTACACATGGCACGTCTGCACATTTAATTTACATTGCTAGTATGAAATTAATTTATAAAAAATAAACCCCGTTTTATTGCCTTGCTTGTTACTGACATCTACAGTTCAGAAAGGGTTTTGTTTCTTTGCGTCTTTACGTCAAATCTTAGTAGCCAATGTGGATCGAGCTGAAGCTTTTCATTGACCAATCAAAAGGGTCTGCTGCATTTAAAGGTTTTGAACGGAGTTTGGTTTAAAATTGAAAAAAGCGCTTGTGGAGTGAGGACTACTTTAGATCGAGACGATCTGCTCGCCTCCAATCTTTATTTGTTCTTTTTATACCACGTTTCGACACGTTTTTGGAGACCCATTGATCCGTCTCCTGGGTTCTTTGTAGACCTGTTGCAGTAACGTTAGCATGCGGTTTTAGCTCAAGTAATCGGGGTTCGAATTTGCTAAAGGCTAAAGGCTAACTAACACCGGAAAAGCAACACCAGACATTAAAAAGGATAGCTAACTTTAATTATCGCCCTAGGTAAGTCGTTCCTAGATCATCATTGAGTTTAGTTTTTGTTGTCTGGTGGGGTTTGTGCTGTTTTTTTATTTTTTTCTTCACCCACTCGGTTTAACATTAGCCTGCTGTTTATCGGTGTGAATACAGACTATTTATAGGAACATTGTTCTTAATTTCTAGCTAACGAGGCGAAGCAAATCTTGTTCTGTTACCAAGTTGCACCTGACTTCTAACATGTTGGCAATTTATGTGTTGAAGGCAATGGATTCTTCGGCAAGGGTCAAAATGTCGAAGGAAGTCAATGCACCAAGGCCTAAAGCAAAGGTAATGTAGCTTTTGAGGAGTAGTAGTAGTTTTGTGTGTTGTTTTGTAATATATTACAGGGTATTACTACTCCAGCATACATGCAACATTTGTTAACTTAATTTCATATCAAACTCAAAATTGTGACAAAGTTTAGTAGTAGTTGATTGGCCGCTTTCAGTAGAACGCTGTTACTGTACATTTAAATCTAGGACATTAGCCTTGACTGTACTGTAAACCATTTTAATTCCCAAAAATCGTACAGTGAAATGTACACTATTATATTGTGTAAATGAATAATGTTAATCTTGCATTGCGTTGACATTATCATTGCAGGCCGAGATTGATGGGCCAATGCGCGTTCCCATATCTCAACATGCCCAAATGCCTCAGCGCGTCATGGGTGTTTCAAATGGACCCCTGAGACTGCAGCGACCGGTCACTCACCAAAAACCTGTATGCCACGTCTCGGCAGTAGTGAAGCCAATGTCTGCCAATGGGCAAAATATTAATCCAATTATTCAGAATGGTCAGCCAAAGCCACAGCAAAAAAACACACTGCCTATATCAAGTTTGCATCCAAACCCACCAAAAACACAAGAGTCCAAAGTGAACTTGGAGCAGCAAAAAAACGTAACTGAACCATCCAAGACTGAGAGAACGCAGAGTATGAAAAACGATTTAATAAATCTACGTTAGTCTTCCTTATCCCTCAATATTTAACAATTTGTCTCTTTGCAGATAAACCTACAAAAGGATCACAGTAAGTGTTTTTAACGAGTTACCTCTGAGTGTTTTTTTTTTTTTTTTTTTTTTTTTTTCAGAGGGTGAATTAATACACAAATGTTTTTGAATGTATATTTTTCTTCAGAAAGCCATGGAACCTGGAGAACTTTGAGATTGGGCGGCCTCTCGGAAAGGGCAAGTTTGGCAATGTCTACCTGGCCAGAGAGCGCCAAAGCATGTTCATCTTGGCTTTGAAAGTTCTATTTAAGAAACAACTTGAGAAGGCCGGCGTGGAGCATCAGCTGAGGAGGGAAGTGGAGATACAGTCTCATCTGAGGTAAATGGTCCCAAGATATAGATGGATGTATATGTATATGACCATGACCACATTAGTTGGGTGTTTCGTACCAAATGTTTTGGGGCCTGGTTTAGGATATGATTGACTTAAGGTTTGACCCCTTACAATAATTTCTTGAGGCTGTGATTGTACTTTACGATGAGTTTTGGTTGTCGTCGCATTAGTTAAGAAAATGTATTCGCGTCAATAGTAGGAGCTATTGACCTCTGAATGTAGGCTTGTTTTTCAGGCATCCCAATATACTGCGTCTTTATGGCTACTTCCACGATTCATCTCGCGTGTACCTCATTCTCGAGTTTGCTCCCAAAGGACAGCTTTATAGTGAGCTACAGAGATGTGGAAGGTTTTCTGAAGAGAGAAGTGCCACTGTGAGTTCACATTTTGTGTGCCATTTTAATGTCAAATGTTTAGCTTGGCCTTAGGCCGGCCACTATTCACAAGGACGCCATTGCTTTGTTGTACCACTAGTCTGCATAAATCTGACTTCTGTTCTGCAGTACATCATGGAACTGGCTGATGCCCTGAACTATTGCCACTCAAAAAATGTAATTCATCGAGATATCAAACCAGAAAACTTGCTGCTGGGTGCCAATGGAGAACTGAAAATTGCAGACTTTGGCTGGTCTGTTCATGCACCTTCCGCAAGGTACAGTTTTGTGATTTAGTTTCCCAAAGGACTTTTGGGGGGGGTGTAGTAGTTTCCAACGAAAGACTAGGCTGGATTTATTTAAGGGGTCTTGTTAAAAATCAGGTCGAGTATTGTAAGTTGAATTTAATACCAGCATAAATTCGATTCCAGTGGGATATTGAGTCAGTTGTATGGTGGTTTGGGGAAACGGTGAGCTGGGAAATTTCCTGATTTTTATATATTTTAATTTAGGAGATCCACCCTATGCGGGACCCTGGATTACCTGCCTCCCGAAATGATTGAGGGGAAACCTCATGACCAAAATGTTGACTTGTGGAGTTTGGGTGTCCTCTGTTATGAATTCCTTATTGGACAACCTCCGTTTGAAGCAAAAACTCACGAGGAGACCTATCGTAGGATATCAAGGGTAAGGTGTTTGTTTTTCTGTTCTAAATTCTTGATTTCTGAATTGGCAACCTTTTTTTTTTTTTAAATGTGGTACCTGATTTTCACACTGCTTTAACAGACTGAAATTTCTCATTTACAAAAATTAATTCATTTGTGCGTTTAGAAGGAAAATATTGTGTAATAACATGGGGCATATCTTTTTTACTCTTGGTCTTTAGTAGATGGAGAATTTCAAATGTTTTTGAAGGCAAATTTTAAATTGAAAGGAGCTTATCCAAATAACTGAGTTGGGTAAGTATTCTTAGAAAAAGTATGCGCTCAGGCAATAATTCACAAGATTTTACCAGCCTTTCAATTGGAAAACCAGGGACCCCAGCTTCAACATTTTTATTTTTAAAAAAACCCTTGACTCTGGGGTTCTTGATATTCAACCCTGAAAAGGAGGAAGTGGGTATCTATCAAACTCCTCCCCTAACCCTCTCAAATCCTATTGTATTCACATGCATCATCTTCACGTTGAGTGCACAGCTTTAGAACAAGCGCAGCCAATCTGATGACTGGTTTCGGCTCTTACTTCCTGGTTGACTTTTATTAGTTGCAGTGTGCTGTGAACTAATTTTATCAAGTGCTGCTTGTACAAGCTACTCTTCAGTGGAAAATGCAAAATTTGTAAAAAGTCTACTTCTACTGGACGTAAGGTTGAGCTCATTAGTAAAGGCTGGATGCTTTTGACCGGAAGAAAATGTGTGCATTGTGTGTTATGGTAACCTTAAACCATTTTAGGAGCTGAAATCACATGCATAGAATGTATTTAAATTTTTTTTTTATATTCCCACAGGTAGAGTACACCTATCCTCCTCAGTATAATATCAGTGCTGGAGCTAAAGACCTGGTTGCAAAACTACTGAAACACAACCCTTTGCACAGATTGCCCATTCAGGGAGTTATGGCTCACCCCTGGGTTGTTGAGAATTCCACCAAGAAACCCACCACTTTAACTGAGGAATCGCCCAGTCAGTGAATGGCTCCTCAGTGGAGGACTGGGGAGCCAACAAAACTTACTGTTTTATGAGAACTATTTTTTTTTTATCCTGTTTTGTTTCAAAACTATTGCATTCTTCTGCCTGTAAATATTTTCTTATGAAAACTTGTATTGAGCTTATTAATGTACAGGTGCCTCCATAAACTCTCCCAACTAACCTGTGTTAGCGGTGTCACATTACACTATTCACAAACTCCACGTTAGTAACCACACTTGACATTTTATATGGGTTGGATGTTGTGCCTGCTCCAAATACTTGAAATAAAAAATTTAACTGAATAAGAGACTGTTCAATGCAATTTTTAGTTTACCACTTAATTATCCTAGCGCAATAGCTTGTGTTAGACAGACCTTTTGCAGTGCAGAAAGCCCAATCGTTCTCCTCAATGGTATTTTACGAAATTAAATTCAAACTACCAAATTTGGTTGGATTAATTTCTCTAACATTGTTTGGGCTTGTATATAAGACATTGAAATAAATGTGCAATGTTACACTTGAGATTCAACTTTGAGAACCAATTGTCTATGGTACCAGCTTGTGTGTGTGTCTATAGTGACTTCAGTATGCTTTCACTAAATGTATCCAACTTTGTTGCCAATGTCTTCAGAGAATGGCCTTTGAAAGCGGACCAGGGGTCCATGGTGACCCTAACCACGCTTGTCATGTCCATGTGCAGGTTGGGCACATAAGGCCCCATCACTGCAGCGTTTCGGTGGTGTTAATGTAGGCTAAGAATGGTAAACTCTAGCTTGGGGCTTTAAATGCCCTAGTGATTAAATCACCCGTTTGTAAAACATTTGTGTAATCCCTGTGCTGACCACAAGGTGATACCCTTTCTCCACGGGTGGTGTAATCGTGTTTTTGCCACATTTTAAAATATAGCCATGGTACAGGTTTTTAAACAAATGCCTATTCCCCCCCCCCCCCCATATTAAGAATTTATATAAGGGTTGGGGCCTAAATTGGCTAATGATCTCGGCTTAGACTAGTTTGCAAAAATGGCCTACTTCCATAACATTTTAATCTTGGCTTTTACCTGACCATGGCTGGATTTGGACGTTTTAATCCAAATAGTATGCTCTTTATTGACAATTGAACCAATTCACTGTTAGTGCGAAGTGGAGCCTGTTGCACTAAATTCCTGCAGTAGATGAGGGAGCGTTTAGGAGTAAATGACAAGGCCAGATGTCTGCGAGAACGCAACATGGTGAGTGAGTGTGCAGGGCGAGCATGAGGCCTGGTGCGGCTCCTCAGTATGGGCCCTTTGCGAGCCAAGTCCAGACCAGCAAATGTAGGCTACAAAGAAACTGGGTTTGTAGTCTAATGCACAACTGTCAAACCCTTCACTGTTTGCCTGATTCTCAAACTGTAGGCATCAGGCAATTTTAAACAGTCTTCAGTCTATATCTTAAATGCCACACCCTGCATTTCAAGATCAAATAAATATGACTGCGCCCTTGATGGGTTTCTCTCATTTATTATAGAGAACAAAAATAAAATACATGTTCTGACCGTTCGTTTTACATAAAACCACACACTTTTTTTTTTTTTTTTTTTTTTGTATATGTCATCTTTATTCATTAATATTAATTTCACGATATATGTTAACGACTTTTAGATATACATTCCATCATTTTGAAACCACAATAACACACTACACATACGGATTTATAACATTTCCACAGGACCCATTGGATTGCACAAAATGAAAAATGTCTGTATTTTCCTTTTTTTTTCTTCTTTTTTTTCAATCACCAAATTAGAAAATAGGAAATCCATTTAACCTCAGAATAGGCCATGTTGAACTGAAAAGTGCGGGCTTTCCATTTGATCTTGCAACCAGAAGAAAGGACAAGTGACATTTCCTAAAGCCAAAATAACAGATCTATAAGACGTTAAGTTGAAAATAGGTCAAAACAATTATCCACGCTTTTACGCAATAAAACAGAGTTTAGTCATTTCTACTTCCCAGTTTAATCGTGTTCTGTGTCTTCGTATCATACATTCAATGCATAGTTTGTATAGCTGCTGTGTATGTAAATCTTTCAGGGGAAAGGTCCAATTCCTCACGTGTAGAGAAAATATATCTATTTTATTATCTCTATGTGCTTTCACATTGTATGTTATTGCCCTGTATTCGTTTCATCGGTATATAGTATTGCAATTTGTGGAAATAAAGTAGAGGGACTTGAGCTCTTTATGTGGGTATTTTCCAATCAATATAGCCTACTCTCACCTCAGCCTATAACCAAACGTTTCCAATCATCACAATGGATCTGGTTTTATTCAATTATAAACTCGACTCAAAAGATGTATTATTTGTACAACATGTACTGTCCACAAGGTGGACTCTGGATACTGCCATATGTCACTGCACGCATTTCAGTGAGTGAGTGTATTTTTGTGAACGGATACAAGGCTACATGGAAATGCGCCTTTTACGCATGGATTAAGCAGAAGAGATCGCGCCTGCCGGAAGTATTTTTTTCTTCTTTTCTTTTACTAAATGGGATTTTGCATTGAACATCTACAAGCTATTCTTCTATGTTGTATTTAAAGGCCTCTATGAGCCCCTCAATTGAATGGATGAAGCCAGAAATGCTGCATATACCTCCTATTACAAAGATTGCCACGTCGAAGAAAACTTGGTGCCATAGAAGCTTTCTCCAGAGAAGCTTGAGATGGAAGAGGCTGGGAAGCAGAAAGCACAGGCCGGCGCCCGTCAGGCTGCCCGTGAGGCCCATAAGCAGCGCGAAGTGTGGGACGTAAATGGCCATAAGCAAGGTGAACACCACAAGGCCACAGCGGAGTGAGAGTCCCCACGATTTGAGTCGTCCATCGCCACCGTAGCAATCAGGAAAAAGTGTTTGTCCTCCATCTTTAAAAAAGCATTTCTCTAAGACCTCGACAGCGGCAAAAAATGGCAAAGGATAGGAGAGCAAGGCTTTGGATACAAGGAATATGTTGACTACGGCGCGAATGCCAGGAGGCAGGTTGTCTGTGATCACCTCCTTGGTTTCGTCAGCCCAGGTCAGGTAGGCCACAAGCGCGAAGAGGCCTTTGAGGATGCAGGCAGCAATATGGGTCCAGTTCATCATGCAGTGGAACTCGCTTGGTTTTTGCATGTTGCCCTCCAATGACGGAAGGAAGATCTGCGACGTGTAGCTGAACACGATAATCCCAATGGAGATGGGAAACTTCTTGACGTCTATGTAAAACTTGACTTTATCCCAGGCCCAGTCTCTAGCCCTGGACAGGCAGTAGGCAACAACCAGGATGTTGATGACGAAGTGAGCCAAAGTGCACAATAAGCTGAACTTGGACACAGCTTTGAGGTTTTTTAGGAAGGCGCACGGCAGCAGCGCAGCCGTGGCCATTATGGCCCAGGACTTTTGTGAGATGGGCATGTTTGGGAAGCTGTTGTACATGAGGTTCCCGCTCACTACCACGTACAAGATGCATGTCATCACCAGCTCAATGATCTGCGCTACATTCACGACATGCCCACCTAAAGTAGGGAAGCGGGGTGCACAGCAGGCATTAGCAATGTCCACATACGAGTCTCTGACGCGGACCATTTGTCCGTCCTCGTCTTCCTCGTACAGACAGGCGATGAGGATTTTCCCCGTGTAGCAGCAAACGACGGCGGCGAAAATAATGAGAAAGAGTCCGAGGTATCCACCGTGGAGAATGGCATAGGGCAGGCCCAGGACAAACATCCCCTGTAGAAGAATAAGCACAAGATGTAAAGTGTACATGCCTCATGATAAATAACCTGCGCCTGTTCTTCACTCAAATCAGGATACTGCTCACTGTCTTTGTCCACGTGTAGGTCTATACAAATTAAGCCAACATGCTGAATAGTATGTTTTATCTTAAATAGTCAACGTTAAATAGGACAATTTGTACGAGCAGTTATTGCGTTTGTATTCACCATTGTAATAAGGCCTATTTTTTCCTTGCATACTGGGTTTTCCACTTTGCTTTAAGCGCATCTCTGACGTCTGACGTCACTGTGATACAGAGGAGACACTCGGCATGACGTGACACATGTCTCAAAAGGCAACGTGAAGCGGTGCATCTGAAAGGCTTTTTGTCGCAGAGTTGAGCCCTATTCAGATCACAATCCTAACGAGGTTTAGATTTGTATTAAAAGCTTACAAACAAATCAAGAACCAACAACAACAACAAAAATCCCCTATTTGGGTTTTTTCCGCTGTGCGTAAAAGTTAGAAATACGCATTATTTCGTCGACATCCTGACGGGGATGTTCTGAAGTTAGGCTTTACTTAAAACGTAGACCTGTGTCAATTTTAAGGACTAATTGACAACAATTAATAACAATTATTGTAAATGTTCACATTCCTCGTATGTCACACCACGGACTTGTGCAGCTCTCAAATAGCCTAGAATTGTTAACAGATTATGGATGCCATTATGCATTGATTTTTGCAACGCAATGCATTCAAGGCATTTATAATTCCTAATAATAAATATGTATCTGAAAGATTCAATATTTATAGGCCTTATTTCGTTCAAATGAGTGATGCCATGGCACTGAGGCCCATTTATTCAGCACTTTTAGCAGATCGCATCTATGCCACAGATGGGCATTACTTCACAGACAAAGAATTCGTGCGTGTGCGTGGGTGTGAGAGGGGAGGGGGTTACAGGGCACAGCCTATACCTCCCTTTTGCAGCACAGTTTGACGTCCTTGGTGCTCCCTTTATGCGGGGGCAAAACACTTACAGGCAATAAAAATAAGTTTGAGTTTCCCCAATTATCGTCAATTATCATTCCTCTTAAAGAAAACTTGATTAAATTCATTGAACAGGAAAACCTTTACTTTTACGTTTCATTCCACAGTTTTACCTGAATGGCGTTGGTAACGTTCCACCCCGCTTCCCAGGCGGTGATTTTGGGTCTGGCTTCGCTTAGTTCGTTGGGTGAAGCTCCGTCTTTGGAGGCAGACTTAGGCGGGCCGGTACCGTCTCTCTGGTAGTGACTGTCCCCGTCCATCATGTCCCCGCTGCCCTCACCCCCCTCTCCCCCTCCACCCATCACCATCTCCTCGGACGCCAGGACGTCCATCTGCATGCCTTGCCGGTGGTCGTAGTCCAAATCATCGCATGCGACGAAACCCAGTGCCTCCTCGTCGGTGGCGGCCTGGAAGCCCATCCTCGCGAACATGCCACTCACCTTTGCCTGTGATTTGTTAGACACAGCTGTGGCTGCGTTTGACAGTTTATTCGTCAGCTTGCCTCTAATTAATGTCGCCATTTTAATTTCCTTACTGAAGATATCCCCAAGACAGTGAAATAAGAGGCCAAGACAAAATGTAGCGATAATGTTTAAAATATCTGAGTTGCTATCTCCACTTCTTCACGGTTTGCTTCTTGATTCTATCCAGGCTCATGTCACCTTCAGGTGCTGCTGCTCCGTCTCTGCATCTTGGCGCTGCGCTCTGATGCTCGACGTTTGGCTGTGCGTTAAAGGTGCGCGCAAAAGTGTTGCGCACCAAAACCACGAATTAAAGTGCAGTTTTTTCTTCTGGCGTCTTTTCTCTTCTGTTTTTTTACGAGGCCCGAGACGTAGCTCCCTTTCGGCGTGCTCTCCGTCTCTTTTCAGGTGCCTTCACTGATGCCAATGCGGTACCGAGGAGCCCTGGGGGAGAGGCAGGGAGGAGACACGTGTCCTCATCACACTCACTGCCAATGCGATCTCCACAGCCTCCCTCCTGTGCCCCACCGACACACGCGCGCGCAAAAACGCCACAGATTTGCTGCATTTCTAGGGGAGGCGCTTCAAGAACCCCCACCATTCCGTCCCCCAACCTCAACCCACCAAACCTCTGCCTCACATCCAATGGCATTCTGGGGGCCTCGCGTCTTGCATAACTTTACGCGTATAAAAGCAAGCCAAGAAAATGAAGAACACCTATGTGGAGAAGAATTAACATCAAACATTACTCAATAATACAATAACAATAAAGGTATTTTGATGAAGAGGACGTATAATTGGATATTACGATTTTTAAAAAGGGACTATTTTTTGTTTTTTTTTCCGGTAAGAGCCGAGGGCGTACACAATGTTTTCAACTCTATTGGCTTTCGTTTTTGACTAAAGCATTTCATTGAGAACTTTAATTCATTCATCAAAGGCTTTTCAGTGACTGTGATTTGCCAGTTTGAATCAAAGTCACCCTCCGTTTATGACCAAAAATTACGGTATCCCAGTGGGTAGCTGAAGATAAGGAGAACTTGTGCCCTTTTACGCACAGAAGTTGTAATTCCAAAATGTTTACCAAAACAATTTAGTTCCGCGGTAAATATAGGATATATATCTTTTGTCTTTGTCTTTTTCTTGCCTTTGTGCTTGTCCATTGCTTTAAAATGAATTAAATGTAGTGATGAATGAAGTGTCTCGTGCCTTTTTGTTTCCTACTGCTTGGTCAGACTATTTTATTATAGCACAGAGTTATTCCAACAAGCAGGTCGCAACACATTGTACAGAAAGATTACGCAGCCCCGTGGTCCTATGCACGTAAGAAGATAAAACCAACGAATCTCCGAATCGAAAAATAATAGTTAATGAAACATCGTGCATTTGGTAACAAAATGAGTTGGAGCTCTTTTGAGAGTTGACCATTTGCGCTGGTGCACGAGTTGTTTGCACTGCGCGTGGCATGCGTTCAAAACTGTGGTCAATCCGCATCTGCTTTTATCAAAGGAGTGTAATCTGATCCGAGTGTGTCGAGGGCAAAATAGTGTCCAGTATGATATCAGAACAAGGACAAGGGCTTTATGTTGACACACAATAAATTATGTGCACTGCTGAAAATGTAAGGGTTTATAGATTTCTTAACCAAATAAAAAACGCAGTCCCTAGTAGATTTGAGGGTATCATCACAACACAATGCCCAGTTCAAACAAATCAAACGACTCACACAGCATTGGCAGGGAATTTTAACGAACTGACTAATACACTTGAAACCAGGTTTCACGGGCTAGATTGAACCTCCAGGCCCGATCGGCTGAACCCGGCCTTTAATCTCAACCACCATCAAATCCTGCAGACAAATCCATGCTTTGCCTGCTGCCTGCGTTTACGCCTGCTTTAGTATTTTTCAGCAGCGCGTGCGAACATGGCTCCTTGTTGCCATTATCCCGTGTGAATAGAAGACTTAATGACGGCGGGTGTTATCAGTGCGCCGCAGCCCTCTCCCCGCGCCCCTCTGTCTAAACGAGTGAGCCGTGGGATGAGAAGAACAGCTCTGACACAGGCGCGACCCAAAGACCCACATATGACCTAATACAGTAACCCACTGCACCCAAAATAAAACAGCTGTAGGTTTTAGGTTGGTTTCCTATAATTCAGTGATGGGGCCTTTCGAGTAATGGAGTAATGGCACAACTTGGTTGTCTGACATGAATTCAGTCGTTCATTTGTGCTTTAAGATATCAGTGAACACGTTATCAAAAGGCGTCACCCATTACAACCAAATCAATAGCCAAAACAACGGCATTTTTAGCTTTTTAGCGTTCTCATCTTCTGCTAATTACTTACCTATGATACCTTAACCTGAAAAAGGGTTTTTTTCCCAGTTCATTGCCTGGTCTCAGAAGTCACTGTGGGAGTCAGAGTGGCACATCCCCAGGGAGCCCTGCTCTCACCTCTGCACATAACAGATATGACCGTCATCTTCTTATCTTCTTTTTACCATTTTGTATTTCCCCACAAACAATTCCCACCTCTTTTAGGCTATACATCCACCTGCCTCTGTCTACCCTCAGAAAGCTAAAACACTGTAATTCATTTCTTACACCACACCAACCCCCAACCTCTCTTTGTAGCTCCCATTTCACATTACACACTTGGCTGAGCTGGCACAAGGTTCGACCCTCCCCTCAATCATCAACATCATCATCATCATCGTCATCACGGCAGGCAGCTCCCTCCACTCAAGCTTTGGCTCCTAATCACACACACTCACAAAAGCACAATTTGGGCAATTACAAGGCTTGATTTTGAAGACAGCAGAAAAAGAACACAATGGGTAATATAGTGTATTTTGACAATTGTTAAATATGAAACTTGAATAGTGAATCATTCAATAAAAATTCCTTTTAAAGACGATCAAGACATTTGTCTCGTATTTTATAATTTCTTAAATTATGAAGTCTTCGCTATCTGATTCTTGTCGATTTTTTTTTCCGATGTCCTAAATTATAATATAAATTTAAATTCTCCCGTGCAGTGATTTTAGAAACATTATTTGTATTGATTTGTAGTCAGATGACCTTCCTGATGCAGCCCTGGAAATGTGGAGCATTTCTCCTGGCTTGGGTGTTTACACACATAATTCGATTTGACTGGATTATCAAAAGATTAGAACTAATTTTGTCGCTATAGACCTGTATTGAAATAAAAAAAAGTAAAAAATAATAATACTGGACAACTTCAGGGGTTTTAACACTGACCTGCAGCCAACAATAGACCAGATTTGCATTTACTGAACAATGTCTGACTGCTTGTCTACCAATATCAAATTACAATTTGTAGTATGCCTCCTGCACAACAGCTAATTTTTCATAATCCTCACCAAACCTTTATCACACAAAAGGGCAACTATTACAGAGGAATCTATGGGCTTTCTGCAATGAATTGCTTTCCAGGAATTAAATATTATTACTAGAATTACTATCATTGCACATCCTAAAACAAATGGTTATGTTTTATAAACCTGGTGTCTGTATTTAAAGCAAGAAAAAAAACAACAAACCAATTACTCAAATATAGGACAATTTTTTGAAAAGGCTTTTTTTTTTGGGTAAGCAAACTTGCCACAGTGATCAGCAAGTCATTACCTTTGTCACACAATTTTATTGAAAAACCCCACAACAAAACATCTTTCTCCCATGCTAATTTACTTATAGACTTTAACACAAAAATACCATTTAAATATTAAAATTGAATTTAGCATAAAGCTAGTCATTTGAATAATGATTGACCAAATACAAATCATCTGGCTGAAGAATGTCAGTTTAAGCAACAGCCCTTGAGCCAGCACAGTGAGTGTGGTGTGAAACCGAGCAGAAAACAGCCGCTCGAATGAAAAGCAGCAGAGAAAAGGCAGTCTGGTCTCTGAGGGGACCACAGAGGAGGGAAATTAGTCCACATCAGGCTAATCACGATGCGCCTCTCACTCCATTAACATTTGCATCACAATCACAGGTAGAGAGGGGCTGGTTTCAGCACCACGGACAGCGTCTGCCCATCTTAAAGCAGTCGTCCACTCTAGAGTCATTATGTTTAACATACTGAGAGGCGTTTATAAATGTGCATGTTTGCACTCAGATGTTTTAGATGTGTGATGGGCCATAAACCCAAATAGTCATACATTATACAACAGCAATGTTGAACTACACAGTCTAACACAGAAATGTACTACAATTATTTATTTAGCTAGTACATCAATAATTGTGAGAACTGTAATATATGAAAAACATAGACATAGGTAGCATTTCTGTGCACTTAAGTTCTGTTTGAATAGAATATAACTACATACATTTTTGTTATATAACCAAACTAATCAAACCTACATTAATATGTTGTATATACAATAATTTTTTCAATCTACTTTGCTTCAAAAATTTGATCTGATCATTTGCAGATGTCAAAGTTGAATATTATTTCTGTTCAGTTTATTTTACTTTTCATCACTGTATGTGATGGGTGCAGACATCGGTTCTTTAGTGAGGGAGCTGATCGGTCCAGGTGGCCCACAGTTTAAACCACTGAGAGCCTTTTCATTAGCTCTAACGCGCCTGTTTAATGGCTTATTATGGACTCCCCTGAGATTGCACTGTGTTGGGGTTAGTATTTGTCCTTTTTGATGGCTCCAGTACTCCACAGGAGTAGACCTAAAGCTATGCATCTTCAAAATAAAAGTATGCATTCAAACTGAATTGCTGTGACAATTTAATCAAAATTTAGTTCTCAAAAATAAATTGCCCTCTCCTGTGAGCAGCTGAGGAATGGAGGATATGATTTTTTTGTGTTTAGAAAAAAAAGTGAACCCTACATAGTTTCTTTGAATGTCTTATTCATTAACAACTACATTTTAAAATCTGATAATACAAATAATCTTCCGTGCATATCTACTGTATTTATCACAATTACTTTCGTTTGAAATGGAGCTAATTCAGTGGCTGCAGTGCCTCGTACATGAATGTATTTGATCACAAAAACTCCCCAGACGCCGTTTTGCTGTTAACCCACGTTGACTCTGCTCTCTCCATCACCCCATGACACCCTTCCTCCCTCCCCTCCCTAACACACGCACACACACACACACACACACACACTCAGACAGACGAGGGGAGGGGGCAGTACAGTTCCACCTCCCGCTGCCACACATTAACATTGTAATTGCCTTTTTTTGAGCACAATAAACTGAGCCAGTCTACAGGGACCTGCAGGGCCCGGGGCTGGCACAAAGCTATGCCATCGATTTTTCACACGCCGACAAAAAAGGAAAAATATCAGAGCTATCAACACAGGGCTGCATGTGTTTGTGTGCGAGACACGTGATGTAAAGTGTCTGCTGACAGTTAAGGGCCTAAGGGGGATGCATATATTATCAAATATACTATCAAGCATCTAATGATTGATTTAAATGGCTTTAAGAACAATGCGTTTTAGCCTGAAAACCACACCTTTGATGAGACGTGTCTTCTCTGTTTATACATACATATGAACAATAAAAAAGGAAAGAACGCACATGTTTGCTATGAGACACATTTTTATGAGTTGGTGCAATCCCTCCTTTGTCCAGCAGTGTTCCATAGAAATAAGTTTCCGAGGTATTCATCTGGACAATGTTTTGAAAAATCAACACGTTTTGATTTCCATTCTAAAGTAATTTTCAATCTGAAGCTAGACTTTATACAGCTCTAAACTAGATTAACGCTGCTCTCAGGGAGGAGTTATAACCAAACAAATAAACAAAGGCAGGGTAGTTTCCCTGTGTAGGGCTAATCCGAAGGACTAACCCAAAGGAGGACAAAACTTATTTGTCTCTAAAAAAAATTCAGTATTAAACTGCAGAGGGCCCTGTGTACCAAATATATATATATATATATATATATATATATATATATATATATATATATATATATATATATATATATATATATATATATATAATATATTAAATATAATATTATATATATATATATATATATATATATATATATATATATATATATATATATATATATATATATTTTTTGTAGCTTGGTGTGGTTGAGACTCTCGATTCGCTGATTCTAGCATCAGACTCAGCAATTTTTTATGCTTTTCCAAGAATTGGTGTAGCATAGTTCAGATGGTGGATCGTTTGTCTACTGACCAAAAAGTTGCTGCTGCTCAATCCCTGGTTCCATGTATACTTGGGGCAAAACACTTTCATAAAGAAGAGACTTTAGGAGACTATTTACATTTATAGGCTTGCCAGTCCCAATCTTATAAAAATGTATATTTACATGCCTGCATAAATAATATACATTACTCCTGACTTGCAGGGGTTAATCACTTGTGACTGCAATCTCTGTGTCTAACTGTGTGTGGTCTCAAGTCAATAATGAGTGTGCCTCAAAGCCACATGTAACACTTTGTTCTCATTAAAGTTGTATGTCACCTCGCTCAACTCTCTCTCTCTTCTACGCTCTCTTTCTCACTCTCTCTCTCTGGGACCCTTATGTTCACTATGGCTGGATCTATTACCTCAGAAAAGTAATAGATCCAGTTCATATTATTTTCGATAGAACACAGAACTAATGTATTTAGTGTCTACACTAATTTATTCCGGATTAAAAAAATACTGTTTGAACAAGCATATCTTTTTGTCTTTTTCAATTGAACTTGATTTGAGTAAGTACTTTGAAAAGTTGTTGTATGTTTCCAATCCTTAATGAAGACAATTGAGTAATTGTTATTGTCCTGCATTGAGGCACCAATGCTCTGAACATTACCAGAGGCCTGGGAGCTTGAGGGTTCTGCGCGGTATCTTTGCTGTTCCTGCACTGCACTTTTCTGGACTGAGATGTCTGATGCTCTGATGACCACGGGCATCACTTTCGCCGTCACCTTCCCTAACCCACAATGGCTTTCCTCTGCGGTTTGTCCACCAACACAATGTCCGATTGGTTTTCCAAATATATATATATATATATATATATATATATAGTAACAAGTTTTCCAGAGCTTGCGACTTGACTGTGATTAGGAAAAATATTAGCTTTTTATTACTTTAAGGCATACAATTTTCTGTCTGTAACTTCAGATTGTGCTTGCTAGGCTTGTTTGCATGAATAAAAATGTTTTGGTCATAGATAAAGCGTATTTTTAATATAATACCACAAACGTAAATACATGGTTTATTTTAGTGGATGGAGATCAAAAAGGAGGGATTCCCGTTCAATCCTTATTTATTCCTGTGTTTTTATTAGCACAACTCCTCCATATCCTCTTCCCATCCAAGTCTGAATGAGTCATTGAAATGCATCATCTTGTTTCATTGACTACATTCACAAACCTGCTGAAAGCTTTTTGTCCGCTGTCTGTGATGTTGCTGGGCCGCCCAACCAACGGCTTTGATTTAATTGAGACCCTCCAAAGTGCTTTACAAACGCAAAAGCAATGTCCACGTTTCATCCAGGTTTATGAATAAAAAGCATGTACGGAAATAGGTTCTTCAACATCCCTTCCCCCACTCCGTTCTGTCATTAACTGCTCCACAATCAAGAGCATAAAAAACAGCACTTATCACAAACCTACCACAAAACACACGCTGGCAAAATGGACGTCCCTATTGATTTCCACTGCAAGGTGACAGACGAATACAGCAGCCGTGGCCACAAAAGGTGTTTTTGTCTTTTAAGAGCTGTAATCGTCCTGCCACCACGGGCCTATGACCAGCTCTATATTTAGGCAGAAGGTCAATAGCATCATCATGGTGCTGACCGAGAGCACGCTTCACTTCAAATCAAGCCGCTACAAGCAGGTGATGGAGCTTTACAGAATTGCGGTGTCAAAATGGGAACAATGGAGAACAAAGACAGGGGTGTCATTTTGGGACTCATGCGCTGAGAAAAAAAAAACTTTGAAGATGTATTTTTTGACATCAAGGGTAAATCTAAAACAATTTTGTGTGCATTTAAAGAAAGTGAAGATGGTGAGGAGTTTGATTACTTTGCTGCTGGGGTGGAGTTATATTTATATCTAAATATAAAAGAAAGTCATGGAACTTAAAGGTTCCGGTTGATAAAATATGACATCATTTTGAAGTTTGCTGCTTTCATTTGGAGACCAGAATACAGTATCTTGTGTCCTTGCTGGGCAGTGGAAGTGGACAAAGGAGGTAACGCCTTCACACTGTCTCCACCTTTGTGCTGACAAGTGCTGTAGACAACTACGAATGAAAGTCTTTAAATTGAGAAAATATGATCAGTTTATAGCATTTTAATCTGTTGACAGCTCTAATTTAGTATTTTGCACCAGGTATAGCAAATTATGGATTACTATAACTCGTTAGTGCCCTGAGTGGAGTAGTATTACGCAGAGTGTTTGAATGCTGCCCAAATGCAAACATGCTGTTGTGTCCCTGTATGACATCAACCACATGGGCCTGCCTTCTCCATTACAGTTCTTTTTTCAGAGTGAATAAGATTTTGGTAGGCTATTACATATTTCCAAATCAGTTCAATAAAATAAGTTGGCTTTATTGTCTACATGCAATTTTGTTCCCATACTACACATGCAGCACTCCTGGGGTACATCTCTAGATATTGAGTAAATGGGGAAACCACTGTATCCAGATAGGGAGAACATGCAGACTCCACAGAAAGGCTCCACCTGGCCCAGGCATTGATCCAAGGATCTGTTAACCATCTAAAACCATACTCTGTACAAAATCTAAAAATACATTTCATCCTATACAGAACAGGCTCTTTGTCATATCTCCATTATAAAGCTTGTTTTATCCAAGGCACAAACACTCCCAGCAGCAGCACAGATCAATGTCTCATTCACTGGTGTCATTCTCACATGGGAGCAGAGGTGAGTGTGTCCTGTAGCTTTCCGCCTGAGTGCTGCCATAGTGTCCCAGTGGAGAACAACACGCCTCATACACAAGTGTCAATAAAGTCAACTTGTGTCTCACCTCTTGACAGGACCCCCCAGGCACCACCACCCGCCCCACTCACCACCCAGCCCTGATTGCTTTGTGCCTGCTCTGCTGTTCTGTTTAAGCACAGAGTTTGACTTACATGCAGAGGGCACAAGGGGGACGCGCGTTTCTCACATTCAGCCAATCACCTCAGAATAGTCCTTAAAGGTCAGGAAAGTGCAGCATAATTATAAGATGTGAAATTTACTTTGCGCGAAACCTTTTAATTAAAATGTTCTTGTAGTTAAAAAGGCCATATGTACTTTTGAGGAAAATCTTGTTTCCATCTACATCTACATCTATTGTGTATATTAAACGTATTCAACAAGTAAATAAACCTCATAATAATTGTGCTTATAATTACATATATTTTCTGTTCTGGACCAGAATAGTATTTTTGCCAGTAGGTGCCGTACTAATTACAAGCCTGTAAATCTTGGGGTGTCTAGCGGCCACTAGGATCACTTTACTCCAATGTTCTCCGTGGTCCTGGGCCATGTGCTGTGCATAAGCACCTCGACCTGTATAATAATGTGGTCCCTGTTAAATCATGCCTCCTGGTGAACTCCACCAGGAGCCTGCGCTGCCTGTGGTGCTGTGGTAGAGAATCTCCCTCTGGATCAATGGATGGCAGGTTCAAACCTGACAGTTGAGACACTGAGTACGCCTTCTTTTCATTACAGACATGCACCTGATCAGCAAAAGGAGCGAGAAGAAGAAAAGAGAGTCACTGAAGGGAAGCAGTTTGACAATTTGATTTTGTTGTTCTATTTTTAGTTGGGGTTTTCTCTAATCTAAAGATTACACAACAGATAAGTCACTGGTGGATAATTCAGAACAGTGTGTTGAAGTCTAATTTACGATGCAACCATTTTACCGGTTTATCTTTATTTACTATGGTCGGTGTGTAATACCTTAATGCTAATGCTAATCTAAAATAAATATATAAATAAAATATAGATAAATAGCTTTATTACATTTGAAATAGTGCCACAGTGACAATAAAAACAACACAATAGCATTTTTATCAACTATTTAATTTCCTATTTAAGTTCTACACAAAGTGGTTATAGACTTTAACTTTCTGACTGTGACTATCCACCCGTGGATTTTGGTAGTTTTAATTATTTAAAACATGTTTTGGAAGTACAGATAAGCATGTGACTGTGGGTGAAGAATAGTGAGAGGACTTCTAAACATTTTGTTAGACCTTCCAAAGATGATGAAAAGGCTTAGCTGTAAAAAAGATAAAATTGTCCCATCTCAGATGCTAAACAATTTCTAATAACACAAACAAACATAATACATAAAAGTCTGAATACATGCCCTCTAATGTCTACAAAGAAAGTAGATTTATTTTATTCATACACAAATTGCTCATCTTTTTAATTCCTAAACATCTTTTTTATTCAAACTTGTTCCAACTATCTGATTAGACAGCAGCCTAATTCAATCTTAAATGTAGTTTATCGCCTTTGCAGCGTGATCTGAAATGTTTCTCACTCTGAGGTGCCCTGATAACATCTGTATTGTGTGCCAGTGTTCGCTGCAGATAAACTAACAATATTAAAGAGCCCCATATCAGCCCGCAGCCTGTCCTCTCACCTCCACAGTACTCGGACTCTCATTGCATTTTTATGTGCAAGCAGTTAAGAGACCGTTTTAATAGGTTTATTGATAGAGGTTTTGGTCTGGTCGACATGACAAAAACGTAAAACCTGTGAAAATATTGGGAATATCAATCAAACATTTTATTATATAGAATTCAGATTGCCCCAAACCTTTTTTTTTTAGGTTTTTTTAGGTTTTTTTTTTTAGTTGAGAGACCAGAAGTGACACAGGAATCCATTGAAGCCTTACACCAAGAACTAACCAGTCTACAAATTATTTCCATCCAATCATTCATCTACAACAGCTTTTAATTAACTCCAAGTTGTAGTAAAACATGTATTTATCTATTTCTGTTTCAAAGAGTATTCATGGAGCCCTTATGGTACCTGCTTTTACTTCTCTTTTTACAGTATCATTAAAATGTTGTAAACAATGACCAGAATTGATTTAAGTCACAGTAGGTTACTTTACAACCAAAAATAGACTACAATAAAAGCATATTTTCCTTTTGGATGTTTTTATTGCACTGAAAAACCTGGTATCTCCACAAATCTGACGCGTACTCGTGACATGCCACCTCCAGAAAGATTACACTCCCTTTAAAATGAACATGTAATTGTGAATACAGACTTTCAGAATCACTTCTTTTGGTTGGATTATTTCAAAACAACTTCATACACTTTTTATGCAAGAATAGATGTTTTCCCCTTCTTCTGATGTCCTCTGCGGGGTGTCCTCTGTGTGTCCTGTACCATGGCAGTGATCGTACCTCCACCACCCGCCTACGCATCGAGATAATCAGCAAAAAAAGCCCAGTTTATCAGCCTCCACAGCTGCAATCCATTGTAGCTTCATGAATGAAAGCAGAGATTAATAGCAGCTACACACTTGTATTTTTACCCCCTCTCCCTCCACTCTGCGTCAGCCCTGTCTCCTGCAGCTGCTGCTTCCTGAAGGGTGAAAAGACCCAGCTCACTCACTTTACATGCACCATTTGCAATCTGACGAACAGTGGCTGGCTATTTTTTTTGTGTGCAGTTTTGAGGCTAACAAAATGAGGCCGAAGTGTGCAAAGGCTATCAAATTAAATGTTCAATTTGGGGCTGAAATAAGAAAAGGGAAAATGTGCACGGCAATGCAGCTCACGAGGCACATCAGAGCAGTGTGCAGTATTTGAAAGGTTTGTCTGAGGTGATAATCAAAACATATACTGTTCTGAAAAATGGTGATTAAGTTCCTACAGATTCGCTGTCATCTTTGGGTCCACCAATTCTGATTTTACTTCAACAATGTAAAGGTTGATACAAAAACTTGCTTATGTATATTCCTGCAAGTTACATTTTATTGTATTTGTTTTAATTGTAATGTTTGTTGTCTTGCCACACTCATAGCACACTTCTTTTATTGATGTCAGTTCAGACATCAGGTGTGGCCACAATAAAATCTGCTAAAGTTAGTAAATGTGTCTGCTCAAGTGGACATGGCAGCTGAGGCCAAATCAGAGCACAAACAAACCCACGCTAATGTGTAAGAGCATGAATCTGATAGTATGAGTTGGTTTTGGTAAAATGGATAACAGGAAAAGACGGTTAACTACGATTGGTGATATGTTTGTTAGCCATTTTCATTGGAATATCTAACCTTCCTCTTTCTACAGCTTGAGAACACAATTAATTAACCAAAGTAAACTCAATAACCACCTTAAATCAATTCCAATATTGACCAATATCTTAACAGCAGTCACCTCACTGGGCTGTGTTTCGATCCCGGCTCTTTCTAGTCATTGGGCAAGACACCCACTGTGGCTCAAGCAGATGAGAAGGTGTTTCTGTCTCCCACGATGTAAGTGCCAAAATATAACTACACCATTTTGTTCCACTCACAACTGAAACTTAGGAATCCTGGGTTGAGTGATACTTATTCATTCCATTAGATTCCATGTCTAATGCTGTCTTTGCCCTCCGCTGTCTTCCTTGCACCTCGTGGGACATGATCTGGGGACATCAGACCACAGAGCTCTACTTGACTGAGAACTCATGTCAGTTTTTATGCTTGGCTAAGCCTGTTTTGCCAGCTGCCGTTTATTCTGAATGAGTGGCTACGTGTGCATCTTTTTGCAGCTGGAAAATATGCCTTTTAGCCATAAATAGAGTATGTATACCACAAGGGCTTTCTTGGTGAAACTTTTTTTTAGAAAAAAATATAAAAATAGGTGGTCTACAAAAGCTGAACAGAGAGCCTTCTTCCCTCCCAACATCATTCAGCTGTCGTATAATTCATATTATTACTGAAATTGCCTCAAATTTGTTGCCATGGTTATTTTTCTTCTCCCTTTTCTGGAGCTTTGTGCTGCCTCGCTTGGCGGCCGGTGATGAGAGCCCCGAGTAGCGTGTGTTTTATGTCAATGGGAGACAGAGAGACCGCAAGGCACTGACCTGGTAATAGTCAATGTATTCACAAGCTATAGTGCAGATAGTTGCCATGGTCACAATAATTGAGGCGCAGGAGGGGGGCGTGCCACTCTGTGATGGTGTCTGAAATCTGAGCAAGAAAAGACACCACAAAGAGGCCTGTAGACTAGAAGAGGAAGGCAGGATTGTCTTTGTTATATACAAACAGCAATGGACTAATAAAGGTAAAACAAAATGTGCCATCAAAAAGAAGAACGGTTTGAATGAGTTTCAGTGTTTAGGGTTAGAAGTGACAGCGCAGACAAGCTGCAGGATGTGGTATCACACCACCAGCTGCTTTGACAAAGACACTTCAGCACATTATGGGAGCCCCCTGATGAATTATTGTCAAGTTCAATAAAGAACAAAGCCAAATATCCTGGACAATTCGGTCACATTTTTGGATAGGATGCACACGTAAAGGATTATGACAAGGCTATAAATTATAATATCAATAGAAATCCTCACATTGTGTCCAAATAAATGTGATAACAAGCATGTGGACTTTGTTTGTAGATCATTCATCTAATGAGAAATTAGTTTGAACTGAATCACTTATTTTATTTTAACCCCTAAACAGGATATTGATTTAATTTCGGAAAGTTTGTGTTTATTTTTGCCTATTTGTCCTACAGTAGTTAATTGACTTGTGGTGTGTTACACAAAACTGCTTGAAATTGTAAAAACCTATTTTGATAACTGAAACTCATACTCTAGGCCATACTGCAGAAATCTAAATGTGTCAAATCAAATTAAAATAAATATTAAAACAAATTTACTTTTAGCAGTGCGCACAATCACTTTAAATGGAGTCGTCTTGCAGTTTAGAGCTCCCATGTTCCCCGTGCATCTGTGAGTGTGTCTTTGGAGCACATCTTTTGGCCTCCTTCCTCCGAACACCAACACCCCCTCCGTCCTCCTCCTAACCTGGGGCGTCATGTCAACTCCTCTCGCGTCCACCCACACCCCATACTCATCTTTTCCTTCCACGCGCTCCTCTCTGGTGGCTGTAGTCAGGGAAAAGCCCCCTGGAGGGCTGCATTGGTCGTGTGGTAGAGACTACAGCACCAAAGGCAGAATGTGAGGAGGTGGGAGGGGTTTAGTTTTGGATGGGAGGAAGTCACGACTTGGTGCAGAACAGATGCAGAGACACACAGATCCAACGTCTTTGTTAAGTCCAGATTGCATATATGGTACCTCACCAGCTTAATTTATAGCTTAATTAATATATCAATGAAAGACCAAACTGACAACATTTATTAAGAATTAAGTAGGTATAATCCCTCATTCGTTAGTTTTTAAAGAATTTGTGTGGACTGCGTGTGTTTACTTTACTATGACATAATGCTCAAAAGACACATATCTCAAATTGTAATACCAAATATTTTAAAATATGTACAGAAACATTGCTTATTAATTACTATATGTGATTAGAGAAAGAGGAAGGCCATTCATAGAGGACACTGTAACTATTGATGTGATTTACTCATCCATGTTTATACACCAAATTGGAATTCCAGCTCCTACAGTAAAGAAACAGTGAAGGTGGTGGAGGCGGGCTCTGAGTGAATGGATGACAGTGACTCATGAAAGCTGAAGCTCTGAGTCATGCAGGCTGAAGAAGGGAAGCACAGCAGAAATGGCAGGCACCAGCTCCAGTCGCCCCGGGACAGAGCCGTAGTGGAGATAAGGTTTGTGTGACAAGACAAGAACACCCCCCGCCCCCTCGCCCGTCGCTTAATGTGTGTACATCAGAGGGCATCCTGTCAGTCTCAGGGGGTGATGTCAGTGCCCATCATCACACCACTGGTCCCTGTCACAAACACAAAGGATACAGAGTGTGTGAACAGTTGATTTGTGTGAAGCCAGTGCTGTTGTGTGTAGGGGTGTGAAATACGTATTCTACACAAGATTTAAACAGTTTTGTCTCAAAATGCATTCCTTCTTTTACTATTTTGTTTTGTATAGTACAAGACAATGTAAAGTCTACAGTGTAGCATAAAATGGGGATGAGAGAGGAAAGGACATTCAGAAAATTGTCAGAGAAAAACTCACTATGCTGTGGCTGGCCACACATGGAGCCTGGCTCAAGTATTTAAAATAGTCTAAATTACACACACACACACACACACACACACACACACACACACACACACACACACACACACACACACATATAAAATGCCCAGCTGACAAAATCCCCCAGTTATGTCTTGACAAAGCCTAACCTAAGATCTGGAGATGGGTCCCTGGCACTGTGCGGCTGCAGCTCACTGCTCCTGATGGGTCACACCAGTGGCACTGAAGGATGGGTCAAATGCAGAGGACATATTTCCCCATGGAGACCCATCTGTACCTTACCTAAAAAGTAAAACTAGAATAAAACATTAAATAAATCTAATGATCAAATACTACCACTACTTCTACCACTACTTGTCCTGGTATCGGTACACAAGCAAAAATAATCTTGGTGTCAGTTCATCAGATTATTATTGTTATTATTATTATTATTATTATTATTATTATTATTATTATTATTATTATTATTATTATTATTATTATTATTATTATAATACAAAGAAGATATCATTACATATTACTTGCATCTGAATCATGCTAGATTCAATTGTTTGTTTATTACACATATTAACCTAATTCTAAGACCAATTTTTATTCACTGGCTTTTTATTTCATTTTTGTTGTTTTTAATTTAGTTTTCATGTCATGTTATAAATGTTATTGTTATTTATGGTTTTACATTGTACTTGGGAACAGCCTTGTTTATAAAATGTGCTCTATAACAAAAGTGGATGGATTTTATCACAGATTTGTTGGATGAATATTTATTACCTTATAACTGTATTGTTAATTTGGTCATCACTAAATGAACAAAGCAAACATCAATGCAGTTACAGACACTGTGCATACATTACAATCGCACAGGCCTTGTTAAACATTGAATAAAATGGTCTCTACAACTATGTTTCCGCTGCAAGCACAAAGCTTTCACCAAACTCTATTCCCTAACACGTCCATTTAGTAAATCTAATGTTCCTTCATGAGACGCACAGAAACCCCTTGAATCTCGTGGGCAGCAGTGAATCACTCAGGGTTATCAGCACCGGAAGCCGCCTCCTTTAAGCACATTTCCACTGATGGATATTGAAAGATAAAAGCTCTTCTTTTCATCCAATCATTTTATCTTTAATTACAGGTTTTATTAATAGCACCTTTTATATGGAAATGCAATTATATGAACACTGCATCCATATTGTGGGGTTACTTAAAAGCTATTCTAAATTTTGGCAGTGTCACGTCTAAAATTAGCAAGTGTAGAGCCTATTTGAATGTATTTGATGTCTTTCCTGATGCACATGCACTCTGTCTTTCCCTTTTGGAGGAGAGATAGCGCTCGGTTCATTACGCGCTTCATTAATTTAAATGCTAATTGATTCTGCAGGGGCTTTCAGATGCAGGAGCGGTGTGGTGGTCTGGATGGCCCGGTGACAGTGCTGACAGGAAAACCCTCTCCTGCCTGTCTGTCTGCCTCGAGTGTGCCACTGATATGGAGAGCTGCAAGAAACAAGGAGAGGAAAGAAAATCATGTGTAATAACAGGGCCACTAACAATACTCAGAAGTGTATTGTAGTTTATATTATGATTCAGTGGATTTGATGCAAAATTTGCTTCTGTGTGGAGCAATAATTTAGGTCACTTTATAATCGTAAAACCTTACAATTAATAGTTGTGACAAGCAACAATTAGTCATTTCAGTTCAATCTATACTCCAAAAATTGACAATGACAGCGAAAATACCCAAACTTTTTCATTCAGAAAGTTTGATTTCATAAAGCTGGACTTGTCATAGAAAGCAAATTAAGGATTTCACCGTTGTTTAGTTGAAGTGACAATAATAGTTGTGAATAATCGAAGAATCATAAAATCTTTTCTTCTGACAATGATTGTAACACTAACATTTTATGTCCTGACATAGTGTGGAGTAGACCTTCTTGCTCATTGGCTGTTCTTCTAAGTTCATCAAATATATGTTTTTCCCTTACTTAGATGGCAACTGTAAAACTCACTTCATGTTTAAAGGCTGGTGGATAGCAGAAATAGCATGAACCATCTACAAAATGCATTTTAAAAAGCCTAAATATGAAGTAGCACAATAAAGTCTCTTGCTGAGTGTTTGAAAATAAACCGCTCTATTTGCTCAAAACGTCGCATTCATTTTAAAATCAGACATCCAGATGTTTAATGCTTTAGACTCAAATTTGTATTTTGGAAAACAAATACAATGTAAACCCATGTGTCTAGCTGTGTATCGACAGTGGCAGCATCAGGCCTGGATCCAGGAAGCAGAGACAAAGGTGATCCATGCTGCGTTGCTAGGAGACGAGCGAGGCTGGATGTGAGAGATAAACAGTCCGTCCCCCCACCCCGTCTCTCTGTTCCCCCTCACAGAGACAGAGGTACAGGGAGCTTTGGGGAATGGGCGGGGTGCGCAACACAGACAGTTGGTGGCAGATAATCCCTGGATTTGACTGAGCTCACAAATCTCGCATTTACCACTTGGATTTTGTAATCGTGATCTAGAAAGTTTTATAGTGGATTGTATGTACGAATCATACACAAAAAACGAGCCTGAAGTTGGATAAATTGTGCTGACAGACAGTGGTGTAGTGGCATTTGTCTGTAACCTGCAGGATCGCTGGTTCAATTCCCTCCAAATCACCAACAACATTTGTGTTAAAATGACCGAGAGCAGATAAAATGAGGAGTTTGATTGATTTGATGTGCTTCCTCAATCAGATAGTGGTTCGCAAGATTTCTTGAACTTAGAAAAGGGCTGTAGTCGACCTAAAAAGGATCTCACGCAAAAACAATTATGTGCAGAGAAGTATTAGTAATAAACACTAATTGAAAAGGCAGATTGAACTGTCCACAGTCATTGTTACAAATCCAGCAAAACTCCATCCTCTCCCCTTTCTGCTGTTGTGTATAAATCCTCATAATCCTAATCAAAATGAGTCGACTATACTACTAAGTAACATGGCTGACTAATACATCATTGACTGATTAATCGACTGAACGACTACAGGCCTAAAGAATGCAGAACCACTAACACAGTCAAACATGAAACTGTGCCCGTTTATATTTCAGGCATTGAATGTTGTAATTAACATGAAGAACTTTAAGAAGAAATAAGCATTCATTTTAGACCCCTTTACCTTTAACCTTCTTTGACCCTCAGTTTCTATCGGATCATCAGGAGGACACATGATCTTTTGTGCTACCATGTAATTGTTGCTTCCCTTTTTAGCACCGTTCACTTTCCCCAACATCAGACGGAGTGCCAGTACCCAGACCTCTCTGCTGCTGCATGTCTAAATTACCCTAATCAGTTGATGAAAAGAAATCAGTGGCCTTGTATGAGCTGCCTGCCCCCTCGACCAATCACAGAGCAGCATGCCCATTCACAGCTAATCACAGCACAGTCTCAGAGCAGGCCACTTCCCGGCACATGTGAAAGAGGAAGCACTTCTCGGGCTTTGTGCTGTTTTGTTTGGTGCTGACCGCAGTACAACGACTTGAGCACTGACTGGGCCAGAAATGAACCTTCTTTTCTGGTTTGAGAAAGAAGTGGCTTCCTGTTGGCACCAAAAAATAGATGCTACGACATTTGTGCAAAGTGATGTCTCTCAATAAAAACAGTGGGGAGGAAGTTAATGAGAGGGGGTTTAGTTCACTGGTTCTGAAACTCACTAGTGGTATTTTGGAGTCTGCTTAAGTTTTTAATACTTCTGCACCGGTTTGGTCCAAATTCTTCTTTTTTACTCAAAACGCGAGCCAAATAATTACTCAAGTAGGAGTAAAATGTATTACAAAGGACATATTTCGCTATGGAGACAAAGAGTGTACCTTATATGTAGCACTTGGGTACTGAGTAACTGTTTAAACAGTTTAACGACGTAAAAAGTCATTTAAATATGAATTATAATGTATTAATGTAATTGGATTGCAAAAAATAAAATATAAAAAAATGAATGCACATATTCTAGTGTTTCCAGAGAACAGGTACAAAAACAACAGAAGAAACATTATCTGAAGTTAAGGTGTAAGAAGTGACAATGTTTGGATCATACATTGTCAATATAAAGCTTTTATCAATATAGAGTTACTCAGAGTGGGAAAAATAACCAATACTTTTAATCAAGAAAGAGTACTGTTCAAACAAAACAGTACTCAAGTAGAAGTAAAAGTGTCCAAAAACTACTCTGAAGAATACAATTTCTTCAAAACGTTACTCAAGTAAATGCAAAGCGCCTCATGTTGGAGGAAGATGGAGGAAGAAGAGGGGACGCCACATTACAACATTAACTGATGCAGTGTTTTGAGGTCTTTAAAAGGAGCCATTCATGCATGTTATTCATGAAGGTGCAACATTATAACCAAAGTCAGTTTACAAGAGCTTTAGCCACCAATGAAACTGTGAATTGATCAACTAAAGTGAACAACTGTCCCTGTGTCCCGTCCCCAATCTCACTGTATCTAATCAATATTTAACATAACTCTTATAACTTGCAAACCCATCATAATTTCTACTCTTGTCTTTGAATGGCACATCGTCCACACCTGAATAATAATACAAAAAACATGTATACAAAAACAAAATACAATGAAATGATTAGAAGAAGGTGCATCAGTTAGTCTTTTTGTCTGCGCGTTTGGACACAGCGAGAGCTTGAATAATCGAAGCTGATGAGGCATTTAGCTGCAAATGGTTTTTCCAGGAGCAGCACCCATGATTAATCAGACATCGAAGCGGCCCTGGCCTCTCCACCCGCACACAACATTACCAGTCTAATCTCTCCATTGATTACTGCAGCGCAATAAAGCAATACTTCACTCCACGCTTTCTCTTTTTCTGAGTCACTTTCTCTCCTTAAATATAGCAGATGGATGACACAAATGCATGACAAATGATGCGTTTGTTGATAGCATCTCTGTACCACACCCCAACGTTCATATTGGGGAAATAAATCATGCTTAACGTGGCATTAGAGTCACATTTATTGACAAAAAAAAGTTGTTATTCTACTGTAGTGTTCATACTGAAGTTGTAAAAACATGTAAAGGGCTTACATATTGAGTACATTCAATTGTAACAGGCAGGTAACAGCATTTGAGTTGTAAATATTACAATTGCAGGACAAGGAAGGCTTTTGTGTACATAATATCAATACAGCATGTGTAGCCTGGCCAGCCATCCCAATTCATGGATAGAAACAGGTAATAATATTAGAGAGCTTTAAAAGGTAAGAGGTCTACTCAGAATCAAAAGTGTGGATAAAGCAGCGTCTAAAAGTTAAAATGACTTGAATGGATATGTCTTGGTAAGTCAGACTAATATTGCCAATCAAGTTGAGGAATTGCGCTTTAAATTTGCCACAAAAATCTCCACTGGTAGACAATTTTGCAAATAAATACATTTGAAGTTTTCCTAAAAGAAAGAGTAATTTTCCGATGAAAACAAAACAAATATATTCATGCAAAGGCAAATGTTTCCTTCTTGATTTGAAGGATTTTGTGAGGACTTTTCCCCAACAAAATATATCTTTTGCCATAAAAAGTGTGGTCAAAACATGAATGCGCATGGAAAGCCAGGCTACACTGTCACATTTACAGTCGACGGACAGAAGCACGACTACACTCCAGATTTGGTGGTATTGCCAGGTTTTTGGGCTAAAGCGCTTGTGCCCATGTGTCCGGACTCCCAGGGTGCTCGGGGCTGGACCGTACCCTCTGGGATGTGCCTTCAGAGGTGACCTACTTCTCCTGATTGTCAGCAGCAGAAGGCCGTTTCATCAGCACTGCTTTGTGTGGAGGCACTGAACTGTGGCTGGGACCCCGGGAACAGGCCAATTGGACCTTATTGTGTAATGAAGCTCATCTCACACATGCACGAACACACACACACACAGACACACACACATGCAGCCAGGACTATAGGCCAGGAGAATTTATAACAGCTATTTATTAACCTCCAAGAAATGCGATTCCTCAGTTTGGAGATGCGCGGTCGCAGTGCCATTATGATCCATTATGGGGAGGTGACAGGGGCGGCTGATAGATGGGGCTGTCATTACTTTAGTCTGTGGAGGAGAGTGGAGGGATGCTATACCTCCACAAAATGGCCGCGTCGCACCAACATGGCTCCGATCTCAGACTGAGAGTAAATGTTCATGTTTAACAAATTGAAACACATTTACAGACACTGGATGTGACAATGTGTTGTGAATGATGAAGACTTCAGCTTCGAATCGACAAGAGACGCCGTGCTTAAATGTGGTCGATGTAGAGGATCAGGTTTACAAGTTTGGAGCAAAAATAATGGATTTTCTTGAAGATGTGATTTGTTTTGTTTAGATTATTTGTTCTTTAGGTGGATGGTTTCTGCTTACAAGGTGACACAAAGGATATTTTAAATGTTATAACTGCACTACTTCATTCTCTGAAAACATGCATGACAGTGTGTACACTCAAATTTCATAGTAAATCTGAACTGGGCCGTTACACCCCTGTCAGACACTGGAGTTACCTCAACGTCTCAAAAAAGAGCTATGCAACGAAATATGTACATTTATGTTACAGCAAAATAGAAAAAAAAAGAAAAAGAAATATATATATATATATAAATATACATGAACACTGCAAACTCCCACACAAAGTATGGGCAACACAAAAGTCCAAATACAGTTACACTTGGTGCCTCAAGACAAAACATTTAACATTGATATAAATAACCCCAAATGTTCCCTCACAGTCTCGAACTGAAGACCAGCTTCACGACTCCACAAAGAGCTACAGCAGCAGTCCTTGATACCAAATGAGAGTATAATACAATGTCTTTGCGCACGCTCATTACAAGGTCCTGGGGATTCTGAGGTTTTCCATAAGGCCCAGGGGAGAGCAGGGCTTCACAGATAACAGCTTATCAGTTCATCAGTGCAGAGTGAAGCCAATTTGAGGATCTCCTTCATTGTTTACTGTGCGACAAACCAGACAGTCAGTCAAATCCATTGATCGATTCACCAATCAATTTATCGATCAGTCAGTCAAGCTGTGTTACCGTAGAGGAGAGAATACTGTTTTAGTTAAGTTAATGTATAAACTTGAAACTATGTTGGCAATGGCGGTAACTGTATGTACAAGTGGGCAGAATGGACCGTGCTTTAAGGTCAAATGCAGCGTTATTGTGTTGGGAAAGCACACGTGTAGTTTGTAGTGGTAGATACAATTGATTTTTACTGTAACAAGTAATTAAGTATAGCTTCTACAAGAGTAAGCTTTGAGCCTGGTTTTCAGTCACATTACTTTTTCTTTTGACCATTTAAAAGTAATTATGAGACTGTTATATCATATTATAGATCCTTTAAAAGTTTGTAAATAAAAACATTTTAAATTCTGGAATGGAGCCAAAGTGAAGTGGAAAATATTGTGATTTCAGTGGAGAAACTGAGATTAAACTCACAAATATGAAAAATCCAGGTGGTTTTGTCAATCTAAAATCGCTCAGACACATGTGGGGGACATTAGAGCCTTGTTTAAACACATTTACTATTGTATTGTATTATAGTTGACTTAATTTCTTTATTAAGGAGATTAGGTTTTACTGAACAAATACTCACAGAAATATTTTTCATTTTATCTAGCTATAATATACTGTACCACAAATGATTCCTTTTGTAGGGCTCAAACACAAATTTAAGGCTAGAATATAGTATTTTTTTTCCAGCTTTTGTCAAAGAAAAGCAGATTAACTGATCTTTCTACCTTGGAAATGTAAAATTGTTGTTTGCTTTTTGATATAAAGACTTAAAATGAGTGTTTATATCAGATGTAAATAATACACGTGCTTCATTTTGCCTCATTCCAGAATTTTGAACGTTCTAATGATGTAGTATTTTAAAGGGTCTATATTTATTTAGAATTGCTCGATGTTATGGTAACAGTCCTCCATTTTTATCATTTAAAATGTGACATTGCAGCAATTGCAACCATTTTTGCTCTGGCCTCTCCGTCTGTTGATATGTAAAAGTGCAGATCTCTCATTTTGCCATGTCCACGACTTGTTCTGTTGTTCTCGATTCGTGACGTCCCCGCAACAACACTCGTACATAAAACAATGTTAGAGACTAGTTTATGAAAAACGAAGAGCGTAGGAGGAACGAACACATGGCGTTTTTGTGTGATTTGTGGAGCGGAGCGAGGCCTGGTGGGGGTGGAACTTTGCGCCGCCTCTCGTTTTCGCCCAGAGGTGCTCCACTCGGCTCCATCTGCTCCGTAATGGCTGCCACGATTGCTTTTCTCTGCAGCAGGTTCAATGTCGGAAGTAATGATTTGCGTCAGCAGCACTCACGCTCCCAGCCTCTCAGTAAGACAAGAGGCAGAAATATGCAGATGAACTAAAAAAAAAAAAAAGTCAAAATGTAGTGGGAGCCGTGTGTCTTTAGGCTCAGCTCCGGGCCTGTCCCTATGTGTCCTCCATCTGTTAGTGTTATGTTCTGTCCCCTGTTGCTGTAAGGGCTTCCAAAGGTCCATAAGGAGGGATGGCTGCGTGTCACTGCGGAGCATGTCCACGCTTCACACGAGTTTGCTGTTGGGCTTCAGCCGTATGACCCACTCCCCTCCTGGGTTACTGTTGTATAGGTCCTGGAGGTGTGTGTCCGGATCCAGGCAGTGCTCACCTAAACAGACAATACAAAACTTACTTTATGAATCGCAATGATATTAATTATAACAAATTGTGTCTTAAATGTGCGCTCTCGAAGTCAGTAAAGCTGCATAGTGCTTTGACCCCGTACATTCTTTTCTGTTTAGTTTTGTGAATTATTTTTTTGTTGTTGTTGTAACTCTAGTGTTGTGTTTGTACAAAGTTGTCATTAAAGATAGGTCACTATATTCACAGCTATTGTTCCTTTAGTCTGCACTGTAATAGAGCAAAGATCATGGTCTATATTGTACCCTCTGTTTTTTTTGCTGTTGCTGCAACAAAACAATTTGTTTTAGTAAATTTGATTCTATTCTGAGATTTTTGATGACACAATATCACGATATTCCGGTCATTTTCATGTCTTACTTTTTATTTCAAAAACTCTTTCTGCCTTGTGAGTCCCTACAAATTGTTTTTAGATAAGCATGGAAATAACTCAAAATCAAATTCCATAGAGCCACAGCAGTTTTAAATGGCGTTTGTAGTTTCTCTTTCTCTGTGGCGGTCGTCCTGTGAGAATCAGAGACGTGTGTAATGAGCATTTTGTGTGCTCTGATAACTGCAGATGTACAGCCCATGTCTCTTTGGCAGTTACATAGTTCATTACATAAGACTGTGCTCCTTTCATCAACTCAATGAGCAGAAAGATGTGCAAATGTCAGCTCTTTGGCCACTGTAGATAAAAAGTCCAACAACTTTTTCTTACCGATGTTACCTCCCACTTCGAAAAGGGCGCAGTCAGGATAAGCCACTGAACCGTTTCTGTTTGAAGTAAGTAAACAATAATTGGCATTAGTTATTACATTATATTATTAGTAAGTTGAACATACTATACAAGCTCCAATTTCCTGGTTATATCTTAAGAATGCTAAATTATATTATACCTTCGCATTTTGCCCTTTCCGTTTTCAGGGCTGCGGAAAAACTGGCGCTGAAATTGAGCTAAGATGTCAGAGGTCCGTGAGTTAATATTAAGATGAAACTCCATAGTGCTGGTCTGTGTGTCTCCAACTTGGATCTTCACTGTACGGCACATCTAGAGTAGAACCACGTGTTACATTAATCCTGAATTATTAAAACTTCACGTTGACATTAGGATTAACTATAAGACAAGTGTACAAGTAGCTCACCTCAGGGACATTTTTCTCTGGCTTTTCACGGCTGTCTGTGTGAATCTTCCTCAGCAGGTTCTTGATGCGCCGATCGTAAAACTGATATCGACGGCTGCTGTTCTCGTTCAGCCGTCGCACCTGACTCATGAGGAAGTTTGGAACCTGTTGACAGAGACAGACATTAAGCATGATAGCAACTCTTTCATCACCTTTCCGACTTTCCTCAAAATGTAAGCAGCTCACTGAGCTGCAGAGGCTGCACTAGCACTGATCCATGATTGGTGCAGGTGCTGAGCTTTAGGTAGTGAGTGTTCACATGCAAACTTACTGAATTCAAGAGATAAATACACTGTATTTAGTCGTAGGAACTGGCAACATAAATGAGAGACTCTTGTGAGGCTCATTCTGCTTTCTGATTGGATAATACTGTTTTGTGAACCAAAACCCCAAATTACAATCAACAACTTGACCATCATGTCCAATGTTTTGTAATTAAGAATCAATCAACGATACAATTGTTATCAGTAAAAGCAACATCTGATTTGAACATGTTTACCTGGTTTCTGGAGACACAGATAGGTCATATTTAGGACGTTTGCAAAAATAATCTTACATACTCTAGTTTATTTTGTGTATAATGTTTTAGTGTTAATTCAAACAATATTCAACAATAGCTGAAACATTCACCAAATGGTTGAGGCCGGGAAGCGAACCCGCGACGCCGAGGTGGCAACAACCACACATGTGCAAAACCTTGAACCACCTTACCACCAGCGAGCACTGGTAATTGTTGAAGTTTTTAATGATGAGTTTACACACCGTCCAGAGTAGGTCCTGGTATCGTATCAGTAGCCTCATCACGTCAGCTGCCTTCTCTGCATGTCCCTTCTCCGATCCCTCGGTCAGTTTACTGGGCACAGCTTTATGGAGGAAGAGGTTTGGCGCCATGATGGTGGCTACAGCCCAAAGGTTCATTCTGTTCTTCTTTTCCCTCAACACCACTTTACACAGGAACTCCAGCAGAGCCTAAATGACAGTTGTAATTAAGAAATAAATGTAAATGTACAAGTAGAAAATGTGGTGGATTATTGCAGTGAAAATGCATAGAGCAGTGTTAATGCACAGAGACAGCTTCTGTTCAGTTGGAGTCAGAATAATTAGTTCAGGTGGGCTTTAAGCTTGCGCCTTTAGAATGATTCATGGTGGTTTACTCGTATGATCTAATAAAAGCTAACAATGTGCACCAGAGAAATAAAGCATTATGTGCGGACAGCCTGTCTGAGGAATCTTAGTTTTGCACAGATGTTGCAGTCTTAAAAGATGTTTAGCCCCACAACTGCAACCCTTGACTGTCAGCACAAATGGGATTTCTTTTAATCAGAATCATTTTTTGCTAATAAATACCAATAAACTATGCTTGTTGTTGCTGAGTGAGGCAAAAGTAGCCAGTGTAACCACGTGAAATCTTGGCTCAACAGAATTAGATAACCGAATAATCACACAGAACGTAATGACAGACAGCGTCCCACCTTCAGCGTGTTCCTGTTGGGCTCGGGCAGCAGCAGAACAAGTAAGTTCAGCATATGCAGCTTCTGTTTCAAATCTGTAATGTCTGGAAAAGAAAAAAAAAGAAAAGAAATTTAAAAAACCCATAACAAATAAAACATATATATCTTTGATCGCACATCTTCATTTCCTCTTTTCGTCTAGAAAAATGATATTGTGCAGACTAATGGCACGTCTGACAGGTGGCTATTAGCTTTGTTAGCTTATGTCTCTGTGGTCGTATGCCATCCATCACCTACAAACCATTCATAAGTGAGTCATCAATCAGATCCTATTAATAATAATTTACTTTTACCTCACAGTTTCTGCCATTGGGGGTAGACACCGTGCTCTAGTCTAGTATTTATGACTATGTAGGGCAAAGATGCTTATAAAAAGGCTATCAACTTGTTCATCTTGATGGCTGATTGCTGGAGTTGAGGCGGCAAAGATAAGGATCCCACTGTGCTCTCATCAAGGTAAAGACATTTAGGTAATTATAAAGGTGCGCCTGCTGAGCTAGAAGAAGGAAAAAGGGCAGTCCACATTGTGCCATATGAGGACAAGGAAAAAATTTAAATCAAATCTGTCCTAATGTGAGAATACTGTTACACAATACTAAAGTAGAATATAGGTTATTAAGTAGTGAGAATGATGCTCTACATTGACATAATATTTAGTCTTTAAAGCACAATCCAATCCAAAATATCAACAACAACAAAAACATTTCTGAATATCACAATTTGCCATTTATGTTTTCACAACAGGAAGCTGCTCAGAAACACAAGACGTGTCCCATGCATTTCAGAACATGTTTGTGAGGTCTAAACTACATGGTTGTCAGATTTTGAAATAATTTGCACAGCAAATGATTTAATTTAATAAACTGCAGCGTTAACGATTTGCTAATTGCGACCATCCAAACTGGAATTACAATTTGATTGTGATTAATCTTGCAGCCTAAACTTGTCAGAAATGCCTAATGTTTATTTTTACTGACTTCACCTGCAGTAATGCTGCTATCACTATTACTAGATACTATATTACTACACTATATTACAAAACTTGTTTATCGGTACTGTTTCCCTCAAATATATAAAACTGTACAAAATTATTCAAAAAGATATGCTACTTCTCTGTTCTGATTGACTGCATATTCTACAAAGACTATTTAAAATCACGACTAATAAATCCTCATTACATGATGTCAAGAAGTACTTTGTAAAGAACAGTATGTCTATTATGAAGAGGCTTAATTGTACTGTATGTTCATTATTAGTAACACCTTGCTAACTTGTCTCGGAAAATGCCGCACCCTCAGCCAAATAATGAAGCGCTGTGTCAGAGTACTACAATGGGAGCTTGCGTAATAGAAATCTAGTGTGTCTCAATCTGGAAGGAGATCAAATTAATTCCACTGTGAAAAAAAGACTTGTAAATAGTGATACTAATATTTACAATGCTACAATACTAATCTGGGAATTAGTGTTGAATCAGAGGCTTAACTTTTTGCAATTTGAGTTCTAGATGACCTGTAGAAGTCCAAAGCTTTAAAGTCTCTCATTTATTTGAGTAAAAAACATTACCTCAGCTTCCCAAAGACATAACAATTTGCAGTAGAGATCGTTAGTGCAATATTTTAATTTGTTTTCAGATGAGGCATCACCTGTGGACATTTAAAGGAATAGTTGTGGGTCAAGACTATGTCCAAGTGCCTGTTTTAAACCTTCTACTACAACTATAAATGGAAGTAAACTCAAATTGCCCATAGGGAACAGATGAGGGAACGCATCATGCTTGTCTGCTCTTTGAGATTTCCATTCGGATAATTTAGCATAGCACATAGCATTCTGTGTACAATTACTTGGCTACAGGGACTTACCTCTGACAGCGCTGAACGTGTTGAGGTACTCTGGCGTGAGCAGAGGCGCAGGCAGCTCGCGGATGAACTTCTTTAAGAGGGCAGCGGCGTCATTTGGGCTCACTTCATCCCAATTGAACTGTCCTGAGTAGAAAGTGTTCTCTAAACTCTGCTGCAGGCTCTGAAGATTAGACACACACATGGAGTTAATACTATCTACTATATGTCATTTTTAGATCGTTAACTGTAAGACTTGTTTAGTCTCATATTGTACTTGAACTCATTATTATTTTTTATTCTATTTTATTGGTGTCTGCACACTTAATAATTTACGGAATGATTATCTACCCAATATAATATAAAAAGATCTGACATTTTTTAACCCAATCCCATTTGTTCTATTCATCTGCAGTGCTATCAACTGTGTTGCACCCTATATCCCACAGAGGTGAAGGGTGCCCTCTCCTGGTGACTTTGTGTAACTGACTATACCTGGAATTAAATACAGAGAGAGAAGATTTTGGTGGGAGCCACACAATAACACAATATTGATGTTTTTGTATGAGACCATACTTTCTAAATGTCAACTGTAGTTAAACTGGAGAAACGTGGTTGTATTGTGACCTTTCACCAAGTCAATATTGTATAGATGCCAACATTTTTCATTCTTGTGAAACACCAGACAGCAAGGACCTAAGAAGCGGTCTGAGTAACACCTGATTTTTTTGAACTGTGAAAATGTATATCCAGACGTTGTACCTTTATTCTGGATTGCGATCCTGGAACTCGCAGAATCCCCTCTGAATCTAAGCCTTTTTTCTCCAGAAATGACAGCAGCTGCAAAGACGAGAGAGAGAGGTAAAGGGCCATTATCAAACTGTGTGGTGTTGGAAGATAACAATCTCATGATCACCTCTACTGGTAACTTAACGTAACTGCTGCTACAGCAGGGTGTGGCCCACAATGGCACAAACAGAAGACTGCAATACAGGTCTGTGTTGAGCCAAAGTGCTTTACATGAACTAAACTAGACTAAATACATTTGTATTGTAAGTGTGAGTAAAGCATTGATTTGAACAGAGACCTCAAAGACACCTCAAACAGACACCTCAAAGCATAAAATTAGGACCCTTTGAAAATAAATGTATTTGTTTAAAACTCAATGTATATAGTAAATTAATGAGTAAAGAACACAAATGTATTTAAGGCAATCTCACATTTTTAGACAAAATAAAAAGCACTATGGACACAATTCAAAATGTGTACATAATTTCATTAGAAGCAGTAAGTGTGTGACTTACTGCCTGCATAAAAAGTGGAATGGAGGAGTGTGGCTTCATTTTCTGGTCATTCTCGAGCAGCGCCGCCAAAGGAACTCCAAAAAGATTGCTTTCTGTAAAATAACTCAGTTGTCAGTTGGTGATATATCTGTGAGAGTGGATGCATTTTAGTGAAGTTGCATAACATAGCATTGCATAGCATTTAAAGCATTGTGTAACACTGTTTTACAGTTACCTTTACAGTCAATTAACCTGTAGCCTGAAAAGACATACCTGGATTTTTTCTCTTTCCACTTTTGTTCCTCTTGACCTCCAGTTCGAGGAGATCACTAAGAGCTGTCATGTCGATGAGCGCTAACTGTCTCACTTTCTTCATGTCAGCCTGGGACAAGTCGTGGATCCGGGTCATTCCCAAACGGCACTTAGGGCAGACCACTCTCTAAAAATGAGAGAACACATATCACAATAATGCCTAAGCAGAGATGATTATAGCCGCAAACGCATAAACAATGTGCTTAGTGTCCATTCATTTTCCGGATTGGCTAAATCACTTATCCAACCTCAATTAGGGAAATAATCTCACAAAACTATCCCTTTGTTTGGAGCTTATTCATTCATCCCACTTTAATACTGTTATCTAACCAGCAGCTGAGAAGTAATTTTATATATAATTCCACTCCTGATTGATCCAATTCGCAAACTAAAATGGTGTCTAAATAAAATAATACTCAAAAGTAAACACTAAATCATAATCTTTTTGAACAAACACCTACAAATAGTACAATGAAGAACTTTTTTGCATCATAATGATGCAAATGGCTTAACATTCATTTCTGTATTTTCTACATGCAAGTTTATCTATTCTTTTCTATTACAAAGTACAATATAATTTCTCGGGGTGCTTACTGGCAGTGTGCCGTCCTCTTTTCGGCGCTGGTAGGTGGTCTGGGGGAGCTTGGCCTGTTTGATGAGGATGACTGCTTGCTCACAGTAAGCCACATCGGTGATAAAAATCTCATCTTTTGGGCCGCCACGCTGATCTAAAGATACAGCTGCAAAGAAAACAAAAAGGAACTTAAAATTCTCTGCAATGAGTCTTGGGGAATTACCCAACACTAAACCAACAACAATTAGTAAGAATGAGGAATTGAAATGAATTGCATTATTTTTTATCTAACAAGGAAAACATCACAGGGAAAACTTTTAAATAACTCTTTTCATGCGTACATTATACTTTTAATCAAGTACAATTTTGGCAGTAGTTTGTTTTTGTAATTGAGTACATTTTGGCCATGTAACTGTACTTTTACTTGAGTAATAATGTTCAGTACTCTTTCCACCGCAGCCAAACAGGTGTTATGATCTTTTAGCTGGAAATGTGTGCGAGACAAACATTGGTTTCCTGAGAGGCGCAGATCCACTAAGTTGTCTATCTGGTCTCATCACGTGACTCTCAATTGGATTCATATTTCATTTATAATCATAAACTATGCTATACAATAGCTATGTGTACTTAGTTCCAATCACACTACAGAAAGCAAGCTGTGTACTAATCTGCTTTCTTTGACTTCAGACATATGGTAGCGGGGAGCAGACAGACTTTTACCTGCGAGAGGGGATTTGTTGACAGATGCCATGTCGTCAGAGCGTTTGGACTCAGGGCGAAGAGTCTGGGGAAAAACAATATACCTGCGTATTACATACAGATCATTCTACAATGTGGTATGGATGATGACAATGACAAAATATGCTCGTTACCCTTGTCAAGTGGAATTGCTAATTCCATAATAGCAAAATATTTCTGTTAATGTCCAATAATTCATTTAATTTGACTCGGTTCTGCCTTGTCAACACCCTTTATCTGGGCCAAGGATTTCACCGACAGGAGCCTTCCAAATTTAGACAAACCCCATTCAAATTGGGACTAAACTGGAAACTAAATCTGGGTTTAGACTAGGACTCAACCAGGACAAAAATGGGACCAAACCAACTCTACATCAGGACTCATCTTGGATCAAACCGAGTCTGATCGATTTTTATCATTATACAGTCCAGCCCCATTTGAACCATAAAACTCTGAGTTCTAAAGGCACTAGCAGCACAGCGCAGCCTTTTGTTCCCTCTGCAGGTGGGTGCAAGTGTTTACACAGAGAAAAGTCCCAGATAAGCATCAGACAAGGATAAATAAAAGAGAATAACAGCCTGGCCTTTACATGTGATATGCTTTGATTGTGACTGCGGCCCTTTGTGAGAGAGCAGGACATTCAGCGCGCCCTGACAGACCAGGGATGGGCCATTTGAATAACACTTTAAATGCAGAACTGGAAGAGGAGGTCACCGGACAAAAGGCTCATACTAAACATTTACAAGGATCTTTGAATAAAGTCTAAATGTTAAATGAAAGGCTATAAATTATTGTTCTATGGAGATATAACACATCCAAGTCATTCTCTTGATATTGGCGAACGACAACTGATGAAAGTATTAACAGCCATCTTGAGTGGCTACATATTTGGTAACAAGTAGAAAATGTGTCGTTATTTGCCATGTTAAATGCTCAGCTTGGATAGAAATTGTTTACAATACTTCTCCAGTACATTTTGAAGCATGTGCTAGTCAAGATTTTTTTGGCCCGTTTTTACGGTAAACAGCATCAAAATAGGGTGAAGATTTGGGTAAGACATAATTTGTCTCATTATGCTGCGGCTAGCACAGAGTCTAGCACGTATCCTTCGACCAAAACCATTGGATGACCCTATGCTCTTCTTCATTTGTAGCTGATTTAATACAAACATGTTGTAGACCCCCTAAAGGTCAGCCTGTAGCAGCAGCTTAGTGTGTTTTACGTTCCTCACCTGGGCTATGGGGGAGTTGAAGATGTCTCGGACGTCTCTGGGCGGGGGCTTGTTTCTTCTTGCGCAGGGACAGTGTGTAGGACTCTATTCGACGCTGCACGGCCTCGGCTTGTGTCCGTGTCAGGGTGGACAGCAGCGCGGCCTTGTCCACATCCTCGCTGTCCTCGCTGTCCTCGCTGATCAGAGTGGACAAGCCTGCGTCAGCCAGCCACTGCTCCTCCTGCTCGCCGTCTGAACAAAGAAGCGCCAGACAAACAATGTTAACGTGACAACAACTGCACTTACGTTACATTGTGTTGGACGCTATAATGATATTACAGCAAGAACTTACTGACAAATACAGTATGTGAGTGTAGCTGGGATAGTTGTGGATACTGGATAAACTTAGATGATGCATTAGACACATCGAACCCATTTAAAAGTCCTTGTGAATATGAAAAAGATGTTATATTGGATGTAATGAAATGTTTACTGCAGTGAGTCAAATCAGTGTTAATGAAATCTATTAAAATTGCCAATTTTGTTGAAAAAAATACCTGTTAAATGACTGAAAATACACTGAAATCTATATTGGACGTCTACCTTTTTTAATTAATACTCACTCATATACAATCTTTTAAGCAGTTTTGTTGTGTGTGGCACATGTGCATTCTTCTTTTAGCTTGTAGAAAATATTACCCAGAAAAGAGATAAACCATCACTCTTTTTTACTAGAGGTTATGTAATATCAATACTGTTTGAAGTCAGACAGTGAGCTGGAGTCTCCCTGCCCTCTACCTGACAGATGAAAGTGAGGTGACATTTCCATTCTCTAAATAAAGATGAAAGACTTCTGACATTAAAAACACACACACACACACACACACACGCACACACACACACAGACACACACACACACACTAATACACAGAATTGTTTATATCAAAGTAATTGTAAAATAGACTAGCTTTAAAATGAAAATGGCTATGAATGGGTTTCTGGATGGAAACCTACCACCCTATCACAAAGTGTTTTATGATGTTGTCATGGAGATGAGAGCTACTTGGCAGCACGAGGTAAACCCTGTGTTGCTAGGGCAAATACACCTTGTGAAGTAGCTCATCCAAAGCTATTTTTAATGTGCAGTGAATAATATATAGATGTTTGAGGTGTAATACAAGCACACATTTGTATAATTTCAGTCCAACTCTTTGTAAACATCAAAATTGTGGTTTACTGACCTTCGGACTGTCTAGAGTCCCTCCTGTCAATGTCCGCTTCACTGCTGCCCTGTCTGATCGTCTCCACTTCAGTCCAGAAGGCGTCCAAGCAGAGTTTATCGGGGCGTTGGTCCACGAGATCTTCAGACGATGAGGAGGAGGCCGTGCTGTGGAGGGTGCCCTGGTTTTGCTCAGCGGCTGCCTGGTGCGGAGGGCTCGGCCATGGCTCCACGCTCATCTCGGTGGGGCTGGGATCTCTGGTGCAGACATACACACATGGGAAGAAAGAATTACACGCGTGCATGCAAACAAATGAGAACGGGACAGACGCGGAGAAGGCAGCCGAGGTGATGGAGAAGAGGTGAGGGGACGCGCGCAGAGGGAGACACAAAAGGATGGGAGGAGGAGGAGGAGGGGGTCCGGCGGAGAGCACACACAAAGGGGGGCTTTTGTTCTAAAGAAATGTGCCGTGGTGGTGCAGTTCTTGAAACATCCACTAGATGTCACTGTAACTGGGATTTCCTAGTGGTCACACCCCTCATTTATTGATTCAAGCATAAAAAAACAAGCTCAAAACAATAGAAGCAAAATCCATGAGATCCATGCTGCTTTAATGGAGAAGCCCACGCAAATGCGCCAACAACGCAAACACAAAGTTCATATTTTAGATGCAGCATGTTAGTATCAGGATTAATACATAAACCTTAGACCTTTAAAATAACAATACAAATCTGTAGTATTTACTGCCAAACCATACTTCTAATAGTAAGTGAATTAAAAACATATCAAATTAATCAGGTGTATGCTAGACCAGAATCATTATCAGGTCTAATGCTAACATCATTAGTTAAATGGAGACAAAGCGTCTGAAACCTAAAATTACAACAGCCATTATTATATTAAACTACTTCAATAACTGAAATAGTCATCTTAAATTATAGGCTGTGTTTTGATTGTATCTGCTAACGAGAGCCTCTAAAAAGATTTGTTTATGTGTAACCAAGTCATCAGCAAAGTATCTCTTCAGTCTACAGTCGATACAGATTTTAATACCATAATAAAACTAGTAAAATAGTAGTTGATTACCATGTGGTCTTATATAGAACAAGATTCTCTACTAGTTTTTGTATCCATTGTTTTGACAACCAGGCAGGAACTAGTACACCACAATCGGAAAACCACTGACTTTGCTTACAATTTTCTTTCAAATGAAGCCAAGCTGCCAGACCAGACCGAGCCTGCTTTTCCTATGTAAATGAGCACAGGGAAACCGTGGATAGTCTCTTTCTACAATGGGCCACTGCTCCGTCCTTCTGTCGGAGGGCTTTTGTCACTCGATAAGGCATAGACAGGAAGTGGTCAGCTGACTCACTGACTTGGTTTGCTGCAGAGTGACATTCCACCAGTCAGCAAAAGGACATACTTTACCCACATTTGGTGTGACACATGCAGATAACTATGGATATGAGAGTCCACTTAAATCAACCATAAATCTTTAGCATATTTGAGAAAGGTTCAAGACAGTGCAATTCAGTATGTGACGTTTGTTTTGCAAATAAAAATAATACAAAACAAAATAAAGCAAGTAATTTTATATTGTGGGGGCTTGTGGCTCTGGTGCATACTGCTGTTGTTTCCTTAGGCAGGACACTTTACCCACCTTGCCTAGTATGACTGTGGTGAATGAGTGTTGCAATCCTCATCTCTTCAACTTTGTCACAGTAAACAATATACTTTACTGTCAATGTTTCAGTGTTTCACCAAGGTTCACACTGAGAAAATATCTTTAGAATAATTTTATTGAATACATTTTTGGGGGTAAATATGTCACTTATTTCCTCTACTAATCAAAAAGTTATTTCTATACATTTATGATAAGTACGAAGAAAAAATATTTTAATAATCATACATTGCTATAACTTGCTTGGTAACATTACACAAGTCTAATAAAACTTAGAGGCACCAGCATTCTCAATGTATTGTCTGGTAGGTTTGTTGTTGCCCAAGAATGCATCAGATAAACAAGAATTGTACAACACAACATGACCATAACTATGTAGTGAGTACTATGATAATACTAAGTGCACTTATGTTTACAATATTGTGCTACAAAGCCAGTCGCATATGCAAGTATCATTAAAACTATACTTAAAAACAGCAATCTTTACATATATTTGTGTTTTGTTCAATGCTTTTGTGAGCCTCTCCACCATGCTGCGACCACTCTTGTGCTAATATCCAAATTCAAATTTTTTTTTTTGTCAATCAGGACTTGAATTCTTGTTTTCCAATGGTTTTAATAGGATTTGAAGACTGTCATGAACACAGCAGGCCAAGATATTTATAGCCTCCTGCCACTCACAACTGCCACTTTTCAACACCACCATACAATTATACAAAGTACTAAATAACAACAATACAGCAGGCCTCACGTTTCTGTAGCCTATGATTTAGATGGACAAATAGCAAGTTATGAATGTATCTGAGTGCTTTAAGGCAACATCACAAAATTATATAATAATAGTAAAATAGTCTTTATGTTTATATTTCCAGCTCTAAAGCCATAGCATTAATACGCTGGACTGAAACTGAATCTATCTAGTTCTCGTCACCATCAAAACGCGTGCCTTTTTCTGCCGTACCTGCTCTTCTTCTTGAGGGATACGGGCTTGAGTCTCCGGATGTTGGTGGGACCCGGGCGCAGTCTGAGGCGGTTCAGTCTGCCTCTTTGAAACGGCATGGTGGTCGCTATCCCGGTCACCACCACCTCCTCTCTGCCTCCCATATCCACAGGAGAAAAACAGCCAGCGCTAAATCTACGTGGTCACTTTGGGGCGCAGATTTCATGAGTGAGCCGGTCTCTCTGTATTAGCAGCCGTTCTCGGGGGTGTGTGTTGCGTCTGAAAGCTGGTCTGGTATGTGAAACGGAGTGACGGCTCTCATTTACAGCGGAGCAGCAGCGATACCTGGCCCCGCCCACAAGCACTTGGCACAGACACACCTCACGTATCTACGCATGTTCACCGAAATCCTGAGCTGCAAACTGGAATGTCATATGCTTGTGGAATGTCATATATCCAAATGACTAAAAACACTGACTAAAACAATATGTGCTATTGTTCTCATCTAGAGTAAATATCACTGATGCTGTGACTGCACAAATGTAGTGATCAACTGTCTTTTTTTATTTTCAGGATAGGGCATGGCAATAGAGTCTAAAATATTTATCATGATACAAAATTTGCAATAAAGACATAATTGACACAAGATAAAATACTTAAAGGTGGCCTCTAATATTTGTACCTGTTTAAAGTGCATATATTAGACCACACATTTCACTGAAACGTAGTGAACATGATTGTTGTTTAAGATTTACAAACAAAAGGACTTGTTTTCCTCAGTTTGACCATTTTGCGACATTTATAATGTTACTTCTTGGTATCCATACAAATGATCCAATAGATATGATTTGACACCTAAAAACACCTTCATTTTGTCAAATGATTGTTTAAACTGTCAGAAAAGTGTGAGTTGTATGTAATTTGCCTCTGCATTTTCAATGAAATGTCACTTATTGATGACTTTACAGAGGGATCCTGTTTGAGATCTCAGATCTACTTCCTGTTTTACTTAAATATTTCAAATTTTCTTGACACACTGCAACTTGACTGATGTAAAACTGTAAGTATTTAGCAGAGATACTATCCCACCAAACAAAGTGATAATTAGAAAAACATGAGACCTGTCATATGCACTTTAAGGATATTTAAGTCATAGTTAGAAGTTCTGCTTCCACACCTCACTGCCTTTTCCAGTCATTAGTGTTTTAGGATCTGCAGAAGTCAATGTGTCTCTAGGCGTAAACATTCACAATTAGCTTTAATCTGTGTCTGTCAGACTTTGCAACTGCAATATTGCCCCAAAAGCAAATGAATAGATACTGTATACTGTAGTGTAGCGTTGAGTGATATGGCCCAGCCCTATTTCAAGATAAAGATAAAGTAAAAATCATAAAAGTATAAAAAAGAAAACAGCCATTGATCTTTTCCAAGTCACATTTCACACCACAATTTAATACCATTTTAAACCATGCTTACCCTTCATTCATATCATGTGGCAAGCTCATTCGGTCCCACAGGAAAAACAAATCCATTTGTTTAAATTAAAAAGAATGTCTGAAACCAAAACTACCAAGTCAATGCACTTACAGATGATTGAAAACGCAATGCTAATCAATACTAAGTGATTAACTTAAGCATCCTAACACCAATGCAGCGCCGACCATTTTCAGTTTTTCCAAAGTAAGTTATTCAAATACTATGAGAAAGATGTATTATCTGTGATTTTGACAATAACAAGCCCTCTGACAGCAGCCAGGGTAGTCGTCCTACCAGTCTGTCCTCATACTAGAGCCCAGAGTTAGAACTAAGTTACTGATATGCAGCTGAGAGCAACGTGACAAATGTGGGCCACAACAAAGTGAGAGAGAGAGGAAGAGAGAGAGAGAGAGAAAAAGAGAGAGAGAGAGAGAGAGAGAGAGAGAGGAGAAAGTCTCCCAAATGTCTTAAGTGCAACTCGTCGATCAGGTTTATCTCATTCCAAAGCACTGTTTATGGAGTCATGATTTTCCTTCAAAGCAAACATGGCCCGGCTCTACAGAGAAGGTTTGCACCCTCAGTTAAATAATAACAGTTCAAAGAAGAGTATCATACTTGCACTTCGTTGAATCCCAGATGCTTGTTAGTTAGGTCTGGATGTGTTAGTTGGATGTTAATTAGCTAACAATTAACAATTGTGTTTATGAAATTAAAGTTCATACTCCAGGATTTCTGTGATTTGAAATTTTATTCAAAAAGGAATTAAAGCCTAAAAGGGTGTAAGAAAATGTAAAGCCACTTAATCAAACAAGACAATTTGTATTAAGAAAAACATAGAAAGGTTCACAGGTTTATCTGAAATAAACATGCATACGCCCAAAAGGAAGTAAGAGCCAAACGATATGTTTTCTTTAAAAAATATATATTTAAAACGTAGAGGAAAACACCTAATCTGGACTGTTTTGAATAAAGAAATCCTTGAGCTGGATATGACGAAAATGTAAAACCTGGGACTCCACCCCCCCGAATGCAGTTGGTCACTAAGAATATTAAAACCAGGTAGGGCTGCAATGATTACTCGAGTAAATCGAGCAAAATGATTACAAAAAAGCTCCAATTATTATTTTATTGCCATAATGATTTGCTTAATTAACATATTTAAATAAAAACACAAAATCTGTGGCCCGCGGAGCGCACGGAACGACTTGTGGCTTTTTCCGGACCTGCAGCAGCTAAAGCACAACAGAGGAGAGAGCGGCGCGATCCAAACACCAGGATCACCGGTCCCACCCAGCATTAAGTTTTACAAACAAATGTCTTAATTTAATTTATGGGACATTAATGCAAATTAATTCATAGCTACTGTAACTGTTTACAAACACTCTGGTGACAAGTTAATTAGTCCTTTCTATATATTCTCTATATAAAACAGAACAGTTTGGACTGAAGTGAAATGTTGCTGTTTTGGGGACATACTTATGTGAAATTAAGAATGAAATATGTTATTTTAAGCAGAAACTCCATTTGTTATTTATTCATTACTATGACCTATAACGTTTATTTAAAAAATGATTTAATATGCTTGGTTGGTTGGTTGGTTAATATGCTTGGTTTAGGTCAGGGCAATTCAACTTAATTTTTCTGTGGGCCAGATTTTTTTGAGAGCCAAGGCCTCTGGGTCGGAGGTGCACAACATGCTATTGTAACAACATTTTGGGTCGATAAAAATATCCCAAACACTGTCTCAAGAAATTGAGTTAATACAATAAACTAACTTAGTTAAACTTAGTTAAAATAACTACTGGTAGATTAGATTCTGTTGAGAAATGAGATCTAAAATGCTTTACCAACATTGCTTTGCAATAATGCCCATCCAGTAAGTACTAAACAAGAATTAAACTAGGTCTAGACTAGTACCAACCAGGACAAACCCAGAATCAAAACAGGTCTAAAGAAGAAATAAACAAGGACTAAACCAAGAACAAAATCAGGTCTTAACTAATGCTAATCCCAAAATTAAACCAGTAAACAAGATATATATATTTATTTTAATATTTGGAAGATGGGTCGAGGGCCGGATTCATCTCTCTGAGGGCCTGATTTTGCCCCCGGGCCTTATGTTGACTAGCCCTGGTTTAGGGAATTTACAAAAAAGTTTTAATCGAAGAAAAGAATTGATAGATTACTCGATCACTAAAATAATCGATAGCTGCAGCCCAAAAATCAGGAAGAAATGAATCTCAGCAGAGAAATTCCAAACAAAAATGTTCACGTCAGCAAAATGCATGGATTCAGCTGCATCACACTGTTACGTTTCTGCCATCTCATTTCATATTAAGAGGAAGAACCCTTGTGAGGAACCAAAAATACATAACTTAAACGTCATTGATTTGCCCCAGTTCACAAAAAAGAGGAATGGAGGATTGTTGATTCACATTTTCCATAGCTTGGTTGTTTCACTGTAACAAAAAATCGTTGTCATGAAGCAAAAAATGTCCCACTATCTAGTTTTGGCACTCAAAATTTCACATTGTCGATATTGTTTCTTTTCTCAATGCCATGCACATCAACAGGAAGCATCCTCTAGCTGAAAAGAATAGACTAAATGTCAATTCCTGTGTACGATAATAGTCAACAATGTGTGGAATAACGCAAGGTAATGCCGCCGTGCACGACACTGTCAGAGAAATCACCAAATCCATTTGAGGTTGAGGCTCATGTTAAAAGGACCAGAGTTTAATCCACGTCAAGCCTCTTACAGCTCCTGCAGAGAGCACCCGCCTGAGAAAGTTTCTTCACAAAGCCTACAACTATTTTCAGCCACTCCAAGACACACATGCAGGTCTATAAAAGAAAAAAATGTGATCTAGCAACTGTGATTGGATATGAAGGCCAAGCTAATCCTGCTGCATTATTGCACCCACCAAATGTAAACTAAACATGTGGAAATTCTTGGTCGACTGAAAACTTGCCCTGTGAATTGATTAGTTGACAAAAGCAGGTGCTGTATGGCGCTGGTAAAAATATCTGACCCAAACTGCCCTCACACTATGCTTCATAGAGAAAGTTACTAATAAATAGTGCTGCAATGATTAATCGACAAATCGCGACTGGTTGACTGTAAAAATAATTGTAGTCATATTTTGATATACGTTAGCTTGAATACACAGACTGTAAAATACTTTACACAAAAGACAAACTTAGAAAATACCTTTTAATAACAGAGACAGCAGCATAATTAAATCAATCAGAAGCCTTTCAACCTTTATTTGGTTGAGAAATATATTTAAAACCTCAATGTAACAATGTTCAATAGAAATTAAATCATAAATTAAAATCACTAACTAGTCAACTACTAATATAATCGTTCGCTGCAGCCCTACTTACATAAAAACAAGGTGTCTACATTGTAAAAAAGGCAGAATAAACTCAGAATTCACAGTCGGAGAATGCAAAATTAAATAACACTAATGATTGTTTTCTCTATAAACCTCGTCTAAACACAATCCAAGGCATGCTAAGATAAACTAGGGCTAAACAGAACTAATTAAGTCTAGAATAATTGCTCTAGGACTAAACAAGATCTAAACATTAAATCTGGTCAAAAGAAATCATTACTAAACCCAGGAACATTACTTAAGCCATCACATTTCATTATTACCAAGCGATTTCTTCAGAAAAACAGAGATTAGTGCAGCCCTACAACTGCTTTGAATAACATCTTCTCGTTCCTACCTGGCCTTGGCTCGGCCCATGACCCGTCCCGAGAGCAGAAGCAGTGCGGCTGAGCTCCCTCTCCTCCAGGGCATTTTGCTGGAGCTCCTGCCCGACCAAGAGCAAGCGAGCCTGGAGGAAACCACAGCTGCTTCCCCCTTCTCCTCCTCCGCTCACAAACACATCAGCGCAGGGACGGACAGAGTGGCTGCTGCACTGGTAAACGCGTCAATACTGTGCATCCTGGGGCAGGAAGAGCGAGGTCTGCCGGGGGCTGGGTTAGTGTTTCAGAAAGGGAAGAGCCTTGTCTGAAGATGGGAATGGGCAGTGGACATAACATCTGCTGCGCCGGACAGCTGAGTGCGGCTTAAAGAAATGACTCAGAGTGTGCCTCATGTTCAAGTGGTAAAAATGAGTGGGTTAAAATAGCCTTTTGACAACATGCAGCTCTTCTCAAGGACGGTCTAGTCATATGCGCTCTTAAACGGCGTTGTTTCACAGCTGTCAGCAAATTATATAGCGAGACCTTACTGTAGCCTTACTGTAATGTGTAAAACAATTAACAAAAAGTGTTTTCTGCGCAGAAAAGCTGGTGAAATGGTGGTATGGATCTTTAGAATGTCAGAACAGTCACTGCTGATACCACACAGACATAATGATTCATCTGCAATCACTTGAAAGGGTGGAAAGGCCGTGTCTAACTGAATGGGAGGTGTGGGAAGAATTTAGGCTTCTTAAAACAAACAAAAATCATCAATGTAACGAAAAAGAAATACCTTTACAATGCAGTGTTACAGCTTTTAGAACAATAATGTAATAAATGATATGCTCAGAGGAAACTTGTTATCTTGTTATTAAAGACATATTTGGGATAGTCCTATATAATGAATAAACAACTAATATTTCCTATTTAAAACTATTCGTGCAAATGAAGGAATGCTTCTAAGGCTGCAGCGCAGGCACATAAAAGTCACTCAGCGATGAGCTCAAAGTGTTGCTGAGTTGAACACACTCTTAAGATATGTTCGATGTGCGCACAGAAACAAATTCCTTTTGTAGCAACAAAAGTTATGACCTGGGACTGCAACATGTCTGCCACATTCCCAAACTCGAGCTAGAGAGAACTCATCATCTACAACTCGTACACAACAGTAATAACCAAATATTAGATGTGAAAATGACTAATTGACTAAATTAGACTTGTATATATTGAGAACATTTTAAAAGTGTCAGTGGTAAAATAAAGACAAATGATAAAGTTCGATGTCATATTACAGGTTCTACAAATTTTGACATACCAACTTCTCTTACAAAATATGGAATAAGCATTCAGTCCTAAACTTGATAACCTTTTGACATTTTGAAGTCCAGGTCTGTGCACTATATCTTACACTTCTTACAAAGCTTTACACCATTTAGGGCATTTAGACCCGATTGCCCCCGATATGTCACTTTCTCTTCACAGTCTTATCATTTACTGACATGCAGCCACAGCAGGAGTCTGTCTACTTGATAGGTGGTGCACTTTGACCTCCAGGCTGTCAGTCCTGTTCAGCTCAGAGTAGTGCCTGCAGGTGAGAGCCGGGAGAATGTGAAGGCATTTAGGTCTGAGCCTCCAGATGGCACGTGACAGGCAGCTCATCCTCGTGCCGCACTGGGCCAATCTGCCACACTCAGCATGGACGCCTCGCCAAGCTGGACGACACCCAAGGGTGCAAGAAATCAAGTCCCAAACTGGACGAGAAACTTACAAAGACTGTCATTTCATATCAGCAAGATTTAAATAATAATAATTATTATCATCAAATTGTGTGGGTTGTACCCTATTGCTACTCATTTTCACAGAAGATTTTCAAAAGCATTGGGTTGATTTGTACACAGGAATTCTATATGCTCAATGTAAATTTGGCTGAATCCAGGGCTGCAACTATCAATTATTTCAGCAGTCGACTAGACAGCGATTATTCTTCCATTTCGTCGGCTACCGTAATCTTATTTCTATGGAACATTTAGAATTTAAATACATTGTGTATCAAAATTTTTTGAAATATGATGACTGGAAGGTTCTAGATAGAGAATATCTACGAATAAAGTTTATTATCAAAATGCGAAATTGTTAATTTCTTTACATTTTAATTTAATAATGGGACTGTCTTTGTTATAGAGTCTGTAAAGTCCAGATAACCAATTACAATATTTTTTTCATAGTTGACTAGTCACAATCAGTCGATTAATCGTTGCAACCCAAGCTGAATCTAAATAACCTGTCTATATTTTGTATCCTGCAAGTGTGGTCATACTCTTTGTGGCATCCCACCTCAGGCTCATAGAAGGAATAGTAGAAGCTCAAACCGCCGCGAGGAAATGAAAAAATGAATGAACATACAAGACTTTGAGATATTTTAGGTAAAACAAAAGAATGAACTGCATTTCTTGAGTACTATTCTTTTTGCGCAGTCACACAAGGGCTATGGCAATGCAGCGCACAGCTACAGTGAGGGGTGCGCGTCATTAATATTACAGTAATGTTCATCAGGCCTGTGCTGCTGAACTGGTTCTGAAGCACAGATGGGCACTGAGATGGAAAACCTCTCATTATCCGCTCATAAACAAGGCCCATCTATAGAGTACAACGTCCCATTGAAAAATTAATGACCAAATAAAAGCTCTGAATGTCAAAATGACTTATATAATAGCAATTAGGGAACCAACGGACAAACAACCAAAAGCAACACATAACATGGTAATCATAGAATAAAATTACAATTAATTCATAAATAAAGGATATAATGATAAAAATGACGTCTAAATGATCAACTTTATCAAGCGTCTTCAATAGTGTACTTCATAAATGAACTGAATGTGTTGTGATCTAATATACTATAATCTGTGGTCTCTCATCGGACTACCTTCTCCTCCCACGTGCCATATGGAGCAAAAGTGGATTAGACTCATCACAACACACTGACTTCTACTATTACCTTGTGCTTACAACCGCACGCAAGCAGCAGGTCACAACACACAACATCGCCTACACACTGTTGTGTTTACATAGTCAACAGTCATTCAGTATTATACTATCTTTGTCATCTGTGCACACCAATATAACCCAAACCTAAAATCCATACAGTCATATTGTCATATTAATGTTATGGCTATGAAGTCCTTTCAACTGACAAATATCACGTTTTGGTATTGAATAATGGCACTACTTTCTCAAGCTACTGTCAACAAATAATATCACTTTGACAGAGAAGTTTGAAAACTTCTCTGTCAAACTAGGCCCGCCCAGAAAGAACGGAAATATATCTTAAAAACCATGACAACCAGTAACGCTCTCCAGCTTAAACACACACACACACACACACACACACACACACACACATACATACATACAAACAAACAAACAAACAAACAATTTAAAAAGTTTCTCTCGCACATCTCCATCCATTCCCCAAAACGTGCAAAGACAAAGCGGTCCTCGACGGTCCGTACCTGGGAGAGGACCGTCCACAGCCCCGGGGCGCGGTGGTTCGACACGCTGCGAGAAAAGTCTGCCGCCATCAAGTCCATCCAAGCCCGGCGAAGTGTCACTATCAGTCGGCTTACGAGAGCAAACGGTGGAGGAGAAGCGATTTTCCTTGTGTCTGCGGATGAGAGCTGGAGAGGAGACAGCAGATGAAAGCTACACGCAGCACCGCGCGCCTCTCTGCACGTAATCCTCCTCACCTGCTCATACGTCATTACGCAGACACCACAACAACAGAGCCACATGACACAACACACAGAGCTGCCAAAAACATGATCAAACACACAGCGAAGTCTGGCCAAGGCGTCATTGTATTTAAACCATGTAAGCTTAATGACATTACTAAGATAAACAAAACCAATTAAGTTCATTCTGCATTCTGCAGACCATGGCGCCATTTTGACTGAAATGTGACTTGGCCTTAAAAAATAGATAAACACATATACATACTATATATATATATATATATATATATATATATAAATATAATTATAAATATATATATATAATATAATATATATAATATATAATATATATACACCACACACACACACACACACACACACACACACACACACACATACATACATACATATATACATATATGTATGTATGTATATACATGTGTGTATACATATATACATGCACACAAACTGTATAAAATGATATAAATAAAAAGATAATAACATAAGATAAAGAAAGAAAAAAGGAACAAAAAGAGAGAACAAAAAGAAAAAAGGAAACTAATCCTACTTATTCATGTCTCTATGTCAGGCTATTGGCCTCTTTAAGGTAAGCAAAAATCTCTTCTAATTACACAGTAGGGTTTTCAAAAGTATTAAAATCAGATACTAATCTATACCAAAACTGGTTTTGAAACTTGACATTTTAACAAGAACCTAAAAGAAATCACATACAACATTTGACCTTTCCTGAACAGAATGATCTTTATCAGACAGAACTAGCCCTAAGAAAGTATATAAAAAGAGTAAATGAAATAATATCTAGGAAAGTACTATTAATTTGTGTTATAAATCACAGCCAATTGATTCAATAAAGTGTTCTTAACTAGCATTGTGGAATTGAAATTGTTATAGAATATCCTTATCAAACACTACACAGAAATGCCTTTTACACTAAATCTTAATTTTAGCCTTTATCATCATTTCATTTCACATAGGCCTATTTCTATTTCCTATTTCTAATATATTCTTGCATTTTCCCATTGGCTACAAACTCCAAGAGATTTCTCAAGTCAAACTGAATAATTTATATTTAACCACTTTCTAAAAGGTAACAGTAACAGTCTGTCAGTGAAAGCTGTGTAATTATGGCCGAATCCTTCACAGAAGCAGCACACCTCCTCAGGCCGGCTGTCTGACGGATGAGCCAGGCCATTTGACTTGGAAATGAAACCATTTGTCTGAGCTGACGCTATAACCTTTGCCGGAATGAGGTCTTATCATGGAGATACGTTTGCACGACTGGAGGGCTTTCAGAGGAGCAAGATTAAACCACTCTAAGCAAAAGTCATCACCTTGTTTTATTCATAATCATTTATCTTTTTTACTTAGATATTTCATAGATTTGCATACATTGTTTTATTATCACATTATTAAACTCAACTTTTAGTAACAACATCATACAGGGAAAACCAAACAAACTCAGATATTTGAAATACTTTGAATATGTATCATAGCTTATTGTTAGTAATCACAACATCTGCTAAGTCGCGTAAACATTCTCTATTATCTTTGTTATATTCACATTTCTTAAGAGCTTAGGTATAATTAGGTGTTGACTTATACGCTCTGGTATTCTTTCGAGCAATAAATCACTCACTTAGGCATCCATTTTATGCACATCATTGCAAACTCTGTATAAGGTCATCTCTTCTCCCCCCTCACACTCGCTTTAGGTGGAAAGATGTCTCCTCCTGGACAGATAATTTCAGTCTAGTATCCTGTTTTTTGTTTTCACTGGTCTTTGCTCTTTCTTGCAGACTGTCCGGGTCAGAGCTGGCCCGTGGATCGTGGCAGTGGACGGAGCTGGGACTCTCTTCCTGCTATTGTTGCGTGCATCCCTCACAGGGGCATCATCGGCAGCCGCCCTCCGATTGGGTCTCGAAAATTGTGGCGTTTCCACGGAGACAGGGAGTATTCCTGCAGATGATTGCGTCGCTCGTTGAAAGACATCCACAGAGACGTGCAGATGCAATCCTGATGCAAAGTGGGAAATATTTTGTCGACGTGTCATTTAGAGTCTATGAGGAGATGATGCAAAATAAACTTACTAAAATAACAGAACATTTTGGGCAGTGAAAGTTGCTTTAAAGTTAGGCGTAGGAATCATTCACTTCCTATTCTCTGTCAGTACTTATTTTCAGCTTCTTTGTAAATCTCCTTTGTAAAATGAATGTGATTTAGTCCTCTGAGGTAATATCTCAGTTTCAATATCGAGGAAATTGCTTATAGCTGATTAAAAAAACAACAACACACACTTACACACAGAAACAAATATATCAATAAAAGTAGTTTATTCGATAGTCTAATATGAGGCTAGGTTGGTATAGACCCCTCTAAAACAATTCAGGAAAGGTTCATTAGTGTTTACATTAGAAAATAGTTTCAAAATATCAATCAGTATCTATATGTATCTTTTTTGGATAACCCTATTGGAGAATAAATCAAATAACTTTTGAGTTTTAACTATATTTATCCCTGAGAGGAAATTTCAACTAATTGAGCAGTTAAAAGAAACATTTGAATCCATCAAGACAAACGTGTCCTCTGTCTCCTGCAGCCCGAGCTGAGATCCAAATTAGTGCCTGGTTGATGCAACCCAAATATAGCAAAGTAATTATAGTTTCTGAAGTATTTTCAGGGCTATGGGAACATAGTGAAAGAAGAAACAGAGTTGAGAGTGACGAAATGACATTAAGGAATTCTTGATCTGTAGAGCAAGTATTTCCAGGTTTTGTTTACAAGTAATGAGAGGAATTCAGCACATCGCTTTTCGCTGAAGAAGTCACATACCTAGTTTATACATGCGAGATAGTTTGGTGTGAAAAAACTTGTGACAGTGACATTTGAGTGATTGAAATGATCTGCAGAATGTAAACTTATCCCTGTAATGAGCAGGTGCTTTTCCACTAACTAAACCATTTGTAAACGTTTAGCACATATACTGTATGTAACCTGACCTCATCTGAGCCCATCTGGCTGGGCCACTCAAGGACATTCACAGAGTTGTCCTGTAGCTACTCCTTTTCACGGATGTGCGCTTTGGGTCGCTGTCTTGTTGGAAGATAAACCTTCAAAACCCATGATTGAACCCAGTCTGAGGTCCAGAGAGCTCTGGAGCAGGATTTTATCAAGGATGTCTCTGTTCACTGCTGTAGTCATCTTTCTGTTGATCCTGACTAGTCTCCCAGTTCCTGCTGCTGAACAACATCCCCACAGCATGCTTCACTGTAGGGATGGTAATGGCCAGGTGATGAGTGGTGCCTGGTTTCCTCCAGACATGACACTCCCTATTCAAGCCAAAAAGTTCAATCTTTGTTTCATCAGACCAGAGGTTTTTGTTTCTCTTGGCCTGAGAGGCCTTCGAGCAGCTGTCATGTGCCTTTTACAGAGGAGTGGCTTCTGTCGGGCCACTCTACCACACAGGGCTGATTGGTGGGGTGCGGATGATGGAGGCCACCTTCCTCAGGAGCTTTCAATGTTGCAGACATTTTTGGTTCCCTTCCCCAGATTTGTGCCATGATACAATCCTGTCTCAGAGGTCCACAGACAATTTCTTGGACTTCATGGCTTGGTTTGTGCCCTGAGACTGTTTACTGCGGGACCTTGTATAGACAGGTGTGTGCTTTTCCAAATCATGTCCAATCAACTGAATTTACCACAAGTGGACTCCAATCAAGTTGTAGGAGCATCGCAAGGATGAACAGTGGAAAACAAGATGTACTCGAGCTCAGTTTTGAGTGTCATGGTGAAATTGTGAATACTTTAATACATGTACGTTTGTTGTTGTTTTTATTTTTGAATTGAAAAATTCCAGTATTATTTGTAGAATTTTGAGGACAATAATGAATTTAATATTATTAAAGATAAGGCTGTAACATAACAACAACATTTCTGGAGTCACAGTTTACCATAGTATAAGTGGCATGTGCATTAAGCAGTATAAGTCTGTTAGGCTCGTGGCTGCTTTAGTGACATCTGGGGAAAGGGCAAAGACATCTGTGAACTCACGTCACTGCACGTGAAACCTGCTGCTCCTGAAGGGGAGTCATGTTTACTTCTAATAACATAAGTGTGTTGGCCTACTGTTTTTCATTTCAAAATAATGCATAGAATATATTTATGGGTAATAGTTTTTATTATTTGATTATGACTTCTGTCCCCCCCTTTTATCCCTTAGAACGCCAACAAATGATTGCCGATTTAATGTGACAGGGCTCATTGCATTATTGGCCAAACAATGGTCTCTATTCAAACATTCAAGCAGGCAAAATAATGGCTTGCTATTTTTACACACGCACAGTAATAGCCTTTGGGATTAACACTGATTTGAGCAGGATAACTGATTTCCATTGCCGGTGAGCTCAGCTGCACGAGTTTTGCTGACGTTTGGCGCAGCTGGGATAAATGTGGTTTATGTGGCAAACAACCCTGCACAGAGAGACTGGGAACAAAGTGTTCTGGGGAAAATACAGAGAGTTGATTGACTAATTCGAGAAATATAACAAAACCTAGACCGCGAAGAAGTGAATAAAATAAGCTACGAAACAAAACAAAAACTAGTATGGTTGTAACGTTTTTGATTAGCGTGCACCACAACGGCGCCCTCTTGCGCCTGCCAAGTGGTAGTCAGGGTAAATATCGTATTTACCAAAATTGTACACCAGAGAGCGCTCATGGATCTGTGTTGGCATGTAGACTATGTACTCTGAACCTCAACTGCCTGTTTCTTATAGGCCTGTTTAATTCAATATTTTTAAAAAAGCTAGACATAAAAAAAATGTGAGCACTATCATTGGGTATGATGCTGTTCACATTTTTCCTCACAAAATTATATCCGGCTGGGAACCAATTTGTGGCAGACTGTCGCTGGGGGTCATTATGGTCAGGTTATTTGAGTTTACAGTGTGTAGGTTGTTGTTGTTGTTGTTGTTGTTGTTGTTGTTGTTGTTTGTTCATTCAAACTACACCTGGTTGTTTGGAGGTGCCTACAACTCCCCCATGATATCCTATTGAGACTATATAGTGCTTTCTCCTCGTAAACCCTGGTTTACCTCCGTCATTTGTCCAGCTGGCCTCCAGTGCACGCCTCTAGCTCTATGAATTACACCTCTACTATTATTGTTGGAAAGTGCATAAAGATTTGGAAAGCCACTGTATCATTTCATCTTGCACTAAAATAGAAAGCATTCATGGGGAGATGTTTTTGGGCATGGCCTCCAGAAACCCAATAGTAATTCAAGCTTTTATTGCAGCTGAAGTCCACTGTAACAATTGCAACTTATGCAAAAATGTGTTATGTTGTTGCCAAAACCAATATAAAGAGGGACAGAGGCCTCAAGCAGAGATGTAGATGAAATAAATGGAAAACATGAGTCAAAAAGTGGTTTTAGCTGTGTTTCCATGTATTCAAACGTTCACATATACAATGCAAATAACACAAAGGAAACACAGCAGTCATTACGTGATGGCCTTTTTCAAAGTCGATATAGCTAATAATTTACTGTCATGGGAGGTTATTTGTGCACGATCAGGTTCTCAAGACATATAGGCACGATTTGACTCTCTCAGATTTGTTAGCACTTTAGTCTAACTGCCGGGAAAGAATAAGATAGACCAAGCAATCTTGAAACGCAAGCGGTTATTTTTGATGTTTTCAGTGTAAGGTAAGCTCCAAGCACTGGTGTATGTATATTAAAAAAAAGGCCTTAGTAAAAGATGAACAAAGACTTAATTCAACGTGAACAAATAGCTTATTAAGAATGATTCACGCTTAGTAATTACTTAACTAATACTCTAAGCCTAATTCCTAACCCTAATCTTAATTAAATTGTTACAAAACCTGAATTATGCTTAATAAATTATATGTTGAGTATGAATTAAGTCTTTGTTCATGCTTTGTTAAGGCAAATTAAGGTGGAGTTATTATAATGTGGTACAAAAAAAAAATAGAAATTAAACAATATGCAAACAGACTTGAGTTGTGAAATATGTGTTAAAGCAAGGGGACCTGACTTTCTTTTTTTTCTTCTTTTTTTTATGTAAAAGGAACAAGTAAAGTAAAAGAGTATAGAATTAAACTTTGTCTTTGTCTTTGTCTATCTCCATGGAAATGAGCAGTTGACACCACAGGGCCTAGTTACAAGTTGGATATGTTGAGAGGCATGCCCAGTCACAGTAAGAATAAATGCTAAGAATAAATGCTTTCCAAGGAATAAATGTAGATTGTCTAATGTCATATTCCAGGCAAAGCAGAATAGAAAACTTACATAATATCTCTTTTATCGAATATGCCCTGTTCTGAAACCTAAGAGAACAACATTTCCGCTTGCTCAAATACAGTTTTCTAATTCAAAGATCTACTTAATTTGCAAAAGCGTCATAAGGAGTTCAGGTTTTCAGGTCAGGCGATGGCGTAATGTTTCTTGTAGATAAATGTGTCGAGTAAAAAGTCTACTTCCCTGCGAGAGCTAAAAGACCTGCGTGAGATTTACGTGCTTTGGAAGGGCTGTACAGCTATTCCAATGCAGTCGGAGCGCAGAGGCTATAAAGCATATTTTCCATCACTGAGTTTGATGGTGTGTGAGAGTAACCAAATACCAAGGATGACTTACAATTATTTCCTCCTTCATCCATCTCACCACACTCATGTTGACGCTGCGCCTTGGTTCATCATAATGTCCACAGAGAAATCTTCCCCCTGTCTCTTGTAGATGCGCACTCTTCAGTCTGTAGAGGCCATTCAGCAGCAGCCTCCATCGCTCTGGCCAGACTTTACGTGAGCATCTGTCATCCACAGACACCACATTTGCATCTCTATGAAGCTTTCAAGGAGTGCATCTTTGCGTCATGAAAAATGTGACCATACGCACCCATTTAACAGACTTAAATGTTGTGTAAATACCAGGTCAATTTAATATTTGACGTGCTTTCTGAATAAACATTATAGTGTTATATATACTTTATTTTGATTGAACCTGTTGTGATTGGTCAGTTTTTTCCATTTTTGTGCAGTGGCTGTTTAGTCTCACAGATGTAACGCTCTTTACATCATCATATCATATTTTCAGTCTGGCATATGTCCACTTTCGTATTTGACTTATTTTTCCTAATGTCTGTAAATTTGCAAAAGTTAGTCTTTCCATTGTCCAAAATGATTTCAGTCCAGTCCAGTTTGCTGCAGCCAAATGTACATTCCACAGGTACCCGTTTATTGTTTCCTTTGCACATTGGGGTCTTTGAGGAAATTATTAGTTTGTATATTATGCATATTGAGCATTTACACCTTTTGCCTTTATAATTTTGAGACAAACTTGGCGTAGATAGGCCCAAGGGTATACTGTGGATTGCAAACAGGAGGAAACATAAGTATACTTTTCCATCACCAGGGAAATGTTCGGAGATTTGACTGAAAGAACTGCTGTTTCATCCAAAAAAACGCCTTCTACATTTCAGTTGCATAAAACAGCAAAGACGCTTTGCAACTTTGACTTAAACACAGTAAGATTTATAGCACAAACTTGTCTGTGATTGTTTTGACGAGCCTGTCTGTGTTCTAACCGCTGGAGACAGGTCAATAACCAGGCTCTAAAAAGGTCAACGGTGAAAAAATCATAGTACGCAGTCATAAAAATAAAGCTGATTGATGTAAGATTGATCACAAAGGAGCTATTACAGCTTGTTTTGAAAGCCCTGTGGCAAGACTTTAATGAGCAAACCTGACCAAGGAATCACTACTTATTTTAGGATCAACTGCCTTCATTCACATTGACATAATTGACAATAATAATGATTAATATTGCGTATATGTTTTTATTCATTTATCAATACAATTTGACATTTACACTTATGCTTATAATAATGAAAAGGTAAAAAACACTTAGGTCTAATTCCATAACAGCCAGCAGCTATAGTTTGCTTTTTTCCTATATCTTTTTTAAAAATGTATTTCATAACATTTTAAATATTCGTTTTTAAATTTAAAACCACTGAACATAAAACGCGGAAGGACACAGAGAGAGAAACTAAACAGATAATAATGGTACAAGGCATTTAAAAAGAGAAAAGAAAAACTCACAACATAAATTGTCCAACATTTTTATATTCCTTCCATAAAATGTCATTTTTTCCATAACCCGAATGCCAATTACAATGTAGGTTCAGAGCTTAATTGTTGGTTCAGTTTTTGTCATCAGTGTCTTTGTAGTGACCTTCTTCCCCGCAGCCAAAAGTATGCCCCAAAGGTATCCATTTACCAAGTCCATGGCAGGAGATTTAAGGCCCCAAAACAGATCTGAAATCGAGTGGGTTAGTGATGTCAAAGACAGTCAGTAGTACTTTTGATCACCAGTCCCAAAAACATGGTAATGGCGAGCCTCCTGGCAACCACAGTTTCTCCAGCAGTATTTCCTTGAAAAGAGTGAGCACAAACATGATACATTTTTCCAACAGAATTCTTTCCAAACATGTGATTTTGTGATCCTCCTTTGGGATGTATTCTTCATTAGTCAAAACAAAATTACCCTCTTTAGTATTTATTTTTAACCTTTTTTCCTATATCAAGTATTGTTAATTTGTCCTTCAAAAACTCACAGAATATGTGCTGTAAATATGAAAATACCTGCACTGCCTTCTTATTTACTCTCACATGGAAAGTTCTCCATCTATAGCTTATGTTGAATAGTTTAGCTGCTCTATCAGAAGCCAATATTTTTTTGTTTTCATAGAGAAATTTATTCTCTGTCCGAAGCAGTGGGCGGGCACGGGAAAGCACTCAGGGACCCATCTTCATCTTGATGTCAGGGACTAAATTGCAAATAACAGGTAGTCATGTTTTTCTGATTATTGCTTTGCTTAGTGGAATAGTCCCTGTGGTAAATATTTATCATAGTTTTACATCAGTCAAGTGGTAGTTTGTAAAGAAAAATGTAAAAATAAAAGTAATAAGATTACAGGAAGTTGTGCTGAATTCTAAAACAGAATCAATCTATGTTTGTCATCAATAAGCGACATTCCATAAAAAAATGCCGGGACAATTTACTCAAAATTTACAAATTTTTCTGACAGTTTAAACAATTGCTCAGCGAAATAAATGTGTTACCAGGTATTATTATTGTCAAAAAAATATATCCAACCAGAAGGTACAATTATAAACGTCACAAAAATGGTCAAACTGGGGAAAATAGGCAAAATTTTTAGTAAAAACACATGTGATGTTCAATATGTTTTAGTGATATTGTCTAACCGGTCATATGAACATTAAAACTTTATAAAGCTCATTTACAAACAGCCATCAATGCCCCAAAGTGTAAGGATAAATTATGGCACAATAATATTATATTAAAATAAATTGTAAAAATATATAAATAGTCAAAAAAAAAATCAACAATGGGCATAATCATTCAAATGTTCCGCTTATCTAAAAGCGTGTCTTTAATAGAGGTTTTAAATTCTTAACAGAATTGGCCCTTCTAATGCTAAGAGAAAGAGAATTCCACTGTCCTTCCTTCCTTCCTCTGTCTCTTCTACTCCTAAATTTGGACCTCGGGCAGTCCAGCAGACACGGGTCAGAAGACCGCAGTGCTCTGGCTGGGATGTGCAAAGACAGTATTTCCAATAAATAAGATGGTGCCAGGCCATGAATATATTTCAAATAAGCAACAAAATTCCGCCAATGTTTTGCATGTTTTTGAATTATGGAGAACACTGGGAGAACATGCAAACTCCACAAAGGCCCCATTCCAATTCAGCAACTGAACTGCAGAGAGCTAAAGCCTTTGTGCCAGTGCCACAAGTAAAACAGACTGGGTGCCCTTTGACAAGACATGTAACATACCATTCTGAAAAGACCATTTGTGTCTGTCTAAACTCCAGCAGTAAAAAGCTGTTCTTATCTCATCTGACAAATTTTAGCATGTAAAAGCAAGGATTACTATGTTGTTGGTGCTATCTTGACAATCACTTTTATGATTTCTCTTTTAAGGCTGTCTTGCAGTCACTAAAAGGGTAGTACAACCTGTCTCTTCAACAACTACAGGGTCTGTTTTTTTTCTTTTCCCTTTTCCTCTTACAATATCTTGACTTTTCAAAAACTTTAATGTCAGTTTTACTTTTGGTGGAAAAAACATGATTATTATTCCATGCAGTATACATCTCCTGCAGCACAACAGCAGGTTCCTTTTTGCTCACTGAAAGAATTGGGCCAAGTGCAAATCCATGAAATATGTAAAAGAGGAAAGTCCTAAGCCCCCTCAGTTTGAGCTGTCCCGGGACCGTGGAGATCAACAAATACCCATGACCCACATTTTCTACTCAAAAGTTTGCAAGAGTTTTTATGAATCCTGTTTATCCAAATAAATCATAGAGACTTTGAATTTAGAATGCCCTTTGTGGAAATGCTGTTCAAAACAAGACGAATAAAACATCTAATATTTCCATAAAAAAGTTTGACTTTTCGTTAACATTAATTCATCTTCCCTTGTCTGTTGCAGTCATTCAGTGTGGATCCTTCAATGAACACTTTTGGCCAAGTCAAAGCACATTAAAAGAGTGCATGTTAAAAAACAAAGCTGCACTCTAGAATGTGGTTATTTATCACGTTGTTTTTTTTGTTAATTACATATTATTCAAATGGTAACTGCAATGTAAAGGAAAGATTATGGTAACACATTGTACTGAGGGTATAACCTTCTCAAATGTCCACAGACAAACATGACACACAGAGACAGAAGAGACAAGTGTGGGTCCAAGTGAATTCAAATGAGACGTAAAGAAACACAGAAACTCCAGGGAGAAACTATCGGATGCAATGCATTTTAATGAGCAAAACACGCATTTCCCCCAGACCGCGTTTGTCGGAGACAGACTGTAATAGCGTCATCTGTGCTTTTGACATCCTCCCAGCACCGCCAGAAATATTGTTGAAAAATTTATCAAATGCTCAAAGTGTATGTGTAAATGTGAGGAAAACTTCTCCTTTCAAAGTATTGACTTTTGATATTTTCTGTTGTCATTGGATTTTAGCCAAGGTTAGACCAACATGTTTAGAATTATTTTAGTCAATGGATAAACTCTAATAACACTTATACTTTAACATTCTGAGCATATGTGGAAAAGTCTTGTGTAACAAAGAGAATCTGGTCTAAAAATGTAGACTAATACATTTATAGGAACATTTTTCCAAGGTGCACCATACTTTATTGTCCTCTTAGAGGTGCATTTGAACCATCCTTTATTCCCCTGAGGCCACCTGCCCGTCTCCACGGAGATGACACGGGTTTGGCTAGAATGATCCTCAATATAGCATTAAACTGATCCATCTTCATGGAGAAATGCAGGCAATGCATCAGGCCAAATACAGGTCAGGTCTGTGGAGACGCCAAATGCAGTAACAAGGAATTTATGTTTAGCCTTAAAAACACCTGTAACTTAATAAATGGATAATAGATAAGTTAAATGACATAATATGGAACATTCCCAGCAAAGCAGGTGGCGGACTCTCAACAGAAAAGTTACAGTGCACCTTTAATTTAGGCATTTGTAACTTTACAAATCATCAAAGTGTATAGATATGAAGTCACCAGTACACAATATTGTGGTCTAAACAAGAATGTATACTACAATCAAAGGTCAGCAATGTCATAACAAATGAGAATATATGTTTTCTATACTTTGATTTGCAGAAAACAAAAGTTCTCTATTGTCACAAATTGTATATTTAGTTTAATTTTCACAGCAGATTTTCTTTGAAAGGTGTATTAAGCTTGCTTATAGAGTGTTTGAAAGTCAAAGTCAAGATTTAAACTCTTGAGCATTTTATCATCTGTTCCATGACATCTGCTGAGGACAACGCTGCAGACTTACAGGACTGGCAAGGATGGCAAATGGAAAATGATTTTATTTTTTTTATACATACATATAAAGAGGCAAGTCACAAAAGGTCTAGGTTATCACAAAGTCAACGACATCCTACACACACACACACACACACACACACACACTCACGCGATACACAAACACACACACACACCCACACCAATGCACACACACACACACACACACACACACACGCACACAACACACACACACACACGCGCATGCATACATACACACACACACACACACACACACACACATTTTGTTTTAAGTCAGAAGCCAAGTGTAATGATCAGTATTAAAAAAATGTATCCAGTCACTGCTGCCCTGCAACTGAGTAGCAATCATTAAGACTTTAACAAGATAGCTGATTCAACAACACAGTCAACGCATAAAACACTTATAGCAGGGGAGTCCAAACTTTTTCTGAGCTGGCCCCAGTCCAGGGTGTACCCCGCCTAAGGCCCAAGTCACTGGGAAAGGCTCCAGTCACCCGCGACCCCTAACGGGAAATAAGCAGTAGAAAAAATGAATGAATGACAATAGCACCTGATTTTTAGGCGACCCTCCTCCAGCGCCGCTCCTGTCACTGACAGAGACACGAGGGAGCTCATACAGAACACATTTGAATGCGTCTAATTCTTACATATATTATCTTATATTACGGTTGGCTTACATATTTATTTTACATTCTATGCTGGTTGTATGAGTGCAAATACTGGGGCTAATTGCAACATTTTGAAGCAGCCTAATGGTGAAAGCGTTCAGCCTACATATTGCACTATGAGTACAGAAATTCGCTGTTAAGCTATACAGTGTGGTACAAGCATGAAAATGAGCAATTAACAATTCCCCAAATAAAAATTCAAAATAAAAAAAATACCTTTGGGAAAAAGTATTCAAAATGTTGGAAGCTGAAACCCTTTGGTTGATCTAAACTTGAGTGGGGAAATAAAGCAAGTAACTTGGCCAGATGAATTCTCAAAAATTTGTTCCACAAACTCCGTTCAGAGATACCCATATCAGCCTGGCAGGAGCCTGGCTAACAGGCTGGTGCACACCATAAGCATTATTTTGGCTTCACTGTCCATTGTCAAGATTACATAATGCAGTGCAGACTGTTGTTGCTCCTGAGGGCTCCTGAGGGCTCCTGGGGGCTCCTGAGGGCTCCTGAGGGCTCCTGAGGGCTCCTGGGGGCTCCTGGGGGTCAGACAGCCAGGGGCCTCTCTCGCTCCAGTCCTCCGAGCTGCGTCTCTCCGCCGCTGCAGGCTCCTCCTCCTCCGCGCGCAGCCCCGCCTTCTTGAAGGAGAGCCTGTGCGCGGCGCTGTGCGGACACACACGGGCACATCACACATTCTCTACAATAATCTTTCCTGACCCGCTGTCTGCTCTAACGGGACAACTTTAAACCTGTGGATATTTCTTTTTACGCACAGCTACTTTTCTGCCTCCACGTCGACTTTGGAGACCGGTAAGTGCGCGCGCGATAGTTCTGGGGCTGAAGCTTTGAAAGTAAACGAGGGGCTTTTCTCCTGCAGAAGATCGGAGAGGCATGCCCGACTCTTGTTCTTTGAGGAGTTGGATGTAGCTCTTTGTCGCGCCAAAGCTCACCAAGGCTCCATACAGCCGTTCTAAACCTGAGAAAAGCGCTGTTTCCGCTGCTGTCGCCTGTCTGCCTTGTACATCCTCCTCGGGATGTTGCCAGATTTCAAGCGCTGTGGTGTTGTTCCACATGGCTTTGACTCAAACTGTCGGCTGAACTTTCTTTTTCCCCCCCAAATGGTTTATAGGTAGGCCTAGTCTTTGCCCCTGGCAAACTTTAGAGTTGAACATTTCGTATACAAACTTAGTGCAACAACGACGAGAATTGAAGCTATTTCTGTGTTGTGTTTTGTGTGTTCATTCAATGTTCTGTAAAAGAGCATACAGTCACAACTTAAACAACGGTCGTGTTTAGTCATTGTTGCACAATATCCACAAAAAACACACGAGATAAGAAATGTAAAGCCATAACACATTTTTGCCCAATTCCAATACATTTGTATGTAGTAAATGTAATGTAGTATTGTAGATGTACTGAGAGTTGAAGTTTGCTTTACTACAAGAATTGTCAGCAGTCACAAGCACAAGGTTCTTGCCCTTATTTGATGTGTTTCTACAGCAATCTACTGCTACTGAATAAATACTATCGGTAGTTCAGGCTGTGACTCTGAGCTCCTTCTGCCAGATGTTCATTTGGTGAAGGTACAGTGCCTCCTCCTGTCCTGCTTGTGTTTGCTTCTGAATTTTTGATGTGTGAAGATCTCCCTGGTGTTCCTCCTGCAGCTGCATTGTGGTGTGATGTTGTCTGTAACAATGAGCTGGTTACAAGATACACCCAAGTCAAACTCACAGATGAAAACAATAACCACACTCATAGTAGCCGTAAAAATACAAACCATGTGTTATTGTTTACCTCAAGTCCAAAATGTTTTGGACTCAGAATACAGGAAGACGGTCATTGTTTTCGTCTAGGGCTGTTTCTTGGAGAGGAATGTTGGATTACTTGATGCTCTTGAAAGTTATTGGATTGTTAAACACAAATGTGCAAATATGTGACTTCATACCCTTGTTGGTTCTCTTTTTGACCTTGTTTTTGGCCATATATTTGATCTTGTCATTTTGCACGCTTTCCAAACATTTTCAGATTTATCTCCCAAGTCTACATGGGATGCACTCTGCAACGAGTGCTTCCAGTTGAATCTTTTTCAGACACATCGCATGTTCAGCATAAGGCTTCTGGTTCTGGCATGTGATGTTCGTAAGTGAAGCTCATAGAAGAATATCTGTCAATGACCTGATGTTAGTGCTAAAGGCAAGTCTTAGACAAGAGCGGTTTTCATGGTGGTCAACTCAGACGTCTTGCTGACTGGATATCATTTCAAATCTTTTTTCATTTGGGCTGATTTTAGGCTCCAAAGTTTCCAAAGTATGAATCTAATTTCAAGGCAGGTCTAAATTACATATAATGGTCATTTTATGTAAGAAATGGTAGTGGTGGATTTGCTGCATTGCTAAGCCCTGAGCCCTGGCTGTGATTGGTCCAGATGGACAGAATTTATTTGTATACACAAACACTACAAAGCTTGAGGAAAAACAAAAAGTGTTGGGTCAAATTGAATACAACTCTCATATCCACTGACCATTCTTTTTTTCTTCTTTTTTTTTTTTTAGCCCTTTGACTGTGGCATGAAATGAGGGTGAGAGTTGGTAGGACATTCAGTAAATTGTCAGTTCTGCGACAGCCTGGCATGTGCTGCTGCTTAAACCATTAGATCCACCGGGCAACACTGACAGACCTTTCTAAACAATATAAATAACCTTTTGATAGAATCATTTCTGGGTTAAGCAATTAGCAAAAATAAGCGTGAGCTGCAGCGTTGGGCGTAGTTGACTTCCTCCAGGCTTTTGATTGGTTCAAAGAAGCACTGGCACATTAAAATTATGATTATGGTTATGTTTTATGGTTATGTTTTCCTTTCACTAAATATTGTTGTTTCTGCCTCATCCTCTTTCTACATATCCTATTTCAGGCACACATTACACCGTGTGGACTTTAGTGACTGTCCACTCCTCTGTCAGTCGCACAATAAAGGATGATATACCCCATTATGAGCTTCCTGAGAATTGGTCTCTAGAGCAGCCTTTATCATATATTCTCTGCAGTGTTGTGGCCTAACTGATGTTTAATTATCTCCACACAGGGATTTGGCTGTTGCTCATAAAATATTGAAACTTGAATCTCCCAGGGGGCACATGTTTTCACTGCAGCATTATAAAGAAGCCTGGCTCTGACATCAAAGTTCCACAATGCAACACCAACGCCTCAACACAAATGTCCATGAATGTTGAATTTCTAAATCTGCTGTAGTTTAACCTCCTGCTGTTTAAGATGTCTCCTCCGAGCAATCGCCGCGACCAGCGTGTTGCTTACTATGGAAAAGCGATTACACTAGATCAGCAATCTGATTACAGCCAGCGGCCCAGTGCTGTCTGCTAATCTATGGTCTTAATACTGAGGCAGGCAAATCTCAGGGCAGCTATAAAAGCTACTTAAAAGCCCTCAAACTCCACTGCCCTAGTTCGTTTTTAGTGAACTCTATTATGTGTGCTCGAGGTCCTCTTGTCACCCTTAGTTATTGGCTGAAAAGGAGCAGACTCACTCATGATTTTTGGAAGTTACTTACACTTTACAGTAATACAGTTGTTATTTTTGAGATTTGAACAGTCAAAGTGCACATCGCTCTACGTTGGTACTGTTTGTATGCGTTTGGCTATAACAAAAATGGCAGGTTAAAATTCAGGCTAACCAGTCTTAGAAATACCGTATTATTTTATGGAATAATGACTCCCTGTTTAAGCGTACCTCATGTGTAATTAGCTAATATATGCCACTTTTTAAAATTAAACCTTGAATCTTATTGTGCTGAGTCCAAATGGCACTACTGAGATAGGAAAGTAATGAAATACATTGTGTTTTTGTCATATTCCTGAAACTGATAAAAAGTGCTCTACAATTTTGCAGTTCTCATTGAACTATTCCACATAATAGAGTATCTCGCCCTGTCACTTTCTCTAAATGGCAAACATTGCTGTCTGCTGACACCACAGCCCCAGCACTTAGAACGGTGCCACACTGGCACTACACGACTCATATTTTACAGATGTGGTCTGAAATACTGCTTCCTGCCATGTCATAATTTGTCTACTTCCTGGAGCGTCATTCTTTGAGTTGGCTCAACAAAAGGCTATATCACAATACCACAATTACCGTACAAAGTTTTTATGCGAACAAAATTGCTTGGGTGGTTGGCAGGGTTGTCAGCTCTATTTTGATTTCTTTTAATTTGACATTAGCTAGGATTCAGCTTTGCTTTAATAGGGGCTTTCTTTTCATAGCGTAGACATTTACACCCACTTTAGTCATTGATTAGTTGTAAATTCGGATCTGCTGTACAGTGGACTACCGTCGCCACTGATTGCATGACTTGCACGTAAGTGACATTCACGGGTGGCGTAAAGGATGGAGGATAGAGGATAGAGATACAGGTCACTTTTTCTCCTGAAACTCATCTTCTCGGCCCCAGAGAAGTTGTGTTGATATGAGGACTGTGATTCCTGACTTTTCATTGGTTAAACAGCGCCATGTGATCACTTGACAAAGTTGAAGCGATAGGCAAGCTGTGATGCTAACTCACTCGGCTGTGATGCTAACTCAACCAGGAGTCTCTAAAATGGACATTAAAAGTGTGGACAGAGGTGAAGACGTTTCCATGGATTCATCAGAAGAAAACATGTGTCCAAACGATGATGACATTAGACACAGGAGGAGGGCTGATTTGATGCACTTTAGCTTTGGTTGTAAGTGTAAACATTGTGTGTGTTTGCATTTTTTGCATTACACGTTTGGTGTTCAGGCAGACGTATCACTATATGCCTCGCTGATGCCATTGTTTCATCTTCTAAAGAGATGAAAATAGAACATTTTAGCCCAGCCGCTGTTTCCAGAGTGTCCTCTGTTAATTTTCATTGGCCGTTGGGCTCCGTGTTTACAGAAGTGTCAGTAAAAATTCAGCTGTACCAAAGCATGGCCAAAATCGTCCTTATTACATGTTTAACTGCCTGCTACTGGGCTCTAGTCATGTCTTTCTGCAGTGCACATTTTGTAATTCAGATGCAAGTCCAGTTGTAACCGCTCCACACTACGAGACTGAAGCAGCTGTGACTGTCTTCAGCTAGAGATGACTTGGACTGACTCGGCACCACTGAAAATCACAGGAAAATAGGGCTAAAATTGTGTCTAAATGAGAGAAACGCTTCATTTTTGCTTTTTGCCGCCCAGTACAAAACGAATGTAACTGTCACTCAGAATGGTTTGTAGGAAAACGTTTGAGATGTGTTCAATTGGTGTGTATATCATTATTGATAATATCATTCATTATGTTATGTTGCAGATTATTTTGTTAATTTTCTATCATGATTATTCAGGACACAATATAGTAAGAGTATAGTAAGAACTAAAAACAATAATTGTAACTCTTGATTTGATATGGAAATGTAGTATACAAACGAGGAAATAAAATGACATTACGGCATTTCTGTGAGTATAACTTGCAGTCCTTATTTACAAAAATATTTTAAGTATTTTTTATTTTGTATTTAGTTTGCTGCATGTGTTAAGACCAGCAGAATAGTTAGAGGTCATGCAGTATGCAGCTCTCAAACTTAAGTGATCAGCAGAAGCCGTGATCGATCCCCTGCTGCTGTGACATGTGGAGATATTGGACCCCTTGTGTGCCCACTCACTGAGAGGATAAAGGCTTCTCTGTGTTTACACCTTGTCGTCAGCAGCACAGCTTAATTTTGTTCGTTTGCTTTTCAGAACTTGATAACGGCTACTCTCCAGCCCACGGATTATCTTGTAAAAGCAGTGCAGATTTTTGTGCCGCATTCGCCCTTGGTTAAAATTTAATTGTGGAGAATTCCAAATTTGTCTTGCAGAGCTCATGGCTGTGCTGAATATAACTGTGTTTTGTAAATCAGAAATGTTCTAAATAGGGCTGCAGCTATCGATTATTTTAGTAATCGAGTAATCTATCAATTATTTTCTCGATTAATCGATTAATCGGTAAATTTTTTGTACATTCTGTAAACCACTTAAAAGCATATTAAATCATAAAAAACAAAACAAAAACGTTATAGTTCATACTAATTATCAGGAGTTTCTGCTCAATATAACACATTTTAGTCTTAATTTCACATAATCTGTTAGAAAATATGTAAAGGACTGTTGGAAAGTGACCTGTATAATTCCATATAAATAGAAAGTTAAAAACATACATTCTACATGCAGATAGATATGTTTAATACCATACTGCTATATGCTATACCCAATTTTGTGGAGATGTAAGCCCGCTCACGGTAAGGACACAGGTTTTTTTACATGATTAGTGCAATAAAACCATTCAAAATGACATATTGTGCCTTTAAGGGAAATGTATTTAAACATTTTGATTATATTTATATTTATTAATTGAGAAGTTGTAATTTATTTCAGTGTTATTTTAACCAAAACCCTTTTAGGGACATACATAAATTAAACATAAAGAAAATGCAGTCATACATTCCATACTACTTTGTAACAAAGAAATTACATCTATTAGTACTTCGTCTCGCTTGTACATTTAATTGCCATAGGCAATAGTTAATGCTGCCACTTGTATCACAATGCATCTTCTGCAATGCCTGGAGCTGACCTTTAAATACCTTAATTAACTCAGATATAGATGAGAAGGGCCATTGGGGCCACTGTTGTCTCTTTTTAATATTGTCTTAATGCTTGAGTGCTTTGGTGACTTGGTCCAGCTCAGAGCTGTGTGTAGCCTCATTCTGGTGTCAGGAGAAGAGAGGCGATCACTGAAGCAGAGTGAACAGGAAGTGAGCTCATGGTGTTCGGGTTCAGGAAGGACTTTTTTTCCTCACATTGTTGTGGAAAGCATGGTCGGCACGGTAACTCGCATTCCTAGCACTCTCTGATACGATAGACATACCAGCAGAAGATTACTTACAAATAGAAATGAAGTTTGCTGTTAAATGGTTACAGCACTTCAGTTAAAAGATGGATTAAAATAAGGAAAATGTAAGGAATAAAGGAAAAGGTCTGAAAATGGTCAGTGTGAAAGATCGTAAAAAATTGTAAAAGGAGAAACAAAATGACTCCCAACGCCTACACTGCAGTTTGTTGACATAATATTTTACATGTTAAAATACTACTTCACACTTATGGTTGTTGAAAGCATAGGCCTAGATTGAGTTTGCTGCCTCACTGTGTGGTTGCAGATCAGCCTTAATTAAAGAAGTTTACAGATCAAGACTGTAAGGCCCTTCATCCCTCAGCTCTCAGTGCCGGGGTCTGATTAACTACACTGGCCAGTTACTTTGGCTTGTGGATGCCCTGAAACAATTTTCGAATTTAAAACGTTGATGTTGCTACTCGTAGTATTATCAAGTTTTGAGTCATTCACATTTTTTTTCTGCAGTCATAATTCTTCTGACACTTCAAATTCCAATCTCATATTTTGTTCCTACACAAAGCTTGAACAATCAGCAATGTTCAAGTCCGACAATTTCTATTTGCATTTAGCAGAACAGTGCATGCTCTCTTCGGACTCATCCTGGTTTAGCACTAGATTAGAAGTGACACTTACTGCAGCATGGCCGTCTAAGCCCGTGTTTGCATTGGCCTTGGATTTAGCGAGGACTCAAACCATCATTAGGGCAGTGAAGTCACTCAACAGTGCAACAGTACAACAACAACGACGACAACAACAACAACAACAACAACAGAATGATAAATGATGAGAATAATAAAAGACCTAATAAAAAGATAGTCACAGTTTAAAATGGAACACAAGAGCTACTGGCCTGGGCATATTATGGACAAACATTATTTTCTAAATAAACAGACAGATTGGGCGATAATAAACAAAAGTTGTGTATGTGAGCGAGGACATAGGCGCAGATGGACCAATAACCCCACCCAGTCTCCAATCAGGCCACCGTGTTGTACACAGGCTACATGCACAGCAGTGATCATACTAAATGTAGATGGGCAATATTGACAACAAATGTGTAACTCATTATATTTATTTTCATAATCTAACAGAAATTGTATTAAATGATTAAATTTAGTAAATGTCATGGATCATTTTCTTTCAGACACCCCTACAACACCCATGGATACATTGGTGACCCAAACATCCTTCTCCTACCTGGAAAACCTCTGCCTTTTTAAAGGAAAAAAAAGATGTTACAGAACCACAATGATAATAATATACTTTATCGAAGCAATTAACATACCATCCTTTCATTAAAATTCAACAAATGAAGTTCTGTTTTTGAAGAACCCCTCGGGACCCTTGAGAATCTGTGTGGACCCACATTTGGTTCCCGCCCCTAGGTTTGGAATGACTGCTATAATAACTTCCCCTCACAAAATACTTTACCCAGCAGACATTAGGCCACTACGGAGTTTTTGGCAAGCTAAAGCCCCTTATAAAGTCTGCTGATTCAACACCATGGATTATGTGTCTTAAATGAATTTACTGTTAATATTCTGAATCAGACGTGATCTCCATACCACACTAGTAGACATAAACAAGGTTTAAAGTCCCCCTGCTCCTGTAATCTCCTGATTTTCCATCCCTCTAACTGCCACTAAAAACAAACTGGCTCAAAATAAAGGCTGAAGTTGTGGTAAAAACTTGCCTTTGGGGCAGTGCTCTTTTTACTGTGTCCAAATACAGCAAATCGATGTGGTCTGTTCCTTTGTTGGCGACTCACTTGTGAATGCCAGCGAATACAGACATCTTTCAGGGCTCGAATAAAAAAAAAAAGTCCTTTGCGGATTCTATCCATTGTTAACATTATCTGAATTTAGCCATGAGGAAGGAGATGACGGAACCGTCTCAGGTATACTTTTTAAGGCTTTCAACCAGCGTTTGCTCTTTTATAGACCCCCAGGTCTGTTCTGCTGATATAGCGGCAAGCAATCTACTCATTATGCCTCGTAAAAAGGAACCAGAACATCATAGAAGGTAACGAGGGCTACTGGTGAGAAGTGCTATGAAATGACTTATTTTTGAGTCTTGGCCGGACATGAATCAATTCTTGTGGGGCAAGGGCGTTATAGTCCCCGAGTTGGGCTAATAGGTCGCAGGACAAGAATACAGATGACTCGGTCTGGAGATCATAAGCTTCTTACAGACTGGGAGCCACACCTCTGCTGGGTTTAATTATCTGAGAAAGTAGAGGTTTGCCATAGTTCAAGAGTTCAGCCTACTGTACTTTGTATTGTGACCACCTGATGCACCGCCAGCATTGATCCCCTTAACACATGAACCTGGGCCGTGTCTGGAGCAGAGTCTGAGGAGATTAGGGTAATTGCCTGGTTATTGCATGAGCATGAGGTTGCTTCTTGTGTGACTGGCTGGGGCAAGTAGGTTCAGTAGGAAAGTAGGTTGTTGTAGTGGAACAAATACACTAAACCAAAGTTTTGCGCTAAGCCTGACCCTCTGTATTTGAGTTATTATCAGACATAATCTTGCAAATGCTTCTTTTTGTTTTTTGTTTTCCCTCACATAGTCAAAGTCGACAATATAATATCTTCTGTAATGTCAACTTAAGGCAGGACAAACATTATGTATTGATTATTATGTAGGGAAAATAATACCCATCTTGTGCTGACAGAGAAAAGAAATGCAAAACCACAATATTGTGCTCACCAAGGAAATGTGACCAGTGTAACTGTATATTTAGAAACAACATCAAGAATAATTCTGAAGTTGAGTTTGGTTATCTTCTTTATCTTTAAATTGTCATTGTATTTGCAAGTTGTACAACTAAGTTTTGTTGATCAGATGTTGTGAGCCGCTGTGCCTGCGCTAGCTACTGCGATCCAACCTGACCAGCATGTTGTGATGATAAAGTAAATCGGGAGAACGTGCAAACTCCACCCCAAAAATTCCCCGTCTCAGAATCGATCCCAGTATGCAGAGGGGCAAGAGTGCTTCCCACTCAGCCACTGTGCCGCCCAGCTCATCTGCTTTTAGTCCAAAACCGCTGCTTTGCTGGAAATAGCAATAGGAGAAGTATTAATGGCTGGATTGGGTACATTTGGCATTTTGAAAGTGCATTAGTTCTCAGAAAACATTTCTAAAAATAATACATCTTATTTTAGACAATTCATTTGACTCCGACACAATACATGATCTAGAAACACTGCTCTTTGGGATAGTCTTTTGCCAGTCTTATCCTTAAGTCCCCCTTAAACAAGAAGCTTACATTTTGTGCGGGTAACAGTGATGTAAATCCTCCTGTTTGCCCACTATGTTGCTAATCCAAAGCTTTGTGCACCTTTGACCTGCAGGCGCTGAACACAAAATATCAAAATATAAACTGGCTTTCATTCATACACATGTTCGAGCGAAGATTTTGTTTACTGTTTTTTAAAGCTGCTGTTGCATGTCTTATCCAGCCTTGATACTGTTCTGACTCATAGGTTGTGTATTGAAGTCTGTCATTATCTTTTCTGAGCCATCAATGAGAATATAGACATGAATGTGGTGGCAGGAATAGATTGTATTTATGTTCTTCCAGCATTAATTAGTTTATTTGTAAACAGTTTAATTACAATTTCATTCATATCAGTATATTTTTATTTAGTAATTTTTGGTGATATCTATTTTAACTGCTGGATAAGTGATGCTGAAAGTCTTGCAGATGCTCACTAGTATTCTCTCCAAACTCTTCTCTTGGCAAATTATGATGCGTATATATTTTTTGAATAGTGAATCAACCCATCGTGTCACGTGTGCAGTCTTCATGACATACTGGACAAGATTCAGTGATTGATTGTTGATTGTACTCAGATGTCAAATCATCATCATCTTTGCTGTCTAATTTAAATAACATATTTTTCCCTTTGGTTGGGAAACGGCAGTAATGAACGGCAACGGGCCTGACAAGTAGCTTTTGAAGTTTATCTTTGTCATTAAATGAAGCCGCAAAGAACAACAAATCTTAAAAACGATTCATATGAAACTTTGGCAACCTTTACATGTCACGGGTGTGCTTTTAAAGAGTTTAAATAGCATAGAGCATTTAAATGTAGCTTAACTAATTTGAGGCTTTACTCATCACTAGTCCGTTAACTTGCTGAAATCCTCTTCTCTCGTTGATCTGGAGCTTTGTCAATGCAGTAAAATGCTCGGACTTTCAATTTCAATGCAAACACCCCGTCGCCATCACTGCCAGTGGAGAGTTTCGATGGTGCATGCTGAGATGGCGGGACGTCACGTGCAGGAGCTCGATTGATGTGGAGCTGTTGTAGCCTAATGCGCTGTCAATTCTCTTTCATCAACGCCTCTGACGCTTTTAGACTTTTTCTGATATGTTTGGTATATACAGTAACATGAAAGTGAGTATGTTCAACATTAATCTATGACTGCGTGAAAAATCAATACCGTTACTTGAATTTTTCTGATCCTCTGTTAACACTAGAGGTTTCCTGAATGTCTGCCAACCCCAAACAAACAACAGTACAATAGTGATAACAGTTATTTGGTTTTCATCCAACCGAACCGAGATGGGTGAACAATATGCAAAATGGGCAAGTCAGCTGGGCCTATCAATCTGGTTGTTCTGTATTATGACAGTGACAAGCCGGTGAGTTCTAGCTCTGTCCAGTTCCTCTGTGGTGCACAAAGGGGGGACTGTAGCAGAGCTGACCCGGCCGTACCAGGCAGGACCCCGTACAAGGTGAATTAGTTTGACACGTGTTGTATTTTGGATTTTGAATGCAGCTCACAAACATATGGGTCAGTTTGGGTTCGGCTGAATTAGCTTTGATCAATTGTGATAAAGAAGTACAAAAGTAAAAGTACTGTCAAATTTTAGGTATATGTACTTCACTTTAATACATTTTACAGTGGATGCTTTTGACTTTTACTTCTCTACATTTGAGAGCAGGTATCTGTACCTCTACACCACAACATTTTTGAACTGCACAGAAAATGTATTTACTTATTTTACTTTTTTCACTCTAAAAGTAAATTTTTAAAGGGGTACTTTATTATTTTTATTTTAGATGTTTTTAACATGTATTTTTTTGCTTCTATGTCTGTATTTTTACTTAAGTAACAAAATTGAGTACTTCTTCCACCACTGGCTTTGATAAAGATGAAACCAATAAAAAATTAATTAAGTTCTCAACATGGGCTAATCAATGTATAGGGTAATATGGCTAAATAAATAAATACAAACCACAATAATTGTGTGTGTGTGTATGTATGTATGTGTGTGTGTTGTATGTATGTATGTATATTTTATGTATGTGTATATATGTGTATATGTATATATATATATATTATATATATATATATATATATATGTTATATATATATATATGTATGTATATATACAATATAATATTAAATATATATATTAATACATATATATGTATATGTGTGTGTATGTGTGTGTGTTATGTATAGTATGTATGTATGTATTGTATATATATATATATATATATATATATATATATATATATTTATATATATAAATGTATGTATATATAACATATAACATATACACACACATATATTATATATACATACATATATATACACATATATATATGTGTTGTAATATAATATATATGTATATGTGTTATATTATACATATATGTGTGTGTGTGTATGTATGTATGTATGTATGTATGTATATAATACTACATACATAACATACATACATACATACATACATACATACATACATACATAGGGAGATGTAAAAAGTTATTTAACCAAAAAACATTCAAACTTCCTCTAAAGGCTTAACTCTGCTCCAGACCACATGCTTTTACTAACAGAGAACTGGCTGCATACCTTTTAAAAAAAAAAAAAAAAAACATAATCGTTGATGATTTAAAATTATTAGCTCTCGACTCAATTAAGTTAACTTCTGGATTATTTTTTCTAATTCTAGTCTAACGTGAGAAACAGTTGTTTACATTTTTGTAGCTTCGCCTTGCCTGACGTTTTTAAATGGGCTGTTGACTCTCTTGCGTCCCCCTTTTTACTATTACTCTAGTCTTCCTCTTTAGTAGAGACTGCACATGCACCACTCTCACACGTTGCTTGTGTGGTTAAGCGCTGTGCTTTAGCGCTGCCCTGGTTCATTCAATACAGCTGGGAAGACAATGACCCAGAATCAGTTTGACCTGGCTTCTTTAAATCAAGCCTTCATCACAGGACATAAATTCTCTCCCATGCACCAGTTCAACCTGCGCCAACTAGGACAATATATACAGTCAGAATCAAACTGTTCTGCGAAAGAGTATGGAACAGAGAGAAAGACAGACTTCAGGAGTAAAGTGAAGGAGACAAGATTGTTTGGTTGTTATCAGACAGCCCATCTCCAGAGAATCTGAGTAATCCCAAAGGGAGTGGAGAAGGAAAAACTTCTACAAACATGGCTGTTTTTTTGTATTCCGGTGCTTTATGTCTGTGAGTGAGTGTTTCTATATGGTTATTGGACACTTTATTGTCCCTTTGGGGAAATTTGTCCTCTGCATTTGACCCATCCCATGCTCTTCAACTAGCTCAGCAGAAAGATCCGCAGAAAGATCCGTCTCCAGATCTTTCTGCTAGGTTTGGTCAGGTTCTACTGTAACTGGAAGATTTTTACCTATTGTGCATGTTTTGCGTCGATGGGTGAAACCGGAGCAACCAGAGGAAACCCACCCAGACACGGGAGAAACATGCAAACTCAACATAGAAGGGCTTGACTTTCTTGCTGTGAGTCGAGAAGCGCTAACCACTCTACCACAGTGCCGCTACATATAGTAAAACATGATAACAGTATACTTAATTTTACACTGCAGTTATTTTCAGTGGTGGTGTGACTTTTTTCGTAAAATTTTAAGTTATGTTGCATTTTTGATGCACAATGAATGAAATGCTTGTGGCCAACTGGTTATTGGTTATTGGTGTAATGGTAGTGGTGAACTGTGCCCATTGGACCTAGGCCTTACACTTTCAGTCACTCTCACTGCTGTTGCCTTCATCAGATAAGTCACTTCTTATGTCAACAAGCCACTGTCTTTAGCAGTGCAGTCATTCTGTGCTCCTGAGAGGTCCGAGTGTCAATAAATCCTTTGCTGCACCTGTGAATGATTCAAGGCAATTTACATAGCAAACTTTTCCTCTTTAATTTATGAATTATTGGATTTATATAGTGCCTTTCATGATACCCAAAGTGCTTAACTGTACCAAAAGTATCCCCAAAAGTATGTTCAAGCTAGCCGTCAGCAAATACAAGCAAAACAAAGAAGCGCCATCTGGTGGCCAATCCAGTCATTACACAGGAGCAGCATGGACTTGTGTGAAGGCATGGGCGGGACTAAAACGTGTACTAGTGCTGGTTCAGCCTTTCATCAACTGTAAAGGAGAATCTGATCATCTGCGTCAATACTAACACCAAGGCCCTCTGCTTCCTGTCTGCCAGCTCAAGCAACCCCCAAAAACAACAAAATCTTAAAAACTTATCCTCCCGTCTCCTCAGCAACCTCTTCAGTATGAGCAGTTTTGTGGTTCTCATGGAGTTGTTACTGTCCCTGTCATGGCTCACAGATTCTCAGTTGAAGATCACTAGAGCGAGTCACCCTTGGGTTTGGATGTGACGTGGAGTCATGCATGTTCTGCATTCTTTACATTTACTAGCGTTTTACAATAGAAACTCAGGATATTTACTGCACCTAGTAAGAGTCCACACATTACTGTGGAGCCACCTGTTGTCTCATTGAACTGAAATAGACGACAAGCATCCTCCTTTGAAGATGTGTGTCTTTAATCATGCATGTGTTTGTGTGTGTCGCCTGGTCTGTGTTGCCTGTTTTTATGTTTATCTGTTTAGCCTCAGCCGCAGCTGGCCCCTTGCCTTTATGCCGCTCTGCTTTATTTCATGCTGGCAAATTATTTTCTTTCAGGATAACTAAATCTGCTTTATAGAAAATACAAATACAAATGTGACTTGGAAATCAATGAGAGAGCATCAGACATAAGGCGAACCTTTGGCAGTTATAATAATTCTGTGTATGGCAGGGCGTTCTGACAGTAATGCTGTATTACACACTTGTAATTTCTATTATATATATTTTGAGCACAGTCTGGCAGCACTATTTAAAATAAAAGTAACGATTAATTTTGTCATAAAATTAAATCATGACTATTTGAGATGATTATTTATAACCCTGACAGTAGTTAAAGGTGCTCTAGCTAACTTTTCTGATATAAAGGTCTGTTATTTGTCTCCATGGAAATATTATTGCTTTGCGTTGAAAGTTCCACAGTATGGCATTAAAGCTGAGGTACCTGACTTTATTCTTGTAAATGAGTGAATTTAGTGTAAAAGCCACATTCTGACAAAATGAGACGGCTGGCGCTGTCCTGTCTGCATCTAATGGTAGCATTTAATTTCTTGTAAACAAAAGCTGCAAACAGCTCTAGGATTGACTGAAAATGATTGCATGTGAATATTAGTGATGTGCCAAAGACCTTGTGAAGCCAGGAACTAGTTAAATGGATTTCAAAAATACTATTACTATATGTATGGTGTGGACGACTTCTGAACCATTCATGAGCACTCTGACACTTACTAACATAAAATAAAACTGGACTACAGTCACGCTGTATAGCAATTAGTACAGGGGACACGAAGCCAAATTATTTTATAAAGGGTAACAACCTCCCTGTCACAAATCCCTGCAGTCATGGGTATAGTCAATTAAATCCAGTACATCAAAAGCCCTACTGATGTGTCCATGGATTGTGTTCAACAGAAATGGCTTCTGTCAATGTGACTCTGCCAGTGGTCGTGCTGGGGCTAATGGCGCTCTCTAAGGTCATAGGTCAAATATCAAATCTCGGAGTCGCACACAAAACCAACTGTTTCCTGTTTTAATGGCCAACTCTGTCTCATTGGGCCTTCATGTCGCCTACAATAATGACCTCTAAATGGCTGCCATGACTGTGCCATGACTAGTAATGTTTCCACCTTGCTAGCTCTCGTGTTGCACAAAGGAGCGATTAAGGATGTAATGTATTGCAAAGGTATAGTAGCTCTATGTTTTTAAGTACTTATTAACAGGTGCTGTATGCTGCAGTATTTCTGGTATGCGGTGACTTGACCAAGTATTGATTTTCTGCACAGACTAATGCATTGCTAACTAGGCCCACAAATTCCCCCGCAGTGACAGAGCGGTTACAATTATCTCCATCGTCCTCAAATGGATTTTCTCACACTTGTATTGCTTTCATAACACTAAAAATGGACGTCAGTTTTCTTCTGTATAGTCACATCCGGAGAGGCACAGAAGTAATTTGATTTTGTGTTTGAGCGCGTATGATGCTTATTTTTAACTCAAATTGAGCTCATTCTTTGTAAATGAAGTTGCAATGATCGAGTCATAATCATGTTAACGTTTTGGGGAAATTGTACAAAAATGAACTCAGTGAAAAGTCTATAGTCTGTCTGCAACGGTGCGTAAAGTAATCACATTTTTACTACCTTATTGTTTTTCTAGTTAGGATTGAAAACCTCTTAAATGTTGGATCATTATACTAGATATACTTATACACATATTTTCCAACCTTGGAGCTATTTTGTAGAATCAAGTGATACATTCTTTTGGGCTAACAACAATAATATTAAAATGTGATTATAGGCAAAATGACACGAGCACCCTGTCAATACAAAACACATAAAAGCACAAAACAAACAGACTATCTAGATAAAATGTCAATAAAACAATAAATAATACAAATTTATAAAAACACATACAATATGAAAAAAAATATATTGAAAACAAGAGCACTGTCACTGTGGATAGTCTTTTACAAGTGCCTTGAATTAATTAAAAGGCATTAAATCATTGAATTTAAAAAGTTGTGTTCTGTATGCTGGGGGCAAATATACCTTTCGTGTATCTCTTGGACAGCTGCAGCTTTGCCCCCTTGTACCTCACCAACTGGTTTCAGTGGGCTCCTAATCAGCTCTTCTGTGCTCTGGCCTTAGCGGGTGATTAAATGAATTAGCAGGCCTTGGAAACATTGGCACAGGTCTGCACCACTCTGCTGGAGAGAGGGGAGGGGTCAGTAGTGGGGGTCACGCTGCTCACTTCTTTGTTCCGGCCCGTGTACACATTGTCCCATCACTGAACAGCTCCTCTGAATGCACACGTTATGAAAGCAAAGGGAAAGGGGGACAGAGGGCTATTGTGAGGGACACTGTTGTAGTTGTGTCTGCGTTTGGGACGTCCCGACACGACACACGCCTCTCACCAGTAAATGTCACGCAGCCAGTGGCATAAGTGCTCATGTGAGGAGCTCTATGTGTCTTCAGCTGTTAGCCACAACGTTTACTTGTGTCTCTGGGGACTAAAGTGTTTTGTTTTGTATACAACATCTGGATCACTACTTGACAGTTAAATGCTTGAGTTAATCCACGTTGATTGGATGTCTTGAAGTGTGCAAATTTCCCTCCTAATTGGCTTTATTTTGCACTGCATGGAATTGATTCAATTCAATTTCATTTGTTTTTGTAAAGTCCCAAATCACAACAGTAGTTGTCTCGCAGGGCTGAACAAAATTGTTGATTTTTAACTGATTTTAACAATGAAACAGTCAAAAATATTTCTCCGCAAAGGATGCAGACAATACTCGGACCAAAGTTTTCCCTTTGTTGTTTTGCACAGGAAGACCTCTATTCTCTCACAAAATCTTGCTTACAAGATTTGTACGAGTCCCAAAGAATTTGGTGTCTTTAGTATTAAATCGTCCTTTCAGCCATAGAGTCTTATCCATTGGGCTGGGGCCCATAGTGGGACAGGAAGCACCTTCTTGAAGGCTGCACACATAATTTAACATAATACATTTTATAAGTGAATACATGCATTCATATGCTGAAGTTTTATTTTTTGGACCAAAGAATAGCTTTGCTTTGTTTTGTTTCAGACCCTGGAGGAAGTATGAAGTGTCTCTTAAATGTGAGACAGGCCTCTACTCTGGCATTGTTCAAATCTAAGTTAAAAACGGTTTTGTTTGGCTGTGCATATGACTGAAATGATTTTCTTTGCACTCTTCTCTTTTATGTCTTAAACTATTTGACGGATAGCCTGAAAATGGCATCTTTAAATTTCCTTAAATTAAGGTTTTGTGATTTCTGTCTTGTCTTTGTGATTTTTATGCACTTTTTTCCTGTTGTGTGAAGCACTTTGAATTACCCTGTGTACGAATTGTGCTCTTGAAATAAACTTGCCTTGCCTTGCCTTGCCTATCACATTATCTTGCTAATAAAAAGTCAAATTATCTTCCCTAAAAATGTGATCAAAATCTGACCATAACTTTTTGAAATATTTAGCATGTAGTTCTGTTAGTCACTGAAACGTAAATCCACAGAGTTTACTTCTGGCCTTCATCTGACAGTAACAGTAATGTGGACAGATGTGTGAATAGACTCTGACTTATGGACCTTGGCTGGAATTCCACCCCTGGTCAGCTCAACATTTAATGTGTGCTTCATCAAGTAGGTGACAGAAATACTGATTTAGCTAATATTGAAAATCTCAGTGCTGCTGCTCATTTAACCCATTATGCCAGGATTGGCCGACTGCTAAAATTGATCATTGTAGAACCTATGTACTACTGTAGGTGCCAATGGTCATTAGATGGATTTTCTGATGTCCGTACCAAACAATATGAGTTCATGCACGTGCTCTAGGATTAGCTCAAGTTTGCGGTGGATGGACCTCTGAATGTTTTGGGTTTTCACTTGTACTCGTCTTTTCTTTTCTTTCTTCTAATTGAGTGATAACCTTTAGCAAATGAACGTTTCCAGGTTAATAGCTTGTGTCATTTTCCTGTAAAACTCGATAAGCTATTGTTGGTTATCTTTCGACATGAATATAATGGTCTTTGGGCTTATTTAAGAAGATATTAGACCTTTTATAATGACATCATTTTGGGTGAATGGGAATCCGTTAAAGCTGGCTGTCAATGTAATTCTAATTAAACTCTTTTGTAAGTGCCTAAATGGGTTGGCTGCATTGTCATGTTGTACCCATTTCAAATACTACAATGTTTAATTCATATTAAAGTTGTGCTAATGTTTTAAAAAGTGAGAGTTGTCTTTGGGCTGGAGTCTCAGTGTGGTTTGACGAGGCATTTAGAACTGGTCTTTGAGAACTTGCCATCATGTTCAATATATTGTCTTGCAGTGCAGAGTCACTGATTCTATTGGCAGACAGACGAGGCCTTTCAGTGCAAGCAAAGCATTTCCATTTGGAACATTTTAAATGAAACTCGAGGGCGGACTGCTCACCCTATTATGTTAATGCAAGATTCTAGGGCTGCAGCTATCGATTATTTTAGTAATCGAGTAATCTATCGATTCTCGATTCTTCGATTAATTGAGAATCGTTCATTTTTTGTACATTCAGTAAAACCATTTAAACGCATATTAAATACATTTTTTAGATAACGTTATAGTTCATAGTAATAAACAAATACAAAATAAGGAATTTCTGCGTAAAATAACACATTTAATTCTTCATTTTCATATAAATTGTCCCCAAAACAGCAACATTTCACTTCAGTCCAAACTGTTCTGTTTGTATATAAAGAATATATATTAAAGCGACTTAATTAACTTGTCATAGCACTGTTTGTAAACAGTTACAGTAACTCTGTCATATCACTTAAAATAAGAACATTTGTTAAACGTTATGTTTGGGTGGGACCGGTCGGTCCTGGCGTTTTGAGCTCTGCTTTGCGTTTTGCCGTTTTGGCTTCGTGTGCCGGTCACTTTGGCCTCCGCGTCTCGACTTTCTGTTTCACAAAGATTATTCTAACACAAACCGCGGTCCTCCGCGCTGTTTCCATGTGCATTGGCTGTTTAAAAGTACGACTGTGAACGCCAGAGTTGTTGAGTGGAGGGAACGCGGGGGTCCCTGTGCGTGCTCGAAGGGCGGGGGCTGGGAGTGGCGGAGCTAGATGCGGGTGTTTAGAGTTGCAGCTCGGGATTATTATAATAGATCCATGGCTCTTTCACTCATCAAAACTCTTCCCAGTCGCACTCGTGAGTTTAAAACGCGCCGCACTCTTCCTGTTGCGCCTTCGTCAGAGCGGAACAAGCTCCGTGTGAAACTAAAGCGCCACAAGTCGTTCCGTGCGCTCCCCGCCGCCACAGATTCACGTGTGTTTTGATTAAATATGTAAAGTAAACGAATCATCGAAGCAATAAAATAATAATCGAAGCTTTTTTGTAATCGAATTTTCGATTTACTCGAGTAATCGTTGCAGCTCTACTAGATTCAACTGCTGGATGACTTCAACTCATCTTAAACAGTGCTTTTTAGGCCCCTGTAAATGTGCTTTGCTGGATGTTGCAGGTTAAATTTGTGTTTCAGTGTTTTGGTACTTTTCAAGACAACCCAAAGGAAGCCACAGGCAGCACAGCAGACCACGGATTCAGTAGACCCAGAATGTTTCATGCCTTGTTCTTGAAAAAAAAAAAATCAGCAAACACTTTATATTAAAACTGTCTTTATGGTAATATTTGCTCTTTATGAGGCAGACAAACGGACTACAGCGCATCGTGCGTTCTGCTGAGAAGGTGATCGGCTGCAGACTTTCATCTCTGCAGGACCTGTACGTCTCCAGGGCTCTGGGGACGAGCAGGTCAGATCACACTGCTGACCCTTCTCACCCTGGACGTGGACTATGGACCAGAACCTCCCGCCACAAGAATAGTTTCTTTCCCTCTGCCGTTGGACTCATGAACACTTCTTAAACACCTGTCACTTTAACTGCAACTATTCATCACTCACTGTCACTTTCTGCACTGTAATCCCTCATCTAACTGTTCGTTAAATCTAACTGTAATCTTATGTACATAGTAATGCCTATTTTATTTTTATTTATACTATAGTCATTTTAAATGGTCTCTTAATGCATGCCCTTTTGATTTCATATATGTTGTTTTTATTATTGCTCAGTGTTTTATGTTGCACCTTAATGCTGAGACAAGTTCCTGTGTTTGTGAATTTTGTTCATTGACAATGGCAATAAACCCCTTCTGATTCTGGACATGTCATGTTACAATATGGATTGCAGTTTGTATAAGACTAGCTGACACAACTGTTCTACTGTTCCACTGTATCGCAAAAGTATCGATATCGTAATATTGGCCGACTCAATAATCGATATTGCCACAAACAAAATATATTGCAATGACATCAATTTCCTTCATCAAACTGATGATTTGTCTCGGTTTTGTCTCTGGTAAGTTTCTATTTCAACTGAGTTTGACTAATACATTAAGACGTAAATATTTTAATATAACTTAAATTCCGATCACATAACGCAAACATTTTCAATATAATGCATCCTTAGTTAACATGGCAAGTTGTCCTGCCAAGGGTTTACTCCACCATTTGCTCACAGTGTACTTGTCCACATGAGACCATATTCATTTTTGACAGGGACGTTACATACGCATTTACCATGGTCACATACTGGATGCCGTATTGTCATGTTTCTAACTTTTTGTCCAATAGTCACTAATTATGCTTATGCCTAACCACAATGTTGCTATTGTTTAATAGACCCATTGCCACCGGATGTATACAAATTAGAAACAATACACTCACACACCTTTTAACGTCATAAAAAAGTTACCTGTTCCGTTAACCCAAACTCAAAAGTATTAAATCAGACACTAATTAATACTAAAACAAGTATCAGAACTAGATACTCATTTGAGCAAGTATCAATAATAAAAAAAATATCACATTAACAGAACAGAATAATAACAGTTCTATAATAATGATAATGGATTTTATTTATTTTACTTTACATTTGAACCAAATCTCAAAGTGCAACAGTCAATTGAGCTTTATCTGATCTACTAAAGGACCGCTGGGTTTAATTAAGAAAGTGCATTTATCTTGTGCTGAAAATGTCAGTATAATGTCCAAAAACCTTGACCTAAAGGAGCGTTTTTAATAATCCTGGTAATGAGGTAAGGTACTTAATTGTCCCACATAGGGGAAATTTATATTTTGAAATCTGTATTGAGAATGACGTTTATTTCACACACTAAATGCAATCAATACAGAGAACCAAGAAGTTTTAAGACAAGAATCCGGACTTGGTAAAGGTTTAAAATCAATATCTTTACGAACGTTTGAATTTTTTAAATATATAATGTGCAGTTTTAGATCCCCCATTGCCCTAATTTGACCCATTTAGCTGTAGACCTGTGTTTAGTCACATAAATAATAATTTCCGTGACCTGTCTGCTCCATGGCAGCAATCAAATCATGCTGCTTTTAGTGCTCGGACTAGGGATGTGGAAATGCAAATAAAAACATGCAGTAATCAAGAAATGAAAAGCAGGGAAATGTTGCAATCGTTTCAGCCGAGGTCTACAGATTAAGCACTTCCACTTAATGTAATGTACTGTGCTTACATCCATTCACCTTTCTCACTGATGAATGGCCGGAACCCAGCTGGTTTGAGGAGATATTATTGAGTGAATTAAAGCTATAGTTAGCGTTAGAACATATCTCTCTGGATGAGGTCACCCTATTTACCAAGCTGAGCAGTGTTTACGCTTCCAGAAGGAAGCTCCACATTGCCAATGGATAAACATTTGTGGCATATCAGTTTGTCCTTGAGAATGGTTAAAAATCACAAGTGCACACAGCATTACCATTGGGAAAGATAACCGGAAGAAATGGGGTATAATGACAAACAGCTCAGAGATACAGCAGCACAGATATTTAAAATTCTGGCAAAAAAATAGACTTGACAAAATAGAAATGCAATCAACAATTTAATTCCATTGCACAATAACATATACTGGTATTATACATTTCTGACCTATTCAAAAGATTCCATTTGGGATTAGAGTATTACTTTGTGCTGAAAAGGCTGAGTATACATTTCATGAATTTATTACTGAAATGCTGACTCTAGATAACAAAAGGGGACCTTTATAACCATTCAGCCCAGGACTGTAGACTTTCCATTATGTCAATTTCATAATAATGTTTAATCCGGTCGCCGTGGTTCAACTTTCATTTGTCTTACCATTGCTTGACTGAAATCCAACTTTTGAACTGTTTTACTTTATACATTATTATATCTTCCGTGTCCGTGTGTCCTGCTGACCATGGTGCTGAATTTAACTCTTCTTTTATGTTTTTTTAATTCCTTTTGTCTGGGAAGTTTAGAACTACAAGGACTTTCACTTCATCATGGTTTGAGGCCACATGCCTTGTATACATTTTGCTTTTGGAAAATAGTGGCTTAGCAGTTCACCTACAAGCAGAAACAAACATCATCAGCCCTACAAAACGTTAGGCATAAACATTTAGCTGTTGTCTTTGTCACAATCTAACAGCAATTGCAGTTTGAATGTTTCACATTCACAAAACCCTTTCCCTTCACAAGCTTTTCTTTTCTTTTTTTTTTAAAAACATAATTTCACATCTAATCACAATGCACCACCACTCAGCCCTGTTGTCGCTGTTGTAGCTGATTTCAGTTCTAAACCAGCAGCACGTACGTTTGCCAAACTCAAGCTGTACAGTGTTGGACAGTACACCGCACAAGGACTCTTCTCTGAGTTTGTTTTAATCAAACATACAAGATCAAAATAAGTTCAGAAGCCATGAAAGGTTAATGTTTTGGCACAGAAGCTACAAAAAAGCCACTTCAATTTGTTCAATGAGTTCAGCCTTATCTGTAAATAGGCAGTGGGAAAATTGTTAATGAATTAAAGTAAAAGAAAATGTGTGCTCTTCTCCAAAAGACACTCTAGTGGGGCCCAGTTTCTATTCTTACGCTCGATGGTAATGTGATGGAACAAGTGCCCTACTACAAATACTGGATCGATGATAAACTCGGTTTCAACAAACACGTAAAACCGTTGACGATGGATGGATGGATGTATGTATGTATGCACATACATATATATATATGTGGGAAACATATACACATATATGGTCGGTGTGTATATATTAGTATAGTAATTATATATAGATATATTAGTGGCTATACAATATTATATATATATATTATATATATAAATTTATATATATATAATATATATATATATATATATATATATATATATATATATATATATATATTATATATATATATATATATATATATATATATATATATACACACACACACACATATATGTGTATATATATATATATACACACACACACACACACACACACACACACACTGTGAATTATACGCTAGAGTCGGATGGCCAATCATTGGATGCAAGAAGAGAACAGCACTGCATTCTGTTTGTTGACAAGGCTTTTGTTGGAATTATTCCTATTATTAATTATGTGTATGCTGAACATCAGAGCATGTATTCATCAATTGAGATCTCAGCACATATTTATTTCACATTCCTACCGTATCAACAGAGAAATGGGGAAAAAAAGCTTTCTTCTACTTTGCTCCATTTCTTGTGGACCAAAACACAACACACGTTTTTCTAAATTGGATAATCTTGTGCCATTTATGAATTTAAGGCACTTGTTAAAGGTTACCCGCACAGACAGTGCTCTTGCTTACTTATTGTATTTAACTTATAGAATGTTTTATTAATGGTTTTATTGACATTTTAGTTATATGTTCTGGTACTTGTTTTATGTGTTTTGTGAACACAGGGTTTCCATTAATTCTTCTCAAATTGGCCACGTGCAGATTTTAATTAATTAATCTAATATATTTTTGCTCTTATTGTCAAAAACCATTACCATGCCATGTAGACCTCCACTGTGAAAGCACGCCTTTGATATGTGCAGCTTGGAAACTGATTGAGGTCAATCTGTGATTTGCTTGGCTCTGGGGAGCGGATGTGATAGGACCAAAAGGGCTTATAGTTGCCCATGGCTTCCTTGTTATTTACATATCTCCAGACTGTTTGCTTTTTGGCCTCCGGTGGACACTGTAGCATAAACACAGCAGAAAATGACACATCTTTAAAAGAATAAGACGGTAAAGCAAATCCTGATTTTAATTCAAGTGTGAGTAATCATAATTACTTTTACTCAATCTTCGATCTGTCATCACTTTAATATTCAAGTCGTTTAGTTTGTTGTGTTGTGCTTGTGTTGCTCTCCTGTGGTGTATTTCACTTGCTGCATGTGGTTTGGTTGGAAAAATGTCATCAGGCAAAAGAAAATCTGATATGCTGGAAAAAACATGCTTGAAACTTGAGATAAAACATGGAGAGAAGTTTAGGTTTGTGTACTCGGAGAACATCAAATTCTGTTTTCTTAGGACCTATTCTGGTTACCCCCAGGCAATAGCAGAAAGGGACATGACTTATTTAAAGGTGCATGTAGGCTGGGCAATGTGGTTAAAAAAAACAAAACAGGGTTTTTTGTCATATGGTTAAACATTAATAAAGTTACAGCATACCAAGTCCAACATAAAGATCCCATCTCGCCCAAAGTTGTTTCAAATTTGTCCGTGATTTTCGATTTTATTTTATTTGGTCTTTCCAAAAACAAAGTAAAAATGGCTTTTAGTAATGATTTCATGAACATAAACTATACATATACATAGACATACATAATCTATGCCATTTAACAGAAATAATATTATTATTTTTTCCTCCAAAGTCTGACCTCTGCTCAAAACCACACGTTTTTACTGACAGAGGATCGACTGTGAACTCTCCATTCAAAAACCCATCCCAAATATTTGACAATTCTACGTGACTCGATATGCCCAGCCCCAGATAAAGGCATTCTTTTCTGTATTATTATTAGATGTACAGACATTAGATATATCTGTAATGCTGTGTCAATTAAAAAGTAAGGTCAACTTTATACTTTGATCTAAAGTAACGCCACTGTGAAAAGTAACAGCTTCCAAGCAGTCTGGCTCACTTTGGCTCCTGAACGCTTTGAGTGAGATGATTGGATTGAAAGAGAACTCTGACTCAGGGTGAAACAAGACATGCAAAAACCAGATAGAAACCTTCATTCCTCACCAAGCACTTGTTGAACGACAAGAGGCAAACAAAGCAAGAGCATGTTAGCATCAGCTTTTTGCTGTTTATCGACGCACGGCACTCATGTCAAGACCCAAAATTTATATTTCCAGTGCACAATGCAGCTCGCATTATCCAAACCCTATGCATTATATAAAGAGAAGATAAAATGTAAAGGTGCAGAAAAGGGACAAAATAAGTAAATGCGATAAAATGGAAGTAAATGCTGATAATAATGGAAGTAAATGCTGAAAAAATGGAAGTAATGCTGTAAAATGGAAGTATATGCTGATAAAAGAAGTATATGCTGATATAAATGGAAGTATATGCCTGATAAAATGGAAGTAAATGCTGATAAAATGGAAGTATTTTGCAGTGTCACAAACTTGGATTTACTGAACGTCTTTTTGTGAATTTCTGAGATCGTCCTTATGATTGAAAGTATAATTCAGGAACCATTTAGATTTTATTAAGAAAACATTTGTTATTTTTGGGTGATGTCAGCTGCTCATGAAGCAGACCCATGTGAGCCGGGATTGGTCTGGGAGACCAGGAACAATCCAAACCCTTGCCGCCCTGGAGTCGAACATTGTTTTTAGGAAAGATGGCCAACATGCCAGTTCTGGCTGGACCTTTTGGTATTTTTCAGCCCTTTCATTAGTCTAATAAACAAACGCCTGTAGTGCAAACAATAAAAAAATAAAATAAAATGCTGTTCCTTCTGTTGGCTTTAGTACTGAGCAATAGTATCATCTGTTGATTAAAAGAGATGCAAACGCTAAACGACTTCATTAGATTGAATGTATCCTCTATTAGCATCAGAACCTTTTAATAGGATTTCTAAAAGGGAGTGGGACGTGTTTGGTCATTTTTAAAGGAAATTAGACTCTTAAAAGTGTGTTGTTTTAAATGTAAAGTGAGTTGTGCATGTGCATGTGTCTGTGTTGGACTAATGTCATTACCCCTGCTCTGATTTTCCTGATGTGATCAACAGTGGCTCCTGGGTTTTACATCCACCTCCGCCACGGACTTCAAAGTCAGAGGAGAGAGAGCGCGTGGTTTTGTTTGTAGTGCTGAAGTTAATTTACGTGCCCGTTGCACCACACATGACGTGTGAAGGGAATATGGTAAGACGCTCCCCCATTGTTAAAAAGAAACAGCCGTTGTGGTGGTTTTGTAGATGTTAAGTCTGAATGATTCTGGGCATGGTTACACATACAGGTTTGCAATATATTGAAATCTAGATAATATTATGAAGGTT